>JAAIIK010000026.1:5499088-5515401 GCA_014706435.1 Silurus glanis
TGTGTGTGTGTGTGTGTGTGTGTGTGTGTGTGTGTGTGTGTGTGTGTAGACCGGATTGGAGTACAGTGTTTTGCGTAGATGAGACTGGAGTACAGTGTGTGTGTGTGTAGACCGGATTGGAGTACAGTTTGTGTGTTTGTAGAGTAGACTGGAGTACAGTGTGTGTTTATTAGGGGTGTAACGGTACACAAAATTCACGGATCAGTATTTAAGTCACGGTTCGGTGGGGGAAATATAAAATTTCTTGTCGTTTTTTATTAACACGGTTTATTATTATTAACATTTGTGAAGATTTACATTTTAAAAATCATTTTTTTAATAAAATGCCTGCTTGATTAAATAGTATATAAAATAATATTTTATAATATAAAAAAAGATTTAAAAAATAAAATAGAATAAATCAAGTTAATGCAATACACTTAATACACACTGGAGTACAGTGTGTAATATAGGAAATGATTTAAAGTGAACTGAGACTGAAACTTCAGCAATTTTTTCTCAGCTCTATTATATGGCACCCTGGGAATCCCTTATGTTTATTTCTTCCACTCTCTCTCTCTTTCTCTCTCTCTCTCTCTCTCTCTCTCTCTCTTTCACACACACAGGCTGAATCAGGTGACCTTTACAGTGCCGACATGTGAAGGACGACAGCAGGAGCAGCTCCACCTGAATGGAGACTTCTCTTCCTCTGCCGAGTTCTTCGTGACTATCGGCGTCTTCGCCTTCCTCTACTCGCTGTTCGCCACCGTGGTCTACATCTTCTATCAGAACAAGTATAGAGAGAACAACCGCGGCCCTTTTATCGTAAGTGGGGGGAAAAAACTCTACATCAGTATGCCTTGCGTTGTTTAAGTAGTAAAACACACAAGGTTATACTGGTATAGGAAAATAATCAACCACAGGGCTATATCATGCGATGTCATGAAGTCTTTCATTTCAAAAGAATGTATTATTCATTTATTAAATTACAACTTTTTTGACATTTATGAAATAAGATCACGTGTTATAGCAGCAATAAACATTAAGTCATTCCCTCACCAGCATCTCTTTCTTTCTTGAAGTTAATAAGACAAAAATGTGTAACAAAATTTAATTTCCACACTCATATGTCCTGATAACCAAAGCACTGACACTGGAGACTCCATAAATGTTAAATATATAGGTTTTATTTATATAAAGCGTAATTTTTATATTATATAATGATTATTATCATTAACGTTAGTGAATCCTTAGCCATATATGTCCTAGTGAAAGCATTTTTACTATAGAAGCAATCAAGTATTGAGCTTGTTCTTCTTCTCATCAACACCTTCTGACCAATCAGAATCGAGAATTTAACCTTTGATCAACCCTGCTATCATTATTATTATTATTATTATTATTAATGGTAAAGCATTCCAAGATTAACAGCTAATTAGTTGATTATTTTACCCGGCACTGGTTTAAACACGTTCCTCATAAGCGTGATGTATGTGCGTACTTAAACCATAGAGACCCGGCGGCGAAATGAACAAGATGTGCACTTGCACACTGAGGAAATCTCATTTACATCTAGATTTCTATTTGTACATGGATTTCCTGCAGTGATGTGGAATCATTGGACTGGGCTTTAGCAGGCTGCTTTCACCCCCAATCAAATTACGTGTTCTCATAATACACTTATGCAAGTGAAATGAAATGGAATTGGACAAATGTGAAAATGAGGAGAATGAGGCAGCAACCAGGGCAAGACATAAAGCCATTGTAAGCCACGAAATGGCTTTAAATGAGTTTGGGGAATAAAAGTTTACTGAGAACCACTGGAAAAGGCAAGACAAAGATTCAAGTATTGCTAGAGACTCAGGTATTTGGACATTATATTATAAATGTCATGAATGTAAAAGTAATTTCACTTAAATCCACAGGATTTCATAGTGACCGTGGTGTTCTCCTTCATGTGGCTGGTAGGATCATCTGCCTGGGCCAAAGCTCTGTCAGATGTGAAGGTGGCGACCGACCCTGGTGAAGTGCTTCTGCTCATGTCTGCGTGCAAAGTGCAGACCAACAACTGCGGCTCGGTCTACGGGCCTGTCTGGTCCGGCCTCAACACCTCTGTGGTATCACTTTATTTCCGTTTGGATGGAGATCTGTCATATTGCAGTTTGCAGAGATGCAGTTCCTCTGTTCATGATAAAAATATACTATACATACACTGCAGTCGAGAAGTCTGACCAGTGAAAATTCTGTTATTTTGCCCTCTTTTCTAATGTAATACAACTATTTCCATTACAAATGATAATAATGATAATAACGAGTGAAATACTGATGCATTTATGAGATTCTTTCGTTGTTTTACGTCACTCTTTTGCTTTAACTAGGCTGCGCACGTGAGCCGGAGATTGTGAGGAAAAACCTGTTGATCCTAAAGATCAAATCATCCAAGTGCTTTAACAGAAGAAATTAGACACGATAAAGATCTGACCATTTTTACCAAAGCTGTTGTTATCACAAATTTGCATATATTTAAATAGAAACCAGGAAATCATGCAGAATCTTGAATTATTATTATTATTATTGTAAATATTTTAAAACTAAAACGTTACAATTTTGGAAAACCCACTAGTATTGCAATTTAGTGTATAAAAATGTGTAGAGGGATTCAAAGGCTCGTTTGAGAAGGAATGGAAGGCAGGCGACATGTTTCGACCCAAAACTTGCTTTAACAGAGAGCATTTATTTAGTTAAACCTCATTTCCTTTGGCTCCGCCCTCTATTCACAAACTTGATGCTTAACCACGGCCCCACTGCCACAAATCTATTTCAAATTTTATTTTATTTTTTTATTGCAACATTATAAACCTAATCCATTCATGTGAACACTTCTGAAGTCGTAGCTTTCTTATATTTTGTCTTATTGAATTCTTGAGAATTTCTTTAACTGATTTCCAGCTGTTGTGACATCACATGACTGATGAGTATAGTATAAGTGTATAAGTATATTATATTATAAATTATATAGTATTTATTTTATTTGAATAAGTATTTCTTACAGTGCTTTTGAATTTTATACACATTGAAACGAGGTCCAAAAGCGTTCATGTTTTATAGACACTTCCACTTATGTGAAGCGAAAGTCTTAATGAGCGACACAGGAATGATCGAAGGGTGAAAAGCGTTCCTCTGCAAGCTCACGCATGACACTTTTCACACTTTGGCTGAACTTAATAAACGGTCAAATTTCTAATAGTGAATTATTTGTACACGGTCACACAAATTTCAGTTGCTTAATGAATCCGTGTGTCGTGTGTCATTTCATTTCATTTCATTTCATTTCTAGGTGTTCGGCTACCTGAACTTTATCCTCTGGGCCGGTAACATCTGGTTTGTGTTCAAAGAGACCGGCTGGCATAAAGGTGGTGCTGCACGTTACCCGACACCGGCTCCTGAGAAACACGCTGCCGCCTTTAACCAGCAACCCTACAACCAGCCAAACTACAACCAGTGCACATTCGGCCAAACAGGAGCAAGCTTCGGAGAGAACGGAGGATTTGGCCAATCAGATTACAGCCAGGTGGGGACTTACACCTTAAGTGGACCCACATCCTACTGACCACATGATATTTTAAACTCCAATCACAACATCTAATCACAGGGGCTGGAACCATTTTAAGGCTAAAGGGTACTAAGGGTACTGTAAAGGTGGTACACAGAGATATATTTAGTAAATTAAAAAAAATCTTTACATAGAAGTTATGGGTTTTGTTTGTCTTTGACACAACAATTATTTTGATTTCATCAATCTGAAGGTTTCACTAAATACTGAAGGACCCCAATTTTTATTTATTTTTTTTATTTGTATTTTTTTTATTTGCTGTCAAAAAAGGGTCTTAAATAAAACCTATATAAAATAAAAATTATATAAAAGTACATATTACCAGATGTTTAGATGAATTTTAGAATTTTTTTTTTTTTCTTATTCTAATTCTAATCCAGACAATGATTCTTTTTGTACCACAGTGATTTTTTTTCTTTATCCAGTTCTTTTGGCAAAAAATCTTTCCTATCAGAAATTTTACGATTTTTGCAATAGAATCTCAGTGGTTAGAAGTTTATAACAGAAATGGAGAAAATACAAATAAAAATCCACGACAAAATGTTTCTTGGGGAAACAAAAAAAGATTCAGTTATCATTTGAGGTGTACTCACTTTTGCTGGCTGTATGTTGTTATTTTTAGGGGACAGTAAATCTGTACTGCTCTACAAGCTGCACATTGACTTCTCTAAAATATATCCAAGTTTCATTTCGATAGTATTGTCCCTTGAGAAGATTCTAAAATGGTTCTGAAATGTGAAGGACGTACTCACTTTTGTGAGATACTGTACATGTACATTTACAGTTACAAATCTTTCGATACTGCTTCTGTTTTATTGGTCTTAAACTTTGGACATCATCACTGGGTTTGAGGGACATTTTATCAGCTGATATAAAGATTGATCAGTTGATATAAAGACATGAGATTGTATATAATTGCGTGGACGAACCCGTCTTAAACCGAAGTGCATGCAAACACGTTTCATCGAGTCTAGCGCCACTTCTCTTGCTGTTGACCTCTATTTCCTGTTTCCTGATTTTTCTATATCACATGCACTGTTCTCTGTCCTGATTGCATATTGTTTATTAAAAGAATAATTTAAAAAAGTAAGAAATAAACTAGATTTCTGTGCCTGCTAACAAAATAATTACAAAGCATGGCATTTGTATATATAAAAAAAGAAGAAATGTATTCACCAATACTGCTTGCTCTAATGTGGATTTTTTTTTTTTAAAGCTTTTTGCCTGTATTTTTTTTTTGGTATTTTAATCCCACATTGTAAATGGTACTGCATGTGCATTTTGAGTAATGCTAATAAAGACGTGTACAAAGCCTGAGTCAGAGTTTTCTTATACAGTAGAAACTTTCTAGAAATATACACGTTTCATATAATAGAATATTTACATGTTCAACATTGAAAAGAGACAAGGAATGAAATTATAGTAATACCATACACTATGATGGGGGGGTGGGGGGGGGGATAATGTATTTCAATGATTGATTAAAATGATCCAATGTTTGTGGAAAATCTGTTTAAAAGAAACAAGGGAAGAAAAAAAGCCAATATGACAAAAAAAAAAAAATAATAATTGGCACTAATTGGCACCAAAAACCCGCAAGAAGACTCCTCCATGTTGGAAAACGAACTTGTGACATTACTTTTGACACTGGAGACTCCCTTCAAAAGGACAAATAAAAAAACATATACAAAAATTCATATATAAAAATAATCCCTATATTAATAATAAGATTAGAGCCCTGATGTAAGTTGTTACCATAGAAACGATGGTATATGAAGCTATAAATCAACACCATCTCACCAATCAAATTCAAGAAAATGTTAAGAATAGAA
This sequence comes from Silurus glanis, assembly GCA_014706435.1. Taxonomy (NCBI): domain Eukaryota; kingdom Metazoa; phylum Chordata; class Actinopteri; order Siluriformes; family Siluridae; genus Silurus; species Silurus glanis. The sequence goes on from JAAIIK010000026.1 coordinate 5,504,513, forward strand.
ATAATCTTCTGTGCTGTAGCATAACTTTAATAGAGTACACTGGTAAAATCTCCACAACACTACTGTGTGTAAACCTGGTGCACGCTTTCCCCGACTTTTTAAACTTTTACCATACTTTTTGTTTAGTAGAGAATTTATTCTCTGTTCAGATTTCCACCTCCATATTGAAGGTCGGAGTTCAGCACCCTCGGCGGTTTATAGATTGTTGTGCCTCCATAGCGTTTTCACACTGTGTCCATGTTTCTTTTCTTGTTTGATTCCATAATCGAGCTGGAGAACACCTCCACGTTCTCTAACTCAGAAAAAAAAGCAGTCAGATATCTGGCATCTTTCAGAACTCATGGCTGTTTGTAATAAAGATATGAGGCTAAGTAGATATTTGACTAACTAGCAGGAATTGGTAGCTCAGTGTTTAAGGCTCTGAGTTACTGATCGGAAGCTCTCATAGTGGAGGAATTACACCATTTGGGAAGTGGTAGCTCAGTGGAAAAACGATGGACTTCCAATTGGAAGGTCATGAATCAAATCCCAGCACTACCAAGCAGCAAATTGTGTGCAAGGTCTTTACTTTACTGCTTAATTGTCTAAATAAGATAATTGTAAGTCACTCTGGATAAAGTGACATCTTCCAAATGCCTAGAATAATGTTACATAATGCTAGTTCTGCTAGTCTTGTTATGCTAGCAAGTTACATACATTTTAATACTAAAGTGGTTTCAGTTCGATTCAGGGATTTATTTTAAACAATAAGTCGATAAGCAATGAAACAAGGTACAACCAGTAACTATTTTTTTATCCTCACACCAAGCTAATTTCTGATAGTAAACAGATCACCAGGTATTTTAGAATAACTAGCAATGAGTAGTTTGTTTAACAAAATTATGAATAGTTAAATATTTTTAACAATATTTCAGCCTGATGTACTGAGAAAAGCAGCCAAAAATAAATAAACTGCTAACTTTTTGTCATTTTATATTGTGCTAAATCTTGTAAAACAGATCTCCACATAGGTGCTATTTATGCTAATATTTATTGTGTGCAGAGTTTAGTTGCAAAGTATAAAAATCCATCATAACAAAATCATACAGAAGTGAAAGTGTGAGAGAATTTGCTAGAATTTTAATCTAAAATCTAAAAGTCAGAAAAGCAATGGCCACTTGCTGGCTGCTAGAAATGTGTACTGCTAACTATTTAGATGCTAATCATGCTAATTTTAAGACTGAGGACAAAATCAGCTGGGGGTTTTTTGTGTGTTTTGTGGAAATGATACCAAATTTGACATCACATACGATTTTATGAGCAGTTCTAAAATATTTGTCCGACAAGAGGATTTTCAACCATTTTGAGGAAAACAACTATTTGTTTTGTTTTTGCTGTGACATTAATACGTTTCACCTGATATAAATTAAAAACGCTAATTAATACTTAAGCAGATCCTATAGAAGTGCTCTCTCTTTTTAAGGACACTTGTTAGCCAGCTGTTAATGCAAACCAAATGTGGGTCAGTGAACAGATATTTGATAAGTGCTCTTATTTAAGGACACTTGTTACCCAGCTGTCAAAGCAAATAGGCCAGGTGGAGTTGACGATCGGGACGTCGTGTCCTGACCGCACCGCACCGCGTGTCATGCTGGGGTCAAAAAATCGACGTACTCGTATTGAGAGCAGCGTTCTCTCCTGACTCGTTTTCAATTGCACTGCGGCGCTGTTACCATAGCGACAGGGGAGTAGATGTGGCACGGCACGCCACCCGCCCGTTCTTTCTCGCTCGTAGTGCGGAGAACAGAGCATCTTGACTTTTTGTGCAGCGACAGTGAAAAGAGCTGTCCGCTTAATTGTGCAAAAAAGAAAAAAACATGGGAGATGTGAAGACACCGGGAACGTGAACACTTCATGAAAGAGACTTTAGTGCAAGACCAACCATAATCAGCTTTAACTTGGACGTGGATTTGAAGCCCAAGATTAAACAAATGGATTTTCTTGCTGTTTCTGCAGAACGTGTAATGTTTAAGGCTTAAGGGGCTTTTGGATGGTCCATCAACAAATCTGTTCAACAGAAAAAACTCAGCTATACAAGAGGACCTTTGAAGAATCTTTCTGGGCGAGATCTGAAGTCATAAAATTAGTTCTTGTCAATGTTTTCAGGTTTTAGGTGCAACCTTCCCAAAGAGATAAACTAATGAATGCTTCAACTTGGCTTTCTGAAACCCTGAGCCATTTGAATACCCCCAAGGAACCCTTGAAGGAACCTATTTCTTTCTAAGAGTTTACATGAATACTAAAAAGTCAATAAAAAAAACGAACTACACCCTAAATTCATTCGGTTGGACTGCCTTTAATCAGCAATTTTAACTGCTGAAGCTTTTTTTTTTTTTAAGAATGTCACAAGCAGAAAATAACACGCTGGACAAAACAATGCAGTACTTCAGTTTCCACACCTTGTGACATTCCAAGTCTATTGAGAAAGTGGCATGAGCTGCCTGTTTGGGACATTGTTTCTAGACGCTTTAGACAAAGTTCTCAGTGTCTGTACATCTAGCCTGGTTCTGACTCAGCAGGTCATCATGTCTATGTCTCTGCATGACCCTAAGAATCACTTCTGTTTCCTGGTGGAATGAAGGGGAATTTGCTTTAAGACAGAGAACTAATTAATAGCAGCATGGCCAACTGCTGGGTTTGTGTTTGATTATTCATAGGATATGGCTGAGTTGAGTGAAGTAGTTCATTGTGGGTTCTAATGTTCCTCACAGCGTTCAAGATATTTTGTCATTATAGCCTGGTATTATTGCTCTCAGAGATACCAAATTTCAGAAGTACCAAATTGTACTTTTCCTTGTAACTGGTATGGTACCACAAGGACATATATTTAGTACCTTTTAGTATATATCATACATAGTTTTGACAATAATGGCTGTATGTTGAGTTATTTTCTGAGGGCAGTAAATCTCTACAAGCTGCACATTGACTACTCTAAAAGAAATCCAAGTTTAATTTCTGTAGTATTGTCCCTTGAGATGATTTACTACAGTGGTTGCTGAAATGTGAGGCGTGTCCACTTTTGTATACTTGAAAACAAAAGTGTACATTGAAAAAAATTAAGGGGTACATCTTTGGACCACTGACCACTGGACCATACTGTCAGGGAGCCACCAGTCATGCCTCCCTCCAATGCTTACACTCTCACTCAGCCTCTCCCTGCTACAAATCACCTACACCTGTCCTCCATTTACCTGTCCCTTTTATAAGGTCCCTATTCCCTTTCACTCATGGTCGGATCTACCAGTTACGACCATAGATCACCCGGACGTCCTACCTCTCTTGTTCCCTGTGCTTCCATGCTTCCATGCTTCCATGCTTCCATGCTTCCATGCGTCCATGCGTCCATGCTACGCTTCAAAGGAAGCACTCAGTTAAGTTTACCATTTGCTACAGTCTCTTCTCAAGCTCTCGGTGTGTTGGCATGTTTAGACCAAATAAAGACAATCTATGTTACTCCCGGGTTCTGACGCCTGGTCTATCCCTGACAGCGACCCTGATTATGTCTTCATAATGATACCTGTTGGTGGGTGGGCTATATTAGGCAAGCAGTGAACAATTTGTCCTCAAAGTTGATGTGTTAGAAGCAGGAAAAATGGGCAAGGGTAAGGATTTGAACGAGTTCGACAAATTGTGACGGCTAGACGACTGGGTCAGAGCATCTCCAAAACTGCAGCTCTTGCAGCTCTTTATATAATAATAAAAAGTAAATATGTGTCAAAAGGATAAATTGACACTCAATAAGGTCTAACAATGGCAAGACGTCAAGTAGGGGGTCCAAATACAGTCATAGTTTGTTGGTTTTTGTGTAACAGAATACAATATTTTGTCAGGTATACTATAGAACGTTAGCACATTAATCCAGGGTTACCTTTCTGGGGGGGTTCCGATTTCCGAGTCATTTGAAGTGAGCTAACATCACCCAGTATCCAAACTTTAGGACAAAGTCATTATGATTTTTTGATGTTTCAGAGATTATTACTATTCCATTCTTCCAAAGCATGTGAAGTAGAGTCACAGGAGACATTTTTACATCTTTGACACATCTTTGACAGATCTCAATATTAAGTTCATGTAATCTATAGTGTTCTTCCTGAGATCTAGGACTTAGTTTGTTCTAGAACCAATCTGTCTCACCTAAAGATTTTGGCCCCAAATCTCTGTTAAAACCTTGAACTTTCCAAAAATGTTTTCAGACATAGTGTGACTTACTTTTAAGAAAACATCACTGGGTCTCTGAATGCGTTCTGATGATGTTAATAGACGGCCACGATGGAGACATTTACAGTTACAGCATGTGTTTTTATCCAAAGCGTTTTACAAGTGAGCACAATGTTAAGCACACTGGTGTTTCTGGTATTCAGAATTGTATCCTTCTGATCATTAGTCCAAATCCAAAGTGCAATTGACCCTAACAGCTTGATGAAGGCTTTAGGTTGGACCCTATTTTGGAGGCTAAAAACTATCCAAAGAACCCAAGAGGAACCTTTGATGCCTATAGTACTGTACTAATATAAGTTTGGAAATCATTAAGAGCTGGAATGATGGTCTGAATGTTTCGCTTGTTCAATTCAGGGGGGCGGAGCTTTGTGGTGAAAATGTGGACAATGAGTAAAAATGTATATATTTATGATCATTAGACACATTTTTCCTTTAAATGTACTGTTTTGTGAAATTGAAAAAGAATTTGGAGTCAATTTTGCCGACTCCCTTAACATGTTTGGGCTCTTTGTTTTGTAGCTCCAAAAGATGCAAACATCAAGCATCTTGGCTTTTTGATTGTATTTGTGTTACGGTGGAAACTGAGTAAAACTGAGGAAACTGAGCTTTCCAGCTTTTGTGCTTGAAACCAGGTTTGGCCTTGCCTGTCAGATTTGCTGAAGGTCCCCACCAAACGAATGGATGCAAGCGTAACATTGTGTGACAGATGCAGTAATCAGTGTCACATGGGGGTATGCAGGTGAAATGACATCAGGAACCTGCAGTGAAATTCCTGCTTCTTGGAGAATGTGACAAGCCACACGTTTGACTCCCACTTGACGGGGGGTGGGAGTGGGTGAGATGTATAGGCTTAAATAGACTCAGAGCATGGTTGTTTTCAAGTCGATCGATGGGAAAGGTCTTAACTCCCACACTGCATGTCTTTGGATTGATTGCTTTAGACTAAACAAACAGACCTGCAACTTGAACAGAGAAATCTTGAAGAAAAAAAAGAAGGGAGGTATAGAAAGCATTGTTTAGTGACCTGCTTTTGTTTTAAATCCCACCTCTGGAATGCTACAGGAAGCCAAGCCGTATCTCAGAAATGCATTTATGTACTTACCAAAGCCTATAAACAAGATATTTTGATAATATTGTTGCTATTTGATTACAAAGGCCAGTGCTTGGACCCGTAAATCACCATATATGGCTAGATTAATTAATATAATTAACATTTAAATCATTAAACAGTGATATTAGAGACGTACAATTGGAAAAGACAGCTGTTCTCATTGTTATTGTCATGACGACGATGAATGATCAGTTATTCCTAAGACAGTTTTCTGCATAGAATTTTTTTATAACCTACAGTACAGGTCTAACAGATGTTCTGTGCCTTCGTCCTGAGGAAATTGTCTTTCACTGTGTCACAGCAGCACCATCTCCTGGGTTTGAGCATCAATACACACTAGGGGTGTGACGTTACACAAAATTCAGGGTTGGATTCGTATCTCGGGTTTTACGTCTCGGTTTGGTTTAATTTCGGTACGTTGGGGGGGAAGAAATGCAATACATAAAACTGCCTGTTTGTTTTTAACACAGTTTATTAGTATAAGCATTTGTGATCGATATTTCTTTAAATTTTTTTTAACTATTTTGAATAAAATGCATGCTTGGTATATTATACCAAGCATTATATAAAATCAAACCGTATAATATTTTATAAATAATTCAGTAGAATAAATCAAATAAATTCAATTTACTTTTGTATTATATTGATTACATTGCATAATCAATTAGATAGGCACAAATGAAATTGATTTAATAAAATTGATGTCAAATTTTATTATAGTTTAAATTCGTTAGACCCCATTTGCGTAATATAGATGCGTAGCTAAGTGTGTGTGTGTGTGTCTGTGCTACATTTATTTCATTTTCTAAAGATATGATCTTAACTGTTCTAATTAATTTAGCATATTTTCACAAATGTCTATTTTCCTTCCCTCCCTCGATATGTGGAATTGCCAGGATTTTCTCTAACTTTAGCTAGCGTTAGCCGCTGCAGTTTCGTGCATGTTCAAAACAAATCGTATTTCTGGTACAGAGTGAGTCGCCACAGCGACACTGCGCTAACTTTAGTTTCGTTTTTATTCCCTGGGATTGTGTATGTTTTCATGGTTAATAATAATTATAATAATAACAATAATAAATGCTCAAAGTGCGAGGCGGAGACTAAAACTTTCGGTCCGCCACTTAATACGTTCCCGAGGGAACTCGGTATTTTAACTATGCGAAAAAAGGATTGCATTCGATAGACGTGTGTACCGAACGAATACATGTACCGTTACAATACACACTGCTATTTCACGGTAAGTGTTCATCATTTCATACAGCAGTCACGCATAAAAAAAGAATTGTGAAAACATCACTTTAATTACAATTGTATTCAAAGATACTAATGTGAAATGGGGGAAAAAAGACAATATTTAGAGGAAAGAAAAATTCCAGGACAAAACTAATCTCCATTTTCCATGGGGCTTTCTTGGAACGTTTCGTCATTCTCCATCTTTTCGTCATCTGCCAAAAAAACAAACAAAACGATTTAGCTGAAAAGCAGGAAGTAGGAAATTATAACACACCTGACAGAAATCTTTAAAAGTACTGTACTGCCATTTAAGGAAAGAAAAATTTTACGTATATAATTGTTTGTGTCAGCAAAAAAAGTGCTCAGGTTCAGTCCTTGCATCGCGCACGTGTGTTATTCGAACCTGGCTAGCGTGTGTTTCATCCTGGTATGTTCAACTGCATTGCTTGCAGTAAGCTATTACACTGATTTCACATACATTATGGGCAAACGTTTGTGGACACCTGAATATAAGATTTGTACGTGCTTTCTGAACGTGCTTGTTGAACATTGTCAACATTTTGAACATATCTTTTCTGGGAAGATGTTCCAGATGTTGATTTTGGACTGTCAGCTACTGATGTAGGTGAGGTGAGGAGGTCTGGGATGCAGTCAGTGTTCTGTATGTAAATTCCACTTCTAATGTAAAATTCTTTTTTTTTTTTTTTCCTACTGTTTGTATTCTTTGCATTATTTTATTCGCCTCTTAATTTCTTAATTATACTTTGTACATTTTGTTGTAAATTCGATTATTAATTTCTTCCTATTATTATTATTATTTTTTTATACATAAAATTCTTATCTTTTCTATTGTTTTATTTCATGTCACGGGCAGGTGTTAAATAAATAAATAAAAAAAAAATAAAAAAAAAATAAATAAAGAGCCTTTCACTGCCTGGTTGCATGCATGCATGCATGCGTGTGTGTGTGTGTGTGTGTGTGTGTGTGTGTGTGTGTGTGTGTGTGTGTGTGATGAATAAAATTAGAATTTGAAAATATTTGCTGCTCTCTGCATTTCAGCATCTGATCCTGCTGTTTTCATGAGCAGTGAAGTCCTGACTCACTTTCTAGCGTCTGCTGAAGCTCCTGGATGGTACTGAGAAGCACATGGAACTGTTTCTTGCGCAGCTCCAACTGATGGAGGGGGGAAAAGGAGAAGGTGAAAGAAAAATCAGTGCTTGTGTGTGAAAGAGAGGGATGAATGAAACAATTTAAAATAAAAAGGAAATAAAGACGTACCTTATCTTCTACGTTCTCCTTGATTTGCGAGAGCTGTTGAAGTTCTTTGTCGAGCGCTTTCAGCTGCCTGTGTGGAGAAAGGATCTCGGCGTTACGTCGGACACCAACAAAATCTGACTAGATTATTAACCTATCTTTTATATCTCCATGTACAAAAGATTGTGGCCATCTGACCATAAAATTGGTGCTATTTGAACATCACATTCTATTGGCTCCACTCTTCTGGGAAGACGTTCCACTAGATTGTGGAGTGAGGAAATTTGTGGAGATTCATTCAGACACACTTGTGTATTAGTAAAGTCAGGTACTGATGTAGGTGAGGTGAAGTGGCCTGGGAATGTATTCATCCCAAAGGTGTTGAGATCAGAGCTCTATAGCAGGAGACCTTCCACACAACCCATGCAAAGCATATCTTCATGGAGCTGCCTTTGGGTCTCCATGTTCAAGTACAAGACGTCCTATACGATGGCCTGTCTCTGATTTTGTGGTAACAGTTTGGGGAAGAACCACATATGGCTGGAAAAAGTCAGGTGTCACAATAGATTTTGTTCATAGTGTATGAACACATTTAAAAAATAAACAAAAATCATTTCACTTACTCCATCGTTTTGTGTCTGTCTGGATGCTGCTGGATGACTTTTGCCAAAGCGTCATACTCTAAAATAGAACGAAAAAAAAATAATTACTCTTATGTACAATGTACGTATTATGTATGTATTACATTATTATGTATGTGGAACTATAATTCATTTTTAGCACTCCAGCGCACGTAGTGGAATGTACTAATCGCACCTTGGCGGTTCTTTCGTATCCTCTTTGCTCGCTGGATCTCTTTTTTGCACTCGCTGATTTTCTCATGTGCACCTGATATGCTTTGCTCTGTTCCAAGGAGAAAAAGAAAATCAGCAAATTAGGACAATTCGACCGATTCTGTTTTTTGTATTGTGTACCGTTAAAAAATTTTTTTTGAATAAAAGATATTTATTACATATATATACTATATATTACTATATAATAAATAAAAACTACAACCGTATGTGTGTGCAAGTATTATATATATATATATATATATATATATATATATATATATATAACATTTTATAAAGATGTTCTGAAGGAACAATACTACAGAAACAGAACTTAAAATAACAAAACAAAAGGGAGTACAGTCTAAGTGAACGTGTAAAAAAAAAAATGTGTACAGTGTGTCAATATTTTATTATTATTTTTCAATATTATTCATTCTTTTTTTTTTTTTGCTATGATATGCTGTTCTATAGCATCACCATAACCAGCAATAACCATCTTTACATTTACAGCATTTGGTAGATGTGCTTATCCACAGAGACTTACATTTGAGTTCAATCATACAACTGAGCAGGTATGGGGTTAGGGGCCTTGCTCAGGGGCCCAGTACTGGTGGCTTGGTGTGGCTGGGATTAGAACTCATGACCTTCACTACTGACAGAACAGAAATCTGAGAGTATGACTACTGCTTCATAATATTTATAATCTTGTAAACAGGAACTAACTGCAGGTTTACAGATCCGAGTGGGGAAGCCGAAAAAATGTTACGCCACAGGATTCATCCAAAGAATTGTTTGGACCGACTGGATTCTTTTTCTTTCTTTCCATTCATTCATTCATTCTTTTTTTTCTCAAATTTTTGTGTTGCATCTCATTTCCCTAGAACTGAAATCCCAGTGACTGAAATTTCCAGTGACGGCTTCTAAACTCATACCAACAGAGAGATGCTTTTCAAGGTCCACCATCACCCCACCGAACTCTGAAAGCGCTCTCACCGATGTCTGAGTAGATCTCTTCGTAGTTTTCCATCTCCTTCAGGTTCATGTCGTACACCAAAAGCGTCTTTCCCATCGAGAACTCACACTGGGACAAGCTTCCCAGCATCCTCTGGTACTGAGCAAACCTGCAGGAAAGGACATGGGAGCGAATGTTAACGTCTGTATCGGTGTAACTGACCCCCGGCTGATTAAAGCTTCGATCTGAGGAGCTGACGTCATGAAATCACCCTTCTTCTGGCGTCACGTTGGTGTGGCACCATTTGGTGAAGCTTTTCAGAAGGACGTTGATGCGGCGGTCATCTCCGGCCCCGTCGCCGTCGATCAGCAGCCGCTTGCGAATCACCTCGTCTGCGATAAAGACAGACACAGGAAAGTACACAAGCTGAAATGAGGTTTAAGCACAAATGTTTGTACACCCCCTTAGGACAGAACGATGACTGGTTTTATAGAGGTTCATTCATTCGAGACTTTTTTTCCCCTATTCCCATTTGGAATCTATAAGGGGGTACAAACTTTTGAACTGCAAGCAACTTTAAATTCACAAGTTTTTATTATTGTATAATTCGAATTTGTCTGTCTTCAGCTAATACTATAACATAGGCTGAATCTCAAATGACTCCTCCTGATATAAAGAGTGCACTATACACATTCTATAACGCTTAGAACACTTCCAGGCTGTTTCTTATTGCTTACTGGATCTACTGCTCCCTCACAGAAGATAAATGAACTCAAACACTTTATGATCATCCCCAGACCTTAAAAAAGCTCATTTTATACTTATATTATTGTTTCCTTGGTGATAAACGAGCCCTAGAAGTGTAGCTACATCAGCTCGGCTAATCTGTTAGCTTTACTGCTACTACAGCATTTTACAGCTCGTTTATAGAAACCGGATTAAATTTACTCTGTGTTTTTACTCATTGAAAATGAACAGCAATGTAATAACTTTAGCTATAATACATGACCCGGATCTTACCATCTGTTATGGAGCCCATTTGTTCCGCAGTGTGCAGTGAGAATGTTTGTAAAACTTTATTGCCACTTCCGGGAAAGAACAAAATAAGAAGCAGTGAATGAAACAGTGCCTCTTGTGGACATTTTCTTTATTTCACTTACCGCCAATAGAAGTAAAGCTACTGTAAATTCCCATGCTTTTCTTTCTTTCTTTCTTTCTTTCTTTCTTTCTTTCTTTCTTTCTTTCTTTC
>JAAIIK010000026.1:5528002-5548021 GCA_014706435.1 Silurus glanis
ACACACACACACACACACACACACACACACACACACACACACACACAGAACAGACTTGCTCTCAATGTGTTGACAAGCTTTGCGCACAGGGACTCTAAAGACTGTGTTTTTGTGGCGCACTTATTACTCGTGCTTAAAAGGCTGGTGAACGTTCAGCTCTCTCTCGCTTCTATCTCTCCCTGTAAACTCTCTTCTTTTCGATTTCCGTTCTTGCCCCCGTCCAGTCTGCTGATCAGGTTTCTAAATCAATGTCCAGCGGATTTGCGCCGTCTCTTAATTTAATTTTTTATTAAGAGCCATCTGGTCCTTCTCAGCGTGAAGGCGTGCTGTCTCGCTCAAACGCCGCCCGACCCGTGCATTCCTAACGCGTGTAATTAGACTGAAGTTGTCCAAGTGCCCTTGACATCTGATCAAGAGGCCATACTTTACTTTTTTTTCTTCTTCCCTAGACGTTGCAGAATTATTTAGCCCGGATTAGTCATGTGTACGGACTCTATTAGAGCAGCAAATGGATGCAGCAGGACTCTATTATGACCTTTTAAGCTACTAACTCCGTGGCTAAAACCTCTTCATTACTCCCCCTAGTGTTTATTAGTGCATGAAGGGACTGTTAGAGCACTTGATTTAGAGTAAGTGCCACTTGAAGTGTGTTAAGTATAATGGGGGGCCTTGAATCATCCAGCGCCGGTGTGCAGCTCCCACACGGAGCTCGGTGCCACGAAAAGCGCCTTTAAAGCACCCGCTTGCTGTTAAGAAACCCGAAGAGAGGAGCTTGACTGTAGCACATACTTCACACTTGCATTAATTGGTTTGGGACTTGTGAATCATTATAGAGGAACACATGCGAAAGCATGGTCTGAATTTCGAATCAGGGACCCTGTTAATATAATAAGAATACAAATAAGAAAAAAAGGTTTATTCAGCATGCATTCATTGAAAATGCTTGAAATGAAATGGTCCTTTTATAATAATTGTGAAAAAAAAAAAAATCGGTTAATTAAATAGAGTAGAAGTGATTATTTGGGCAGGGAATTTGTAAAAAAAAAAAAAATAATTATTAATCATTATTTCATATGAAATAAATTAAATAAATAGACAAAAAAATTGTAAAAGACAAGCTCAATGAAAGAAAAAAGACAAATTTCCTTTGCATAATTTGGTCATGGGCTTTTTCCTTTTTTTTTATGGTCATTAATCTTTTTTTTGTGACAATTCAAAATGAAATAAATTTTGTCACGTGCGGATTCAGAATGATTATTATTTTTTATTACATTTTGGTTTCCAAAAAGGAAAAATGATCCTTTTCGCGCGTAATCACGTTTTCTCGCCGTGTGTGTGTGTGTGTGTGTGTGTGTGTGTGTGTGTGTGTGTGTGTGACCTATTTGAATACCTTGCTCTTAAACAAATCTCATTCTTTTCTTTTTTCTGGGGGTTTGGAATTACTGCATGTGTGTGTATAAGCGGTTCCGGATCGGAATCGCCGGTAGGTGAAAATGTGGTGCGTCAGTACAGTTCGGAACGTTCTAACTTCTGCTTTTATGTCTGTGTTGCTTTGACAAAGAACAAGTGTGTATCTAACCAGAGCAGATAATTACTATAGACTCCCAGGCTTATGGAGCGTATGGTTTTCAGGCTGGCATTGAGTCCCTTTCTCCCTCCCTCTTTCCCTCCCTGTGTGTCTTTCTGTCTTTCTCTCTCAATATATCTCACTTCCCTGAGGCAAGCTTCTGAATGGCTGGCTCAGTAGCTTGTCTTTTGCATTTTTTTTTGTTGTTTTTTTGTTTCAGCTCAATAAAAACAGCACAAGTTCAGCCCAGAGCAACCGTCTGCCTGCGCGCTCGCCAAACAGGCCTGCCGCTTTTACTCGGAGACGTCACCAGAGCTGCTACATAACTCCTCGTGTATGTCTGTGTGAGGCCTTGTTCAGCAGTTTTCCGGTTCGAGGCCTGGCCGTTGCTCCGGCTGCATGAAAAGAAAATTTCTCGGGTCTTCGTCGGAAAATATTTACAAAGATAACGCCGCACGCAAGCACACCCAAACACTGGCGCCGTTCCCAGTGCCCTTATGAGCGCTTTCTGTTTTGTATACCGATCAGTCTGACAGCGGCAATCGAGGAGTTTTCAAATAGTTGTGTCTGTAAGAAATCGTTCGTGAATTCCATTGTGCAAGTTTATTTATTTATATATATTTTTGTTTCCTTTATGCAGATATGCCAATTTTTGGGCAATGCCCTGCGCAGGACGACTTTTTCCTGGTCATGTGCAGCCACTGCAGTCAGGTCGTCAAACCCCAGGCCTTCCAAGCACACTACGGTAAGACCTGGATCTTCATCCTTTCTTCTCTCTCTCTCTCTCTCTCTCTCTCTCTCTCTCTCTCTCTCTTGCACAGTCTTATCTCTGTGAAGGAAATAAACACTCCCACCTCTGCTCAGTGTCTGCTGTGTGAAAACAGAGTGAGAGAAAGCCAGCGAGGGAGAGATCACCAGCCTTTGATTTCCACTTTGTGTTTACAGTCGTCTGGTTAATATTTGATGCGCTTCTTTTCCGCTATGCTCTTCCTGCCTTTTTTAATCCAAATCCATCGTGTTTTATCTAAGAGAATTACGTACCAGAGGAGAAAAGGTGCTCTATACCTGATCACAAAAAAAAATAAAAATCTGCGATGACAGACGGAAATTCGAGAGCGGATTTGTTCAGCTGCTCTCGGCATGAACTGATAACGCACCCAATCCGCGTCCGTTGCTAATAATACAAAGCCAAACATTTTGCTCTCAAGCCCCCCGATCGGGCCTTTCTGCGACGCTTTGTGGGGAAAAAAAGGTGAAGGAGAATGCTTAGGCAAGCTCACATTGAACAAATTGCTGAGGAATAAGACACTTCGGATGTGCTGTTATCAGACAAGAATCAACTTTAATCATACAAAATAATCCCTAAGTGTTGTTTGAATTAGAATATGAAATCCACAGACCTACACACTGCCCCTCGTCGCCTTGTAAACCAGTGCTTCAGAACATGGGGGGCAAAATTCCAGGAATTTTTAAGGCTGGAAACGTTCCATGGGAATTAACGGAAATGAATGGGAATAAACTGGGAATTTACAAAATTGCTGTGTTTGCATGCCGGTCAGCTTTCCAAACAAAATGTTTATATTTATGTTTGTATATGATGCAGTTTTTATACATTTCTAATAAATTTCCATCAATTCCCAAACAATTCTGTCAATTATCATAAATTTCTTTTAAGTTTCCTACTCGAAAGTTCCCATGGAAAGTTTCTGGAAATTGACTGGAAATTTTCCGCCTGAAGGTTCTAGATTAGAGACATGACCATGACCACACTAATGTTCAGTTTCTCTAGAGGAGAAGCAGAAGTTCAGTTTGCAGATGATCTTTCTCCCAATGCCATCCTGGTTGCAAGTATTGATGTTTCTTTGCTAGCTTGCTGGATTTTCTCTTTTTTAGGAGAATGTGTTTTACAATCCAGAAGTTTCTCCTAATTAAGAGCCGCCCGTTGTTGGATTTTTTGGAAGCTTATAAGGATTCTCTCTGGTCAGCTTCTTGTAGCGCTGTATCTGATGGACTGGAGACCCCGGGGGGCAGACCCACGACTCATAGGGGCGTTATCTTACAGTTAGCTTGGTGCGATTGGGTCAGATAGGGGATGGAGGAACTTGGAATGACCGGCTTGAGCCAGTTGCCAAAACAGTCTCTACTGGGAAAATCCGAGCTAAGCATTGTCTTTAACTGAGATTGAAAGTTCAAGACGCGATTTACTTGGTGACTGCTGCGTGATTTATCGCTCGTTGAAGTGAAATCTGCTAAAAGTGTGCAAAAGTGACGCACTCAACAGCTGCTTCGTTAAAATGCTCAGTTTTGTGATTGTGCTCTATAATTTGATGTGCTGTATAATTGACTTTAACGTTTAGAGACAGAATTATGAGACAAAAATGTTCCATTGATTTACAATTTACGCTTTCCTGTCCACTAGCTTCCAGTGGAGCATTTAATACTGTACGTTTACGCTTATAAAAAATACTCGAGCGGGAAAAGAGACGGGAACTTGAGGAAATCATGTTAGAACACCTCGATTCTAGCGTTACTTCAGACCAGTCAATACCAATGGAGTAGGGATGGGCACCGAGAACCGGTATTTTTTTTTTTTGGACCGGTACGTAATTGGGTTGATACCAGGGTTTCGACGTCAGTGAAGAATGAGACAGAGACACGCTCCAACACAACTACAATTATAGTGAAAGATTAATTGCTTCATTATGGTAAAGTAGAACCGGTTCAGGTTTAGTAGGCAATAGATAAGTTAGTCTAATTGCTAGAGATGGCAGAATTCTCTTTTACATCTCTCCCTCTCTCTCTCTCTCTCTCTCTCTCTCTCTCTCTTTTTTAAGGGCTTTTTTATTTAAAAAATGTGTTTTATGTGCCTTTTTCTGTTTGCTTAGTGGCATTTGTATCTGCACTACTAAAGTTCAGCAGTAATAAAATAACTTGAAATGTCCAACATCTGTTCACATCATGTCTTTTTGCACCAGGTTATAGAGAGCAGTATTAGAGTTGCGAATTTCTAGGAAATTTCAACGCTAGAAACTTTCAATTGAAATTAACAGGAACGTCGGAATAATGTCACAAAAATGTCCATCTTGGAGAATATTCACCTTAATTACATAAATATTACATATGTTTAAAACTTGCTTGTGCTTTTTTTTTTGTATTAGTTTGCATGCATGTCAGCTAATGACCAAGCAAAATGTTAATATATGTTTGTGAATGATAGTTGATATAAATTTCCCCGAATTCCTAATCAAATCCCATACATTTCCATAAATCCCTGGTACGTTTCCAACTTGGAATATTTGCCGAAATTCCCCGGATGACGTTCCCATAGCAAGTTTGCGAAAGTTTTCCGCTCCTTTGCGAAGCAGTATCGATAACGGTATCGATAGGTTGCGTTATTGATCAAATGTAAACGATACCCGTCCCTACCATGGCGTTTTTATTGTCCAGAAATGTTCCCCTTATCCGCCTGAAGATCTTCTATAACCCCCAATTCAAGTTCGAAATATAGTCTGGTTTATATGCTGATTTTATTTCTTTTATTTCTTTATATTTTTGGGATGTGAACCTGCAGCTACCTGGCGATGAGCCCAGCAGCTAATAGTATACTTCGGTCTTATTCTTCGGTCTGCTGCTGTACATCTCTCGGTTTCGCGCGAACGCGCTCCGGTGTTTTTTTTTTTTTCTCCTCCCGCCAAATGATTAATGGCATTTCACAGATTAATTGCACAGTTCAGGAAACGTTAGTGCTCGGAGTTCAGAATCGCAAATGCGTGTCGAGCGCCGGTTCTCCTGTGTGGAACTGCTGATCTATGACTGCTGTGCAGAATTCAGTCAGAACGTGGCCTCTAACACGCTTTTCCATTTCTTTCGAAAGGGTGTGCGGCCCGGCTTTAGATTGTTCAAGCTCACCAGGGTGCATCTCTGTACTCATGTTAAATACACTACTAGTGTAAAAACTATAGTGATAAAAAAAAGGTAGTTTGGTTGTTTTGGCTTCATTATTTAAACACTGTTAGCTCGCTGTACCCCACAGTTGGTTACTGGGGAGAATGAATGCTAGCATGTGGTTCCTCTGGGGCGTCTTTTTTATTTTTAATTTTTTTTAAATCTGCGGCTGTGGTGTTTATTATTTGCGCATAGACCGAGATCAATCACACTCTACGTGGACTCGAGGACTTGTTCTGTACGTGAAATATGGGCTCGTTTCCAGGATCTGGACTTGAGACCTCCTTATGATCGAACGTTTTTCTTTTGGAATGTACAAAGAATTTTTTAAAGGAAAGTCTTTTTTTGATATTTTACATAATATAAAAGTAGAAAAAAATAAAGAAAACGAATGGGGAAAGAAAAAGAACCCCACCCTCTGCACCATTATTACACATATGCACACTCTTAATCTATTCTGTACTGTTATATTTATACATACATACATACATACATACACACACATATATATATATATATATATATATATAGTCATTTTAAATGATTCATTTTCGTTCATTTTAAATTAAATGCCAAAAATAAAAAAAAAATCCAATAGTAAATATAAAATTTGGACACACACAGGAGGAAATTGACAGACTCGGTGTGCTGACATGCTGCTGACCGTCCTGCAGTATGAGGTCTGGATCATATCTTTTACAATATACTAATAATTAATCATATAAGAGACTGGATACATGCATTAGAACAGAATCGTGCCATGTTTAATCGCTATCAACTCAAACAACCAGGATTATGCGATGATGTAATAATTGTGACGGCCCCGATCATGATCCTGACACATCGCATCGCCGTATCCACTTCCTCTCCCAGGCAGCTCATTAAGTATCGGGATTAAGCGATTCATTTGTTAAAGTAAGCTTGGGTGGAAGTGATTGGTGTCATATTAATGTGCTTGGAACGGGATTTGGCGATGTTGATGGCGAGACATCTCTGGCTGGTGCATGGTCACGTTTTACGGGTGTGTGAAACGCGTTGCTTTTTCAGCGTCCCGTTGTACTGCGCTTGGAGATCCGAGCGGCGTCATGGGATATTACAGAGTAATCAGGACTCGATCTTGTTTTCTGAGCTCTTTGTTTTGGAGCTGTGCCAGTTTCACAACAAGACTTGTTCGAGAGGCCAACGTTACACCCGTCGCAGCTTGTGTGTGTGTGTGTGTGTGTGTGTGTGTGTGTGTGTGTGTGTGTGTGTGAGTGTGTGTGTGTGTGTGTGAGAGAGAGAGAGAGAGAGTGTAGGTGTGTGAGACCGAGAGGCCTATACAAAGCACTGTCATATTCCATTAGCCGAAATGAATCATAGCTTCTCTTCCTGGTCTCCTCATTCTCATTGCAGCTTGCGTGCAGGCCGAGCAGATAATATAGCTGGGGAACAGCAGGGTTGTGTGTGTGTGTGTGTGTGTGTGTGTGTGTGTGTGTGTGTGTGTGTAAAAAAAAAAAAGAGAGAGAGCGTGTGAGCGCACTGTTTTCCTCCAGCAGCGAGGAGTGTTTGGCAGGAAGCCCAAAGCGGCTGGAGGTTGCAGAGTGTTTGAGTTGAGCTGAGTATTAACACCACACACTGCTTCTGCTGCACGACAACTACTGCTCCAGCCGCTGCTCCTCCCTGCTTACTTCAACACCTCCTTCCCGCATTGCTCCTTCCGTTCCATATGAAATCCTAATCGGAATATATCCTCTCTCAATGCGCTTCCTAAAATGACGTTGTTGTTTTTTTCCCCCCAACAGAAACTGCAGGTTAATCTAATTAATAAAAAAGACTTGTTTTGAGTGTAAATGGTGTCAATTCACTTTTATTTTGAATTCTTTAAATGCATATGGTGCATAAATGCGTGCAAATGTTAATCTGCTCGTAAGATTCCATAATAACGCAGTTTGAAAAGGAGGCGCGTCCTTTTATTTTATCTGATTATTTTGATTTGTTTATTATTAATTGTTTATTTATTTGCTTATTTATTAATTTATTAAATTATTTATTTATCTATGATTGAATATTGAATATTTTGTTGTTTTGTTTCTAATTATTATTTGAATTTCTTTGATTTTTTATTTTTTTTAAATTGTATTCATTTAAATGTAAATTTTCAAAATGCATTCTATTCACTGTCCCTATTTACCCAATACGGTTACTCCATAGTGTCTAATGGTAGTTTTATGTTTGTTTGCCTATTTGCTAATTTGTTTGTTTTTGTCCCTGCCTGATATTTTTGGTGTGTTCATGTATCCTATTCTTCCACCGTTTACGAATCTCTTTCCGTATTTCTGTACACTCAGAAAAGCACAGTGCTGGACTTAAAGCACGTTTTAGTTCCCTTCCCAGTTTTGCTGTCTTGCTTTCCGTTTCGGTTTTATTCAGCCTGAAATTAATGCGCTCTGTGTGGCTCCAGCCAGCTTCAGCGTGGCGGCGCTTGTGGTTTCCTATTGTACCAAGTGATTTTACACAGCCAGCCTCCTTCTACGTCTGCAACACAAGTGTCTCTTCTAAAGGCTTTGTAAAAAGCTGAAACACAGCGCCGTGGCTTTAACGAGCGCCTGAATAACGCCGGTGCTTCTCTAAAGCTCTGTGGCGCTTTCACACTTCTGTTCAGATCATCCAGGGTATTTCTGTGTTTTTGTTTTGGTTTATTTTGGCTTGGAGTGTGAATTTAACGCTCCGAATTTCAGTGCGTGTTTTAAAGACGCGACTATAAGTTGGCACAACATCCGAACCAGGAAACCAAGAGTTTGGTGTTGATATCGCTAGAAATGAACATTTATGATGATGTATAGCTCGAGATAACACTATGGGTTTATTCTTTTATACACTCAGCACTGTGAAGCTGCCCACTTACTGCTGGCACCCAGAAGTGTGTTCTTCTTGGTCATTTTCATTATAGCAGATATCATTGTCTCATTAGCGTCTAGTTATTTCTCTTTTTTTTTTTTTTTTTTTTTTTTTTTTTTTTTTTCGTGTAAAAATGTTTTTTTTTTTTTTTTTTTTTTTTTTTTTTGCGCAGTGGTATAAAAGTCATAGTCGCAGCTCTATTTCTGATTTTACAACACGCTTAACAAACATCCATTTGCATATGTTAATAAAATATGTAACACATGGTGAAGTTTTTAATATAGAAACGATTTGCGACAAGTGAATGCAAATAAAAATGCTGACTAATATAAATCCTTCTGACCAATCGAAAGAGCTCGTTAGTCTTAATCTTAAATGTGAGCACATTGGCTCTAACATTTCACACTTTCTCCCTCCTAGAGAGACGTCACAGCTCCATTAACAAGCCAGCGTCCTCCTACCAGTCGTCTGCCATGCTCCCGGGTCTCCCCTCCCGGGCCAGGACGGGAGGAGCAGGCGGAGTGGGCCCTGCCAGCGCCATGCCCGTGGGTTCCTCCTCCTCCTCCGCTGGAGGGAGCAACAGCACCCACACAGCCAAAGAGAAGCTGCCTCACCGGAAGCCTCACTTCCCCCCAAAGGTGCTGCACGACGACATGTGAGTACGCCAAACCACACTCGCTTCAAATGCAGCAAAGAAAGATCTTTCTCCGCGCAATTTCTCTGCGAAATGCAAAGCGCATTCTCGGCTGGTTGTTTATTCGCTGCCGGAGAAAGCTGATTAGTTTGTAGCCCTTTTTTTTTTATTAGCCATTTAGCTTGAAGTATTATACCGTAGATGGTTTTACGGCACCTCCGAGACCCGTTTTCTGGGTTCTCCGTAGTCGTTAGATATAAACTATCCGCTCTAAACGACCTCTCCGGCGGGAGCGCTCCACCGCCACGTAGTATTTTCTCAGCTTTTAAGCACCTGCTGTAGCTCATCAGCTCATTATCAAGCCCTGTGTGTGTCTGGGGAGGGAAAATATTAAACCTGTGATTCAGGAGTCAGTCTGGGTACACCGGTGCATCTCAATTAATGAAATGACACTTGCAACATATTGTTTCTTTTTTTTTTTTTTTTTTTTTTCTTCCGTTAAATCTAAAATTGCTTAACAACATAAACCCCAGGCTGCGAAATTTCTTCAAACATTTAATAAGAATCAGTAGACACAGTGTTGAACAAACCACAGACGGTGCTGCTTATTAATGAAAGAATAAGACTCACAATAATAAATCACAGCAGCTGTTTCAGTTCCAAATAGCGTCCTGTTCACTTTATAGTGCACTACTGTATATGCACAGTTTGATATTATTACAATTGAAACCACAGCCAATTTGTTCTGGACATTTTGGAATCACAATATTAGGCGATTTTGAGTGATCATTTCTTAATTAATAAATTGCTTAATGTCTGTAAAAAGAAAAAAAAAAGCATTTCTGTTCCTGTCCAGCCGTGATATCTCTCGCTAATCCGTTTCAGTCCCACACCCCTAAGTACACAGAGAAGATAAACAGCCCTTTTTGTTTTTGTCCTCCACCCAGTCTGACCCCAGCTGTCAAAGTGGAGAAGATCCATGTGAAAATGGACTACGGCTCCTCCAAGCCTGGCCACGTGCCCACTCCTTCCTCATCCTCTTCTTCCTGCGTTACTGTGAGCTCCTCGCCCTCGAAACAAGGCCTTAATAGCCAATCTGTACCAAAGGCTCACCAGCCGTCCCCAGGCCACATCCCAAACGGAAAGAGCCACCTCTCGCCGCTCAGCAAGAAGCAGGACAGCAGCACCAACGCAAGTAGCAAACGACCCACCAGGAAAGTGTTAGGTGAGTTTTGTGGGGAGCGCCAGATGTTGTTTTGAGGATAATTTATCCAGATGTTGGCAATGAAGGATGGCGGTACTGGTGACACAATAAACCAGTTTCTTCCATACTATAATAATGTTCTTCATGCTCAAGTTCTTGCACCGTTCCTTTGCTTTTCTCTCCCTGTGCTTTGAGTTAATTGGTTTATATTGTGTTGCGTTTTGTGTGTCCGCTAGAACGCGAGTTCAATCCTGATGTCCATTGTGGAGTTATGGACATCGGAGCACGTAAGCCATGCACAAGATCCTTAACATGCAAGGTAAGCACACACACACACACACACACACACACACACACACACACACACGTTAGTTTCAAATATACAAATGTAACTCTTACTGACAGGTTGTTGTTGGTTTTTTATTAAATCTCAGTATCTTGTCTTTCATGGAAAAATGTAATTGTCAAGCCTGATTTTGGAAGTTATATCTTACTCATTTTGATTAGAGATTGACCGATAGCTAGGTTGGATCACGCTTGCCGGCAAATAATTAACCAAGCGGTTTTTAAAATGCAGACTGGATAAAAAATATACAAATAGTACTGAAATTTATTACCAAAAGAAAACCAGTACTAAAACATGAAAATGTGTTGAAGTGAATAAATATGAATATTATTTAATGAATATAATTATACAGTTGATAAAAAAACAAAAAAAAAACAAACGTGCACCGCGGAGTCGAACATGTGAAAGCGAACAGCACGTGCTGTCAGTGATTCACCTCTAGAGGCCGCTATTATAATGACAGCCGACCGGAACCTGGAAAAACTATCGGAACGGATTGTTCCAGCAATTAAAAGCATTCGGTTTTGTCGATTAATCGCCCGATCTCTAATTTCTATTGGTCATTCTTTTTATACAACAGTTGTACATTATTGGCAGAATTAATTGTTTTGTTTTTTTTCTGTTATGCAGACACATTCCTTAAGCCAGAGAAGGGCGGTTCCCGGGAGGCGGAAGCGCTTTGACGTGTTGCTGGCAGAGCACAAGAATCGAACACGGGAAAAGGAGCTGCAACAGCATAGGACTGAGCCAACCCCACCCCCTCTCAGGGAGCCCCACCCACCCCCTCACCACGGCAACCCCGCGGTCGCCGCCACTGACACAGCCAAGCTCTTCCCCCTCAGCAAAGCCAAACCCCACAATCCTGTGCTTCCACGGTGAGCCAGCTCTTTCATCGCTCCTCCATCAACTTCGCTCAACCTCTTTTTCTCAATACATCTCACTCACTTACTTATCATCAGTCCTTCCAGAGATCTTTGTATTAATAATACACACACACACATGGAGAAATGTACAAACCTAAAGTCTTATGTATTATTTTTTTTACACAGCAGCGGGCTGAGCAGTTTAGGGGACACCGCCATGACCCCTGACCTGACCTTGCATCCCCACTCTGCTCCCACTCCCGACGGTGCGGCTTGTCCCTCCAGTGACGAGGGCGAGAACGAGGGAGAGAGAGAAGAGATCATGGACAAACTGGACTGCCACTATTCAGGTTACCATCCACGACCAGCTGCTGTAAGTACTTCTCTCAGTCCTCCAGGTTTTTTGGCCTCAACATCTTTCAGTCCTTTAGTCACAGTCAAGACTCTTTAATCCCTTATTATTGCAGAGTTTAATGCCTGATGCATTAGGGGAGCGTAATAATATATTATGTATGAGGTGTTGTTAATAAAGAGCACCGAGTGAGGCATAGTGAAGAATATCAAGTGACCCCTCGTAATGCACTGGTAGGCCCCAAGGATGTGTATAATCATAACAGCTCTCATTAGAAGATGTAATGATGTTTGCTGTGACACGGATTTGTAACGATCGCTTTTCCTCTCGTTAACTAGTTCTGCAATTTTGGAAGCCGACTGTTCGGGAGAAGCTGTTACTCCTTCGACCGGCGCTGGGATCGGGTCCGGTATGCACTGGTGGCCATGACAGACAAACACGTCAACTCGTTGATGTGGAAGTGAGTAACGCGTTAATGTTCTTTACAGCCTGGCGGATGGATGGACGCACGGACCGGACGGTTGTACAGATGCACGGGTAGACAGACGGATGAATAGAGAGACGGATAGATAGACGGATAGACAGACCGATAGATAGGGGATGTGAGCAATGCCTTTTCTGTTATTTATAGCCTGATGGATAAATCAGGACATGGTGTCCTCATGATGGACGACCAAAACAGTTAAGCTTTTTTCAGAAACCATTTATACTTTTTCTGTCCTGTAGAATTTGCACAAAAACACACAATTCGCTCTCAATTCAAATCCCCAGGAAAATGGTTTCTAAAGCCGTGTTGTCATAATGATGGTATTAAGAGGTGGATTGATTCAGCCAGGACACACCAGAAGGTCTACATGTCAAATCCATTACTGTGTTTGTTTAAAAGAAATTTTGCATGTAATATATTTGATCTAATGTGAGACAAATCTATAATAACTGTATTATAATTTATGTTTCTTGTTTTAGTGATGTGAAATGCCAGTGTTTGTAATGCAGATGTTGCTTTTTGGTGTAAATCTCACAGAAAAGTTCCACTTGCACTGGAAAATTCCTCCTCGTCTGCAGTTACGTCATCTCACCGGTCCAGCACAAACTCGCTGTCCTCTTCCTCAGGCTTTCTGAGCCCCTCCCCTCCGCCGCCTTACAGCCAGTCACATGACAGCAAGCCCACACTGCCGTACGGGACCACACTAAATGCTCGCGTCACGTCACAGAGGGCCGGAGAGCAGCTCACTTACAGCGGCATAGGCTCCTCTAGACAAGTGTCCTCATCCTCACCCCAGATGCCTTCAGCACACTCGTCCTCGCTGCCCTCCACTCCCGGCTCGAACAAATCTGTCAAATCCCGCTCCGGACCCAAGCACTTCTGGGTAAAGGAGCCCCCCCTGGCCGCACTAGCTAGCTCCAGTGCAAACAACAGCAGCAGCAGTGACACCGGTGTTGTGAGCGTGAGCAGCAGCGCGATCAGCCTCGGCTCGACAAAGAAGCGCAAGAACAGCTCTCTACTGAAATACGGCGTCGAATCCTCCCTGTCGTCCTCCTCTTCCTCTTTCAAAAAGAACTGCACGGTCAACTCGGGCACCTCAGGGAGCAGTTTTCACTCCTCGCTAACCTCTACGGCGTCGTCTGCGGCTTTTTCGCCGCCCCCCTCTTCCTCTTACTCCCACGGTGCAGGAATGAATTGCCCGTCAGGTCGCGCCAGCTCGATGAGCTCGCGCCAAGATGCGGCCGAGCCAATCAAGCGCATGAGCGTGATGATGAACAGCAGCGACTCGACGCTCTCGCTCGGGCCGTTTGTGAACCACCCAGACTGCAGAACAGACACGAAGAGGAGGAAGAGCTCACAGGCCACCAGCAGCCTCACTGGCACAGCTACCTGCACAGGTAACGTAGGAGCGGAGCAACATTTTATACATTTCCCTGTGATTGGCTCCTGTATTTTAGGATGAAGTAACGTTTAACAGTTGTAGTTCAGTGGTTACTGTTTGGAAAGTCGGGGGACACAGGCGCCAGTATCGCCAAACTTGCCACTCTTGGGGCCCTTGAGCAAGGCCCTTAACCCTCTGTACCCCAGGGGCACTATATCATTGCTAACAATGCGTTCTGTCCCTAGCTCCTAACGTAGTTTGGGATATATGAGGACGGAAGTACAGGTGACAAGCACAAAGCAGCTTTTTCTTCTTTTCAAAGTGTTCTCTGCCTTTTACAGCACCTGCCGTGGGAGGGGGAGGGGCACAGGGGCCGGGGAGGCCCAAAATGGCCAGGTCTCCAGCCATCAACAACATTCACGGCAAACACTCACGGCCCATGCCTGGGACGCCAGGGCTTCCTAACAACTCACTAATACATCAGGTGTGTATGGGGCTTGAAAAGGTAACATAAACGTGAGTGTTTTTGTATTTGGTGTTTTTGGGCAGTTTAAAACGTGCGCCTCATCTTTGTGTTTTAGCCAAAGGCTCGTCCCTGACACAGGTGGGCCGGCTCTGGGGGTGTGAAGCGGTGGAGCGGAGCTCCCTTAGCGCCAGTCACAGCACACTGCACGAGGCCTTCTACTTCTTCATCTTCTTCCTGTCCTCCTCCTTCTTCTTCTCTTACTCTCAGCTTCCCACAATCCTCAGGGTGGAGAGTGCACTGGGCCGCTCACTGACGGCGCGCTGTTTCTCCTGGCCACAAGGGGGCATCAAAAAGGTGGAAAATACACCACGAGAGGGGCGCATATGTGTGTGTTTGAGTGCGCGTGTGGCGGGTGCATGAGTTGGCAGTCACCCCAGTGGCAGGCGGTGTGTGATGCACAGGTACAGTTACACTACTACACAGCGCCAGACAGACTTGGTGGGCTTCATTAGCAAAAGGAGCATTTCTGTTCATTCGTGTGAAAGTGTGTGTGTGTGTGTGTGTGTGTGTTCATGTGGGTGATACCGGAATACTGGAACTGAAACTGTGTGTGTGAACTGTGAGTGTGTGAGGGTGGTGCACAGGAAAAAAAAGATGGAATATCAGGAGTCTCAGAGACTATAAAAATAATGCAATCCCATTTAGTTTAATAAACATATTTATTGTGTAAAAGGAGATGTATCTACAATAGCGCAATTCAGCACATTCTAGACCCTAAATCCAAAACGTACAACCGAAAGAGGAGCATTCGAGGGTCTTAATGTTTCTTTGTTCGAAAGCGTTTTGTTTCCGCTCCGTAAACGAGGACGGAACGAGATGTTATTTCGCAGCTCCACGTCACTCAGCAGACACTTGGATGATCTTAAGTCCAAAATGTATTTTATCAACTAAGTTTGGTTTTCAAATCGCTACGTTTACTCTGAATTTTGCGCGGCTCATGTTTCGACCCGGAACCCCCGCCTCGTTCGTCCTAAAGAATACTTCAGCTTTTCATCTTCACACGATTTCCACCACATCATGTATCCGAGCCTTGGCTCAGACTCTCCGAAATAGCCCAAAATATCCCCCAAAAAAATGGCAAAATGAAAAACCACATTGACCTTTTGTTCGACAAAGGAGTGTTTTGATTTAACGAGTTACCGTTTTAACGGTGCAACATCCTGCGTGGCTCCGCCGAGTCACTCTGGTTTTACATTTGCGTCATAGTTATATCATTTAGTCAGAGTACGCCGGTTGCCTGTTGTTCTACTCTGCGGAAGGAAAATCCTTCACTGTCGTAATCACACACCGATCAGGAATAACATTATCTCTTCATGATGGGATTTGATTATTAGGCAGCAGTTGGATATTTTGTCCTGAAAGTTGACGTGTTTAAAGCAGGAAAAATAGGCGAGCGTAAGGAGTTTGAGAAATTGTGACCGGGTCACGGGCAGCCGAGGCTCACTGATGCACGTAGAAAGGCTGGTCCGTGTGGTCCGATCCAACAGATGAGCTCCTGTAGCTCAAATAGCTGAAGAAGTTCATGCTGTTGATACTTGACGGGTCAGAACTGTTTTGGCAGCAAAAACGGGACCAACACAATATGTGGTGCAGGTGCCCATAATGTTATGCCTGATCAGTGTATACTACATTGTCCGGGGTGTGTGTGTGTGTGTGTGTGTGTGTGTGTGTGTGTGTGTGTGTGTGTGTGTGTGTGTGTGAAACAGCTGTCGTCTCAACCTGTGCTGTTTCTGGACCCACATGTTCCCCACAGCACGTTTGTACCCCATCCTAAGGTGTGATAGAATGCTCTCTGACCAGTAGGTGACGCTCTCCAGTAGGCTTTATGTTCTGTGGAGGCAGCTTTTTACCCTGATCAGCTAGAAGCAATGTCTCAATTAGTGTATAATTAATAATAATAATGCACTACAGATGTGGTGGAAAAGATGAGGTTGGAAAAGACTGGAGTATCCCCTTTCCTCAAAAGCAAGCAAACTGCTTCTTGTCCTCTTGACCCTTGAACACTTTTTAACCATTAAGAGTTTTTTTTTTCCGCTGTCAGTTTTATTCACTTCTATGGACAGAGATTGTCGATCCCCTTTAGGTCCCATCAAACCACACAAGATCCCCCTTCATCACTACGGCTACGTCAGGCTGTGAGGGACAAGTGCTTATCGAAACACACTAAAAGAGATCGTGCAATTGATTCTGAAAACCACAACGATGCACATCCACACTAGAATACCCAATACGCGTAAAGAAAGGCTTCACGTGTGCATGCAGCTAAAGAAACGAATAACACGCCGTGACTACGACTTTGTTTTTTTTTGTTTTTTTTTTTCTTTAGATTTCGGAATTCATCCATCATCAGGAGAACGAGCACAAGCGCTTTCACACTTAGGCTTTTTCCCCCCCACTTTTTCGTGACGCCTGTGTGACGTCGTATGCATAAAAAACTCACGGTATTATCGTGTAACTAGCTAGCTTTTTTTGACAACGATATACAGAATAATATATGATATATAAGGATTTCTTTATATATCGAAATCTTGTTTTATTTTGTCTCAACAAAAAAAAAAAAAAAGATTCAACAATGCATCGCCACTTTGTCGTTCGATTCGGAACCTTGTGTGGTTCTTCAGGCTCGATCCATGAGCATCCCAATGACCCGGTCTTCAGGCACCGAGTCACGTGAGCTGCAAAGCTGAGCCGCAGCACGGAGCTGTAGTTTTGCCTAAACGCCACGCGTTCAAAGTATTCAGAACTGCGAGCGGAGAAACTAAGAGGATTGAATTTTTTTTTTTTTCTTTCGATAAATAAATATACACATTTTTATCCCCTCAGCCAAAAAAAAAACACCCCAAACCAAAAAGCAAACGAACCAAAAGACATTTCGGGGAAATTGACGTGAAAGTGTGAAAGCTGCCCGATCGATTATTATTTTGCGTTTTTTTTTTTTTTTTTTTTTTTTGCCGATACTTTAAAGTTAAAGGATTTGAGTGGAAAAAACAGTGTGAAACCGGTTTAAATTTGGCGTATATACACACAACCACCGTATACGAGACTTAAGTACTGTGAGAAGCTCCTATGATGATGCTTGGCCATGTAGCCACACATTCTCCCACAAACACACACAGACGAGTGAATTTGAAAGCAATTCACAGCTTTTGCGTACAGAATAACCATATATATATATATATATATATATATATATATATATATATATAAATAAAAAGACTAATCCTGTTTTTTGGGGGGTTTTTTTTCGATCATCGAATCATTTGTCTACGAATCCAAATCACACCGAACTGCCAAGAGATCTCATAGGGCTCGTTGGAGAGTATTAAATATAAAGTCGTAAAGGACGTTTTTTTTTTTTGAAAATAAATAAATTAAATTTGATTTGAAACTGATGTCGGTCAGCGATCGTATGCTGAGGAAACGAGTTTTTTTCTTTTTTCTAACGAATATTAAAGTTAACCCTATTTCAGAATACATATTTTGCTAAATAATAATTCAAAAAGGACAAAAAAACAAACGAATTGTACATACGGAGATGTATTTTTGCACAGGCGTTTTTTTTCTTACACGTTTTTTGGTACAGTCGAGATCGCTATTATTTATTTTAGTGAACGGATCCGTTTTGAAGATTTGAAGTGGTTCACTGCCAAGCCAATAATGCAATACGCCTCTTACAAACACCGAGCTTCTTCTTTATAGTCGTGGACTGAAATCCTTATGAAGGAACGTTGCCCCAGATTGTGGAGAGTCATTTTTTTATCATCATCATCATTAATACTTTGTCTGCGTCGTGAAGAGGACGTCCGGAAAATTGCCCCCGAACACCAGATCACATTTCACACGTCGTTCACGTTCAAGGCTGCAACCTAATAAGCAGAGTCAACACTTAACGCACCACCGTTGCCAAACTTCTTTATATTTCTCTATATTTCGAAACACTGCAGTCGTTCTTTTGCAGCTTTTAAAGAATAACGAAGCGGAAAAAAAAGTGCCTGAATTCGTTCAACTTTTTTTTTTTTTTCTTCCCTGTTCCACATTAGTGAATTAAATTCAAAAATTTTGTAGTTGCTTCTTCTTGTGCTTTTTCTTTTTGTTCATCATAATGTGATCATCATCTTTCACCTTGTCAAGAAAGTACATCCATTCGATGATTGTTCACGTCCCGCCGTTTCAATACTGTTTTCTACACGCCCTCGGTATCTTTCCCTCGAAGTGTGAACACAAGCGGGTAAAATAAAGCAGATTATTTTTTGGTATCGGTTGGCAAATTTGAACGATATAATCCACTTATATCGGCTGGCTAATTTACAGCTCGCGGTGGAAAAACTCGTGTACTGATGCAGTATGTAGAAATGCGATTTGGCAAATTTTTTTGGTGGACATTTTTCCCTCCACAGACGTCTCCCTCGATCTCATAATTCCTGCTCCTGAGACGCACTCAAGTACACACGGTATTAACACGCCTGACATCGGCACTAGATTTTCTCTGAGGGAAACTCGAGGGCGTGTTCCGACGCGGTATCGGCGCGCAGCTTTGTGCTACCGTTTTATTTCTGTGACGATGCTACTTTCCTTTAATCCAGATTACGATTTGATTCTCTTGTCCAATTTGATCCATTCTCCACTGGCGATGTTTTAATACGGCGGAAATTGTATCCGATGCAAGAAGCACAGATGTGGAATGTGAATCACAGCTCAGAAACATCGAGAAAATTATATTTAAGTGTGTAAATTCAAGGGATTTTTTTTTTTTTTGGTTTGTTTTTTTTTATATCTACATAATCCAATCATTTGAACAGCTGGACTTTTGTGTGTTGGCTGCTATGTAATTCATGAACAAACATAGTAGGTTAGATTTACGTAATATTTAAAGAAAAAGATTGTATAGTCTATTTGTTTTGTAATAGGTTTTCTGTAAATAAAAAAAGTAATTTATACTGTTATTTATAAGAAAACGAAGCGCACGAGTCTGTGGGGTTTTTTTTGTCGAGTTGTGTGCGGTTTTTCATGTAATTGCAAAAACAAGGGAAGTCCCGTTGGAATTGAGTGGGACGTTACACGGTTTTGTCTGAAAAGGTTTTATTAGATACTGTACATAAAACAAAAGTCAAGTCGAGACTGCCGAATTGTATCAGAACAAGCATCAAACATGTAAAGACGAACTTCTGGTGCTGAGGGAACGTGCTACATGTTGATGACCCGAGAAAGCTTCTGCACTCTGTTCAGCAGGAGGTCGCCTTTCTTTATGGTTTCCTGATACTGCCAGTTCTTACTGTCAGGCCTAGAGAGAGAGAGAGAGAGAGGGAGGGAGGATGAAACAGGGAAAAAAGGAGAGGGAGGGAGATGATGAGAAAGGGATAGACAGAGAGAGGGAAATGATGAGAGACGATGAGAGACAGAGAGGGGGGAGGGATGGGGAAACCAAGACAAGTAGGTGATGACAGCATCTTTCACGTAGACTAACAGCTGTTACAGCTGTAGATCTCACCAGAACGAAGACGTGATCTTACTGATTTTTTGCCATAATTTTTTTTTTTTGTGCGCCACGTCCCCTTAACTCTTCTCTTGACCGAATGTCATCTGATAGAAATCTACACTCTACACATGCTCTTTGTCTCTCCTACGCTTGACTTTTCTTCAAGGATCAGATGGAAAAAGTTCAGAGCGATTCAGATCCAGGAAATAGAGAGCTGCAGTGTAACAACTCCAGCCATGAGAAATGTTGTACAAGGAAGACGAAAAGAAAAAATCCCATCTCAACATTAAACTCTCTCTGCTTCATAATAATGAATATCTAATGTCACACACACACACACACACACACACACACACACACA
>JAAIIK010000026.1:5558575-5590374 GCA_014706435.1 Silurus glanis
TATAAATATATAAATATAAAGCCCAGAGTAGCATAACCCCTCCCTCCACCTCTCCAGGAGCCCCGGTTGGGACATACTGGCTTTCACTCTCTTTCTCTCACTTTGCCAGATTTAGTGTCCCACCGGGTTCCAGCACCTTCAGCTCGCCAGAGGCGGTCACGATCCTGTGTGCTCGCAGTGACAGCCCCAACCTCACCTCTAGCCCACTGAGCCACCGGTGCTTTCTGTCAAACCTGCTTTTTTTAGGGGGTTTATTTTTTACATGATATACAAAGACATGCGATTCTAAACAAAACACCTTAAATGAAGCGAGGTTTGAACCAGGACTGTCAGGTTCACACTTACCTGTGCTCATACCCACTGAGCCACCAGGTCCTTGTAATCAGCTTGAACCTAGAAATATATATAGAAATATACAACCCACAGCAAGCTTTGAAGCAGGATACGTTCTCTTAACCGCTAAGCCAACAGCCCCTTCTGTCCAATTCCTTTTGTTTCTTTTACTTGACAACTCTTATAAAGCAAGCGATTTATTTGTGAAGAAATAAATCTGAAGCAAGATTTGAACCAAAATTACCCACAACACAAATACAAACACATCCACTGAGCCACTAGAGCCTTTTTCTCTTTCTTTTCTTTCTTTTTTTTTATTGACAACACCTTTACACAATGACACACTCTTTAAAAAAAAAAAAAAAAAAAAACACCCTTGAGCCGTACACGTTCAGCTCGTTTGTAGCTTTGTGGTAAATCTCTTGCTTTCTATTCCTCAGGTTCATGGTTCAAAACTGGTTTCTTTCTTTTTTTTTCTCCTTTAGTGACTTGTTATCAAAAGTGCTGTCAATGGTGAACAAATATCTGGAACAAAAGGCCTGTATTCAGTCGCCCTTTCCTTTTTAGTTACAGCATCTTCAGGCAGACTGGAAAGTAGACAGTAATGTGTACAGACAGCTCGGACCTCCATCCTTCGGTTTCACGCAGGAAAATATCCCTGGGGCTCTGGATTTACAAAGCAGCACATGAACAAGGCATTCTGGTGGTGCAGTGGTAGAGCTGCTGTCTCATACTTCTAGGATCTTTAGTTTGATTTTTGGTTCAGCTAAGGGCCAGATTTGCTTTATGTCTACCTATAGGTTAAAAATTTATAAAATAAAGAGATATTACCAGGAACAAGACAGAAAAAAAACCCACCAAGAAATAAAATGTCACTTCTATGGAGTCATTTCAGGGTTTGTCTGAAGAGCTAACATTTATACATTTATACATTTAGTGACACTGATCCTTTCACAGACCGTTCTGCAGTGTTAAGACATAATAACTGGAAGCTTTTTTAATATTAATTACCAAAAAAAAACCAAAAGTTTAGAGATATTGTGTAAAAAATGTCTAAAGACTGTTTTAATCCATGCCGAGGAAGCAAACGATCATAGCACGGCTGTTTCCGTAGTTTCTCATTCATATCACACTCCTACTGTGTTTCCACAGATCAGCCTTTTCGCCTACAGCATCTTCAAGGAGGCTGGAATTCCTGTGAACAAGATCCGCTACGTCACGCTGGGCGTCGGGGCGTCCGAAATCCTCACCAGCATCACGTGTGTAAGTAGATTACAACTTTTTACATTTTAATGAGCTTATAGACTATATTATAAATGTCGCAGTGATAAATGACGGTAAAAGTTATATAATTAAATAACGCTAAGATACACTATATCTTATGGTATGTGCGTTTCCACATTCATCTCCAATTTGCTCTTATAATTCCCTCCACTCTTCTGGGAAGATGTTCCACTAATTTTTGAAGTGTGATTATGGATATTTGTGTTAATCAGCCACAAGGGTGTTATGAAAGTCAGGTACTGATGTAGGAGAGGTGAGGAGACCTGGGGTGCAGTCAGCATTCACATTCATTCCAAAGGTATTCAGTAGGGATGAGTTTAGAGTTCTATAGCAGGCCATCTCAAGATCTTCCTCTCTAAAGCATGTAAACCAGATCTTCAAGGAGCTCACTTTGTACACATTGCCATGCTGGAACAGGTTTGGGTTTCCAAGTTCAAATGAAAGCAAAATTGTATTATACAACATCCAAAGCGACCTATGCAATTGTGTACCTCCAGCTTTGTGGTAACAGGAACATGGCAAGAAAAAAGTCAAGTGTCTGCAAACGTCTTGCAATATAGTGCATATTTACAAAAGGGGGCCACTTTCAGTCTCGTCCATGCTTTAATCCATATAGAAAAAAAATCAACTACACTTTGTATTGCCAGCTGCCACTCTTGGGGCCCTTAGAACTTAACCCTTAGTACTCCAGGGGTGCTGAAAGATGGCTGACCAAAAAAAAAAAAGACTAAAAAAAAAGTCCTAAAAAACAAGCTCTATGAATATGCAAAGTAAAACCAAATTAGATCCTACACAATTATTACAATACATTTGCATATTAGAATTCGACCGGCTCCTGAATTTTACGATTTACATACACTATATGGACAAACGTATTAGGACATGATTTTTCCAGCCATTAATGGCTCTACTTCAAACAGTTACTACAAAGTTGGAGGCACACAATTGTATAGAAATGTATAGATTTTCCCTTCACATGAACTAGGAGACCCAAACCTGTTTCAACCATAGGGTTTAAATGGGTTGAATTGGAACATCTTGAGTGGCCTGCTATAGAACTCTGACCTCAACCTCATTGCATTTACATTTACATTTGCGGCATGTAGCAGACGCCCTTATCCAGAGCGACGTACAAAAGCGCTTTGAGTCTCTAGCAATGAATAAATCTACACTGGTACGCCAGATTACAAACTTAATATAAATATAACTCGGTCGGTCTTCAATCGTTGCTTGAAGATACCCAGGGACTATGCTGTACGGACATCTAGGGGAAGTTCATTCCACCACCTCGGTGCGAGAACACCCTCTGTCATCTGTTGTGACAGATGACGAACAGGAACGCGAGGCCGACTGTGGTGTACGGAACCCAAAAATCATAATCCTAGTAACAAGTGACAAAAACTCCATTACTGGCTAGTGGACATGTGCGTCATCTGTTGACGTTATTGAACAGCCTTTGGGATGAATGTGAATGCTGACTGCACCCCAGGCCTCCTCACCTCACCTACATCACTCCCTGACTTTACTAACACCCTTGTGGCTGATCAAATCTCCACAAATCTCAACAAGCACACTCCAACATCTAGTGGAACATATTCCCAGAAGAGTGGACTTTATTATAACAGTAAACGGGGACTAAATGTGGAATGGGATGTTCAAAAAGAAAAACCAATCTTATGGTCAGGTGTCTCAATACCTTTTTTTCTGTATAGTGTATTATGGCACATCATAAAAGTAGAAAAACATCAGTGCATTCTAAGGAACAGGAATGAAATTTGAATACATCATTAAATATTATAGTAATTGAGACACTGTTTGATGGAACGTACTGTACAACGATCTACTACGGCTATACCACGTGTTTCTTCTACTCAACAGAGCTTGCTGATCGACCGCGTTGGACGGCGAGTGCTGCTTTGGGGAGGTTTTGGGATCATGGCTGTTATTATGTTATTGCTCTCCATCACACTTCAGCTCAAGGTGAGTCTCTTATTTCTGATGCTGATCCTGAGGTCCTCAGGTCACTTTTCTGAAACTAGGAGTAACCAAATCCTGACAGCAGTCTAGACAACAATTACTGGAATTATATATAGAAATTCACGATGTAATATTCAGATGCTCATTAAATGCTGAGTCATGCTAATTAATACCTAAAACATGTTGAATGGAATTTCCATTTGACTTATTTGACTTCTCATTACTTCTTTTTCATTTCCTCGGGTCATTATTTGCATAAATGTCTTACATGTAGCTATATTTTAGATGTTTCCCAAGTTTCAGTTTTGAACATGTGTCCACCAGCCAGTAATGGAGTTTTTGTCACTTGGTACTAGGATTATGATTTTTGGGTTCCGTACACCACGGTCGGCCTCGTGTTCCTGTTCGTCATCTGTTACGGAGGAGGACCAGGTACAATCTTGATATCAGTGTATTAAAAGCTAAGAATGATGCCGTTTGTTTGGATGAATAACCGACGTGCCTTTGATTGACAGGTGGGGTCAGCGTGCCGCTCGGTTACGAGATGTTCGTGCAGTCGCATCGCTCTGCCGCGTTCGCGCTAATGGGAGTTTTGATATGGGGAAGCTTCTCGGTGTTTGGCTTCGTTTTCCCATTTGTTCTTGTAAGTCTCATGTCACGAAATATATAACCTACTACTGCATCATGTGTAGTATTAACCCTGTATGTGGTCATGTAGCGTTGAGTATTTGAACCTTTTTAAACGTAATTGTTCTTATACCACAAGCAACACGTCGACGCTAAAATACTTTTTGGGTTAATTAAAGATTTCGGTCTATTTACAGTTACATTCAATGTCGTGGAACATCCACAAAGCAGTTCCTGTTATCTACATTATAGCAGCTGTAACCAGTCAGGCACACGAAAAAGACAAAGTTCTCGAGAGCGAAAAAGCATAAAGGGTTCCATCCTGAAGACATTGTCATAAACGTTATAGCTATGGATCTCCTGAAGACTTAGAGCTGGAGAAATCTCCTGTGAGCTCAGGAGATTTCAGAGAAAAACCTCACCACATGAGCAACTTGAGACATTTGTAAATCATGTGCAGCATCCTGCCATGCAAGTACCTGCAAAAGTTGTTACTATAGAAACGAGAACGTTAACCATTAAGCACTTTGTCTGTGGAATTTCTGCAGGAAAAAAGTAACCAATACGTTCTGACCAATGCAGTAATGCTGTGGAATAAAACCCGAATCTAAACAGTACAGAACAATGCGACAATAAGGTTTCAGCTGTACTACTACTTCCTGTTCTCCAGCGTAAAGAACGTAATTATCACTATTTAAAATATATATGCACAGTCACGCAGTTATGTGTGAACAGCAGTCAGGAATAAAGGGAATCGCTGTGCACGGTGTTTCTCTTCCTGAGAAGCCTGTTGTTCGAAGCCTGAAGAGAAGTTCTCTTTTTCTCCTCAGAGTGCTATGAAGTCCTTCAGCTTTCTGATCTTCTCGTGCGTCTGCATTGTCGCGTCCCTCTACATGTTCTTCGTCTTGCCGGAAACAAAGGGCAAAACTCCACTGGAAATCGCAGAGGATTTCAGAAACATACAAGCTTGTAGGTCTCCGGCCGAAGACAAACGTCTGGAGACGAAGTTGTGAAAGAAAACGGATGTGGAGTTGTTCACTAATGCTTTGCTGTGTGTTTTGTTTGCATTTAAGTTTGTTGTTTTGTTTGCCTAGCTGCTACGGTTTATTTAATTGTATGGTTCGAAATGTATGTTTGTGTTCAGACTTGAGTAATAAAACTGAGGAGGCTCTGAAATTTCCTCAGAAAATTCGTCCTTTTTCAAAATACAGTTTGCTTCTTAGAAAACAGACTTACAAGCACTGCAATAAATATTACAAATGAATAACAGCTAAACTTCAAACTAGTAAAGAAAACAAGCAGTTAATAAGATTAAATATACACACACTATATGAACAAAATTATCGAGACACCGGACATAAGTGTCGTATGTGCTTTTTGAACGTCCCATTCCACATATTTCCCTGTTATTATAACCTCCACTCTTCTGGGAAGATGTTCCACTAGATTTTGAGGTGCACTTCATTCAGTTCTAAGAGTGTTAGTAAAGTCAGGTACTGATGTAGTGGAGGTGAGGAGGCCTGGAGTGCAGTCAGTGTTTACATTCATCCCAAACGTGTTCAATATGGTTGAGGTCAGAGCTCTATAGCAGGAGATCTTCCACTTCATCCCATGTAAAGCAGATCTTCATGGAGCTGGCTTTGTGCACAGGGACATTGTCATGCTGGAACAAATTTGGGTCTCCTAGTTCAAGCGGAGGTAAAATTTCATTCTGCCGCATCCAAGTCGTCCAATATAATTGTGTGCCTCCAAAATTTTTGGTTACAGCTTTGCCGAAAAATCCCATACGGCCGGAAAAGTCAGGTGTCCCAATACTTTTTGTCTACATAGTGTGTATAGGTGGACTGGCTGTGTCCCAGTAGAGATCATGCATTTTTACAAGTCAATGGTGTAAATATAGAAGAACATCCAGTCAGAAATGTGTGCGCACCCCAGTGGCCTGGTTTTACCCACCAAGGCTGAGAAACCTCAAGAAAATCACTGTGGCATTCTCGCAAGATTCATAATGAACTCCACCTCATTGTCCGAATTGATCCTCATCTGCATCTGAATCCGAATTAACAGCACAGTGGCTTTAGGAGTCCAGCGGGACTTCCAATCGGGCTCCATTCCGAGGGACTCGCTCTTATCAACGTCTGCCAGGCAGCACTTTTTTTTTTTTTTTAAATACTCCGACCTCATTTACTGTTTAAATATAAGAACTGTGCTATTCTTAGACAAGAAATATATTCTGATTGACATCACACTACTAACGAGATGCTTTTTTAATCTGCCGCTCCTCGTCCGAGTGAACCTGGGACTTAATCGTGTGCATTTACTCCCTTTGCATTCATGTGCTAATATCGACTGCACTCGAACGCTGCAAATTCCAATGGAGAAAATAGAGGACGAACAAATAGCACACAAAGTGATGGAACGCCTATGTAAAAATAGCTAGCAGCCCTCAAAACATGCTCTTTTTTTGGCAAATTTGATTTCATTACCACCCAGGAATGACAATTTTCATGTTATTTCTTTCTTTCTTTCTTTCTTTCTCTTTTCTTTTTTATTTACATTTACAGCCAACATCTCTGGCTAGCTAATAATGGTATATGCTAATGCTATGGTATGGAATCAATCAGTTCAATTCGATGTGAGATGAAGTTGGAATTATGGGTTTTGTAGCCCGTTATTGTTTTTCCTCTAAAAACAGACTTTCAATCACTAATGGTGCTACAACCTGGGAGGTCCCGGGGTCTTTGTTGATAATGTAGAACCGTGAAACTCAAGTAAAAAAAAAAAAAAAAAAAAAAAGAGCAAATAAAATCAGGTTCAAACAAAGAACTTTCTGCTTTCTATCTCTAAGCAGGAATGACAAGAGGAGAAGAACTTGGATTTTAGAAATATTGTTCTGTATTAGTTTGAAATCTTTCTATCCTTCACCTGACATGGAGAACAAGAGTTTAATTTCTCCAAAAAACACAGCAAGAAAACAATAATCATAAAGGTTTGTCTGGTTTTCACAATATATACATATTTCATTGTCTGGAATACTCACCAAATTCAATATTTTCTTTCACTTGTCCAAAAATTTATAAGAACCTCCAGAATTGTCCTATCAATCTGTCTTTGCAGGTGTGGTCTGAATTGCAGTACACCTGTTTGGTCAGATGGGGGAGGTGTTTAGCTTCAGAGTTTAGGATTCGTGAGCAGCCGAAAGAAGAAGAAGAAGAAGAAGAAGAAGCTGTAACTGTTATTTGAATGAAAACAGGTGACAGAAAGGGGGGGAGGAGAAAGGAAAAATGCATACATGCAGAAAGAAATTCATGCAAAACCAACAAAGACAAAATGAAACAAAAGAAGAGAAAGAAGGAACCTTGTAACAAGCCACAACCAAAAATCACATAAAAGAAGAATTAATCCAAGAACTACACAATTGAACTGGTATTTAAGTATAAATTAGCATCTAAAACAGTGCTAATAAAGCTTTTACATGTACCATGAGTGGATTCATAAACCTATAACCCCAAAGTACTTGATCCAACAGGCAAAGTTTGCCCTTTTCTGTCAGCATGCCAGGGACAATTAGGTCAGTTTGTGAACATGTCCAATGAACAAATGCGGCGCTAACGCGTGCTGAGAACGACGAGCGCTTTGACAGAACAGAAGAGCAGCGTTTGTGTCATCTATCTCACGCCACTGTCTGTCATCAAGACAAAGTCATTGGCAGCTGTACCCTGACAGTGCAATCTGTTAAGGTTTGAGGGGTCAGGCTAGGTTGCTCGTATATAATCAGGTCCATTAGCATGATTATGAACGTGGATTCGGGCTCGTCGTGACCGAAGGCAGCTATTATTCATCTGAAGGATCATGAGAATGGGGGCAGATGGCCTTTGTTTCTTAATCACGTGACGTTCCTGTCTTTTTTAACAAGTACAGCATACAACCAGCCTTCTTCCTCGCCTTCTGGCACCAGAGAGCCAACAAACACTGGGGATTTAACACTAGCAGCCAAATGGACCGACATGGGACGTCTTTGCTCAGTTTGATGTATAAGAGCTGGCTATAAGGCAAGAGCGCATAACCGGTTCGATGAAATGACCACCTGGTTTGAGTGTTTGAGGACCACTGTCTCAACTAGCTAAAAGAAAGATAGCATAACTGCCAGCTGGTGGGGGTTCAGTAGCTTGCTAGGTTTGTTTGCTAGCTATGTCAGGTTCATTCGAGAACTAATTCATACATGTTTCTTGCTACATTACTAACTAGCAAAGATTTTAACATTATCCTGTTTTAGCACTTAATGTTCATGACCAAATACCAACGTGGGCGAGCTAATCGAAGTTCACTCAGCTAGCTGTTGACAGGTGGTGTGTTTCTGTAGAGGGTGTTGACTTCTGATTGGAAGATTATCACTATAAAACCATTTCCTTTAAAACATTTGAAGTTTAAGCTAGCTAATCAACTGGGCCAGATCTGTCCCTCATCTTTCCCCTCGGTCTTAGACACTGCTGCTCTCCTTTGACAGAAAATTGCTCTGGATTTG
Source organism: Silurus glanis (assembly GCA_014706435.1). Taxonomy (NCBI): domain Eukaryota; kingdom Metazoa; phylum Chordata; class Actinopteri; order Siluriformes; family Siluridae; genus Silurus; species Silurus glanis. The sequence goes on from JAAIIK010000026.1 coordinate 5,567,319, forward strand.
GATTGCATCTTAAAATATGTATCATTTCAAATGAATTTACTTTACATTTCATGGCGAGTTGTATCCTGTATATAACTTTAAGATTTAGATTTTGTATTTTGCACATAATAAATGCATTCCCTCTTTTTACTTTGAAACGGTGATCTAAAATAACAGCACAACAGTTAAACAAAGTTGATCATAAGAAAATGAGAGTATTCAAAATAAATCTGTTTGCTCCCCTCGAGAAAAAGAAAAGAAAAAAGATTCTTATAGAATTTAAATGAATCCACTGAAAATCCTTTACGGCTTGAGATTTGAGACCCGTTTGACCGGGAGCTATTAGCTTGGTATGTTCACCATTTAGCTTCATGTCAGAGAAAAAGTGAAGCAAGCCGGCGATCCGGCAGATACCGAGCATGTACATGCATGTAGTGTTATTATATGCGAGGGACACGGCCATCTTGGGAGCTCAGTAACACCATTAACATGATTCGGGGCGACAGAGGCATGAGCCGAAGCCCTCGATAGGATTAGCGGCGCCGTAATCCAAAAATTCCATGAATCTAAAACACCTCGGAGACTTTTTCTCGACTTTGGAGTAAAAGTGAGCGTTGGGCTCCGTTTGAGCGCGGATGTTTCTCAACTCAGACCCACATTGCGTGTGGGTGTCGTGAATGAAACGCGTCACCAATTCACACCGCACTGAACACCTCGGGGAGGTTAGTGTGGAGAAAAGAACAGAACAGAACAGAGAGGAACAACAGAAAAGAAAAGAACAAGTAAAGAAAGAAAGAAAATATGACTAAGAAAAAAAAAAAATTAAATCAACGACTAGGCGGTGAAATGGAGCAGAATCGTTGATCATTTCTTGTAACGACAGGGTTTTAATTCCACTCTGATTTATGATTTACAGTTACATTTAACATTGTGGAAGACCCTGTTATTGCGATCAGGTTAATAAGACACTAAAAAGTATAAATGAACATAAAAAGCATCTCCTAACAGCAGTGGCAGGCCACGCATTTCACAACCATGCCTTCAGTGGTGTTCTACCTGAACCAATCCACGTCTCAAAACCATCATTATGTCAACATGGTTACAGAAACCATCAATATAATATAGGAACGCAGTAGAACAGAAAGAAAGTCTCCTTTCACTGTAGCCACAGCTGCACTGCACGCATACATCATCTCTAGCAGAAGCATCGATTTGAGCCTCGTAACACGACCCCGGGTTTTAAGTGCATTTTTGAGCATTTTTTCCATTACAGTTTTCCTGGGGCCTAAAAAAAAAAAAAAAAAAAAAAAAAAAAAAAAAAAAGTGTGTAAATTGTGTGTTTTAGTTCAAATTCTACAGGAAAGAAATCGTAAAAGTATAAATGGTTCCTGAAAAAGTTTAACGGTTTTGCCTTTTTTTTTGGCCTGACCTTTCCCCTTTCCACACAATGTCGAAATTTCTTGAACATTTTGTCCTGGACATGTCCTTGTAAGTGTGTATCTGGGACCAAATCGATTCCTTCTCCTCTGTCAGCCTTTGTGGAATGAAGAAAGCAGCTATTAAACAAGAATATATATGAGCTTGTGCAGTTTGCTACAGATGCGGTTTGCAAGCTCTGACTAGCGCAATCGAAGGACAATAAAATGCGGACCGTATTGTACGCCTGGCAACATGGCCCCAAGTGCCTCCAACTTGAAGTCTGATGGATTTGAGTGAAACCTTCAAGCAACATGCACTTTACACTACAGGCGCCTGCACCGCTGATTCTGAAGGCGTCATGGCAACAGACACTCTTTGAAGCGACGCATCTGAGAGTAAAACTATGAAATAAAGAGTTCTCTTCTGTTTATTTCCCCGTCTTCACCAAGCACACTACAACACGCCGCTAACAATTTCGACACGTTCTAAATGCCGCTGGAATCCGAACCAAGCTGCTATTCGAATTCCCATCAGCAACCGAACTGGGGTCAGGCCTCTTTCCGCCGTTGCTAATTGAACACACATGATAAGGAGCAGACTGGAAATCTGCATCCATTTGCAGTCACACGATTCTTATTCACGGGTTACTGTTCCGGGCGCAAATTAAAATTCCTGCGTCCTGCAGTTGCGAATAATTAGATCAGACTATTTGAAGGCTGTGTGCTAAGCGGTAATTTGGCGCAGTTTGGATTTGAAAGACAGATAATTACGCATTTCGGCAACCTTCGAACGAGACTCCACATCCTCCGTAGAGGGAATAAATAGCAGCTATGGGAGTTATTCAGGGAAGCTGACTCGACACGAGCCCTGACCGAGCGGAAGGCAGGAAGATTTCAAGAGATAAAAAAAAAAAAATCGATGCAAATGTGGGAGGATTAAATGTCTATCTATGGTGCATCCACTTTTTGTGGATAAAAAACAAAACAAAAATATTTCACTTAAAAAGAAAAATAATTTATTATTGGAAAAAACGCCTTCTCCGCTTCTTTTCATCATTTCGGAGATGAAATTCATAAATGACCTTGAATGACCCTGATCTGCATTAGCATTTTATTGCTTTCTAGGAGCAACATTGATTAGAAGAATTGATTACCGGTGGATCTTAGTGCTTCGTATATATGTCAAATATGGACCACTATGGATGTTTTTATGGAGGACTGCTTTGTTTATGGAAGCTGGAAACATCAGATGTGAATATTTTGAAGTCATTCACAAGTTCTGCATCTTCATTACATCTTTCATGAGAACAAAACAAGGAGGCCATGTTCTCTTTTAAACAATGACCCTGAGGTTCCATATCAAGACCATAATCTTTAAGCTCGAAGATCCGATTAAGGATTTTAAGGACGTTCTACGGTTCTGTGAAAACCTGTGCGCACGGAAGACGTTTTTGAAGAACAATAAACATGTGAAGCTTACAGTTCATTCTCTGGCTTAATGAAATGATTCCACACTGAACAGCAGCAGTGCAGCTCGAAAGCTACGAGTCGTGCTTGAAACAACTGTTCGTAAATCGTAAGGAATCCAACGCCGGATTGGCAGTTTAACACGGCGTGAAGCATATCCACAACCCACAATTCATATTTACCGACAACCTGCAGCAATGCGCATAGTGTGGGCAAGGTTTTCGAAGCACCCGAGCATATTACACTCGTCTTAAAAGTTAGAAAACGCTTTCCTTAGGGCATTACCCGCATCAAACCTGGTATAAATTCACGCAAACAAGCTTGCTTCAGCAGAAACCCGCTTTGAAAAGCGCTTGATGGTTTCCATTAGCGAATTGGACATGGTGTGTTTTGAAGGGGGGGGATTTGTCAAGGCTAAAACCTCTCTCATAACATTTCATTTCTCTCCACTTAAACACCAAAACCCCTGACTGTTCTAGATTTTATTCAAATAGCCAACATAATTATTCTGTAGGCCCAACAAGGACCTCTTGGAGAAATGGCTGCGTTTTTCCAACTATAAAAATAAAACGGACATGAGATCCTATGAAGCAGACGTATCAAGAGGATAACATTCGACTGCCTGTGTAGATGACGCCCCTAAGTCAGACGATGCCATCTTCCGAAGCATATTTCCTTTCATTAATCAAACTGTTTCAGACCTAAGCTAATTATTCCCAGGACAAATAGAGAAAAAAAAAAATCATACTGGAGCATACACCGTCCTGATGAGGTTCATATGCTGAATTAGCAGCGCTCAATACGGGCTCCTCTTCCCCTCATCCGCATTCAACTCACTACTGAAAACAAAGAAGGTCCTGTTTTGTTTTTAAACTCTGCAAAAAGAAAATCTTGTCTCGGGTGATTTCAGATTAACTTCAACACCACCACCATTTTGGCTGAATTTCTACACATATAGGCGTCGCCTGATCGGCTACAAAGAGATCATTCATTCGGTCATTTCCATCAATAGAAACCTTGGCCACTGCTGCTACTTTATATAAGTGAACCATCTCTACCATACTGCTGGGTTGGAACCCAAGAGAGAACAGACCAGTACCGTCCCACCCAATCGCTCTCAGAGTGCCTTTACTGTAGTTCACATGTTTATGAAGCTGTTCTATGAAATTGTTGCCAAATGCTTTTTTTTCATCACAACAACATATATGAACGTCTCGAAGGACGTGAAGATTAATGCAAAGACTAGTAAAGCCTGGTACCTGCCATGTAGCTTATGTGCAAATTCCTTATTTCTCTATGATTCGATTCCCAACATTAAGCCTGATTTATACTGGATGATGGTTGCCATGAAGGGGTGTAACTCGATGTGCTTGCCCATTTTTCCTGCTTTAAACACGCCAACTTTGAGAAATTGCAGTCCAATATATCCCACTAATATAATTTTTCCATCCATCTAATGTTGGTTCGGGTCCGAGTACAGTTTTCGTAATTTGTTCGCCATTTTTAAAATTAGTTATATGAATTAGAAAATAATATTTGTTTAAGTTGTTAAGATTAACAACACAGCTCCCTACCATCTACTTTAAATTTCAGGGCATCAAAACAAGAAACTGTGAAACTGATCGCTGGATTTTCATAAGCATGGCTTTTGCGGAGAGGAAACGTGTGAGTAACAGTGGGCAGACGATGCCTCATCACCACGTTCTAATGCATTTATTCATAGAGCAGATGGCGAGTCGATTTTTCAAAGGGCATTTCTTGTTCTGATGATCTGGAAGCAACACCTGTCAGTCAAAACTACTTGCCGAAATGCACTTTTTTAATTTCTGATACAGGACAAAAAAAACCAAAAAAACAGCAAAGTAACTTGCATGCGTTACTATTGAATCTCTACATTATACTTAATACATAAATGATTCTATTGTTACAAAATATAAAAATATGTGGTACATCATTTACATTATATTCATTCTTTACATCATTAACTTAAGTGTTTTTTTTTATTATTATTTATTTACTAATATACACATTGTTAATTATTTAATAGACTCGTTTCAAAACACACTGCAAGAAGTAAAACTGGGCTGGCTATAAATGGAGTAAAACTAAGAGCAATTGCAAGTTGGCTGCAGCAATACCGGGGAAAAAAACTTTCCAGGAAGTGATTATGTAGGAATATCAAAGGGTAAAAGTATGCAAAGAGTTTCTTAAGCTGACTTTACTGAGTACCGCTCACTGACAACCACACAATATTGAAAAGCAGATTCAAAGCAGGACAAGTGAATAGTTGAAATTGTTAAAGTGGAGGTGAGTGCATCAGGGGTGTATGTTAGGAGATGATGCAGTTTTTGCTTTTCCTGCGCTTGCGAGTGTGTAACTGTCCTCTGGTTCCTAGGTGACCAGACCCTACGAGTCCGGTAGAGCTGTACTTGTGCAGTAACTCCTCACTGGTCATATACCTTAGGTTAACTGGCTTGGGGATCGGCTCCCCTAGGAAATAGCCTTCGTCCTCAGATTCAGAAGACGAAGAACAGGTAGAGCACCAGTCATCCTCATAATCGTACGGATCCCAGGCGTAGCGACCCATGTGACGTTGCGGAGCCGGGTTCTGAAGCGTAAGGTCTGAAGTTGTGCGAGGGCACGGCCTGAACGCCTGCTGTCTCAATCTGGCATCTCTGTTTACTGGATCGCGGAGGCTACGTGGGGGAGGAAAGCGATCATAATCCTCGCATACACGTAACTGAGATCGCTCTGGCACCGGACGATGCTGGGCTGCCAGATTGAGCGCGTTTTCAGAGCGAGAACGGCGAGAGCGGCGCGAGCGGTGATGATGCCGTCGTCGCGGCTCTTCCGGTTCGACGACACGCCGGTGAGTCCGCTCGCTCATCGGTGCCAGACGGGCGTTGTGAGCGCTGCTCACTAAACTCACCCTGTCCTCTTCCTGATAGGTAAAGCCAGGGGGTAGAATGGTGATTCCAGGAGACGGCTGGGAATATGGATGTGGGTATTTCACCTGCACGGGGGGTTCCACCTCCAGGTACGGCTGTCCAGTGGTGAGGCTATGGAGAGATTCTGAACTGTGGAACTGCACTGAAGAGTTTAGGGTGCCCATGTTGCTTTTCTCCGAGACATTCATGCCGGAGTCTTTGCTCAAGTCGGGCATAGAGAAGCGGGACAAGTGCTCCTGCCTCTTACCACCACCATCTGCTGAGGTACCTGCATTCAACACAAGAACAGGTAAAAACAATACTCGTTACAGCTGTGAAGAATGTCTTAATAAGAAAATCCATGCCTAACAATAAACCAAGAGCTACCTGTAGCATTTGACAGAGCTAGTGACTCCATGGAACCACGGGGCGTTTGCTCAAGTGGTGTCAACTGTTCACTAAAGCTAAGTGCACTGATGGGGTTCCTGCTGCGGCCGAGTTGAGCCGCAACCTCCCTCTCTCGTTCCCTCTCTCTCTCCCTCTGAAAGGCATGCATGCTGATAGAGCGTTTGTCCACGAATCCGTTGGATGGCACCTCGTTAAAGCTAGCCTGTGCTTTCAGCTCGGACGGGTAATGTGTCTCCGGCTGGAGCCAGTTCTCATTAAATGAATGTACCTTGAGGGCAGATATAGGGGGTCTCTTGGACTGCGCAGACTCTTTAGGCCTGCTGTCTTGCTGGGCATAGGACGTTCTGATGTTGCACTGGCTCAGCAGTTGCAGAGGAGTCGGTGAAGATTCATTCCGACTCTCATAGCCGTATCTATCAGTTTGCTTTTTCCAAGATGGAGATTCTCTGGTCAGACTTGGGGCCTGACTCGACAGACTCAGCAGATCCATCTGCAAGGAAAGGGGGTCCACGTCAGCCGAATAGCGCCCGCTGGAAGTGTTTCCACTCTTGCTGGATTTCGAGCTGTGCCTGGTTTCACGGGTTCGGCCACTTTGAAACGCGGAGTCCGACGAGTCCGAGCCATTGGCGTCCTCGTTCACGCTACAAGCCCGAGAGCAGAAGATCTGACCCTGCTTGGGCAGAAATGGACGACCGAGTAGGGACTTCTTGCAGCGCGCACAGCAGAAGCAGTCTTCAGTGGCGTGCCAGTGCTGGCCATCGTAGGTCATCTGGCCCTGGTCAATACCTGCAATGGAAAAAGTTGCTATTGATATTGATTCAGATATTCCATCCAAAATAAAATAATCAGCAAAAAATATCGACTGTAATTTCTTGCTCAGTTTAAAATAAAAGCATTTCTCAGGCAATGAAAACTGTTAGGAGCTCGAGTTACTGATTAAGAAGTCTTAATAAGATCAAATATCACTCTCGGCGCATTTTAACGGCGCTATTGACGAGCGAGATAAGCGTAGGAAAAACTCCAAATATCAGAATATCCAGTCTAATTCTAGTGTAGAAGTGTTTGGAGTCAGCTGATTATGCTGCACGCCTTGCACTACACAAATACATTACATTTTAATTGTAGCTCCACTTACACACGCAAACCGGCCCCGGGCTAATGGGCAACATCTGTTTTCGAACCAGTTTCTTTTCAAAATCAGTTTCACTCCCATACTTTCTGCAGCCTATACAGAAAATGATTACAGACAGAATTTTTACTGAGTGACATGCCAAAACGCAGCTGGAACCGATGCTGGGCTCAAGACCAACCAGCCGGGTTATTATGGGATGGAGAGCTGCCTTGTGACACAATGGGGGATAAGTAAGTAATGGAAACATTGGGCAATATATGAATAATAATGTCAATAAGTGTTATGTCTTTAGGACCGCTCTGGTCTTGCTTGGATCGCTGTTAGTCACATTTGGAATATTTTCCTGCAAGAAACATCATTTCGAATGAATTATTGACCTGCTGTCATGTTGAATAATTATTCAACAACAGTTATAGGTTAATCGTGGGGTTACGGACATTATTTTGTCATAAATACCTCCCACCAGAAAGAAAAGAAAAGTGGAATGGATTCAGTCAGAAAGAGGAACTAGTTTCTCCTGCTCCGACACTAATGCCCTTGACACAAATAAAGCCCACCAATACAGTGGGGTGGGTCATATGACAAATCATGGACCCAGGACTTTTTCCCTTTTATCCAGCAGGTTTTATGTTCAGCAGAATACTAGTCCATCCTCTGCCATGCTGCTTTCTAACGTAGGATTAGGATGAACTCAGTTAGAGTCTTGCCATTCCCTGTTTGTAAGCGTTTGTTTCATTCTAAACACTTTTCATTCCCTTGAGAAAAAACCTCTACCCTCCATCCATCCTTTATCTAATCCAGATCAGATGTTTCACAGCTGAACATTTGCAATTCCCTTCCAAAGGAGATTTAGCCGGTCCAGTAGGCCGCCGAGGTGCTGAAATGTGCTCCTACCGATATGTTCTCCGCAGGAGTCGCAGTACTCAGCGTAGAGGGACTCGAAGCATCCGCAGCAGTACGGCCGACCCTCTTTCATGATGTAGCGCTGGCCGCCCAAAACCGTCTCGCACTCGAAACAGCAAAAGTGCTTCATGTGCCAGTGCCTGCCTTCTGCTTCTGTGCACTCGTCTGCAAAGATGATCTGAGGGAAAGAGGTGAAGGGTGTGATGGAAAGTGATGCATGGCCCCATTTATCATTAAATAGAAGCTAAAAGCCCAACTGCACCCATCCATTACATTTAATTTTAGGACAGAAAGCGAGGCCCAGTGGAATCGGTCGCAGACGCCTTCGCCCCGGGCTACTACCCTGCGCCAAACACCCATATATCAGAAATGTACAATTTTCGACTGCTGGATCGTGTTCCGGGGTCCTACATATTCAAAATGAACATGATTATAAGGACAGGACAAAGGGGGTCAGACACCTGAATTATTCATGAACATTATTAGTTTAATGCCTCCATTAATCCAGCTAAGCCTTTACTGTTAATCAGATGTGATTAAAAATGCATGGACTCGTGTTGGACGTCTTTCTTTACACATGTGTGGCTCTGAAAACGTGCCCAAAGCCTGTGATATGACACAAGACTAAGTGTTATATATAGACGGGTTCTAAAACGCTAAAAGGAAAATAACAAACAAATAAATCGCTTTCCAGTCCTTAGTCAACTTATCAGATATCGTCAGATTAAAGATGGGAAGTAAACTGTGCAAGAAAGTAGGTCACAAGGCCCGAGATTTGGGGACATCCAGGACGTTCATTACTGCAGAAAATGTAGAATATATAATGGAAAATATTCAAAGATGGCATTAGTTGATGAAGCAGCGTTAAGATTACCACCCCAGTGGCGATTTTATTTTACGGCCAATCCAAATCACATCCTAGAACTAAAAACTGACCATACTTTCATGCATAGAGTTGTTACATGGTGTGTGCTGGGCTCGTCGTACCTCGTCGCATGCTGAACATCGCGGTTTCAGCCTCTCGGCGTGGTGCCGGCCACAGTAGATTTTGCCCTCCTGGTAGAAGTAAATGAGGTCCACCAATAGCTCGTCGCACGTGCTGCACACGAAGCACTGAGGATGCCAGCACACGGCATGACCCCCTCGAGACGCGAAAACGGCGATGTCGCCTCCGTTAATCTGTCCACCACACTAATGAAAAAAAAAAAAACATCAGATGCTACAATATCCTTCAATGTATAAGAGAAACGTTAATGGGTAAGTAGTTAAGACTTTGGATCAGAGGGTCGCTGGTTAAAATCCCATCATGCTGCCACTGCTAGGCCCTTGAGCAAAGCCCTTAACTGTACAAATGATTTGGTTCAATTCAGTTTGATCTGTAAAGTGCTTTTAACAATAGGACATTGTCCCAAAGCAGCTTTACAGAGATAAAGAGGTTATAAAGTTGCATAAGGAATGTATAAGTGTGTAAAACCCTTTTCCAGTTGCAGTGCTGAGGAAACTTGAGCTACGGAAAGTGGTATTTCACTCGTTTAGATGTTGGATTTATAATTAGAAGGTCAAATCCCAGTACTGCCATGCTGCCATTGCTGGGGCCCTTCAGCAAGGCCCCTAAACATTAACTGCTAAGATAATAGTAACCTATTTTGGATTAATATACATACATGTATGTAAGCAGTATGAACATGAGCAGACTTAATATTCTTTTTTACGCTTTTTACTTTAAATCACAATTACTCAGTGATCCAAAATGCGACCCAAATAAAAAAAAATAAAAATGAACAGAATTACATTTAAACCGAAAAAAATGCAGCCACCGTTTACGACTAGCGGGTGAAGCTGTGATTGGAAAATAATCAACGCCATGGTTGGGTGATGCTGCCAGATTGCAGTTATTTTCCTCTAACAGCATACCCAACAGTGCTTCCATTCCTGTTCCACTACATCGATTCGGCAGCGACGCACTAATTCTTCACGCTTTGAAATTGCAGCGGTCTCCAAATCGAACGTTGATCGTAAGCGTTGATCGCTGGGGTTTATTCCCGAAAACATAAGACAATTATGCAAATTATGGTTATGGTTTGAGGGACGTGTTATAGAATCGCACCCGTTTGATAAATGCAGTCGCACAGAGGTCAGCGCTGGGATGTGGGGGATTAAATCAATAGAGCGAACCTTTCTATTACAGAGTCCATCTGATAACAGTGACTGACGGAAATGGCTATAAATCTAATATCGTGGCGTCTTTGTCTTCGTGCACACGCGCTTTTTAATTCCCTCGGTCTATCGTTCGACTGTACGGTGTTTAATATCTGCTATTAAATATATACCCGAAACACTATTTAGAGCACCTTCTGTTCCAGCACAGCTGAAGACTGAATAAATATCTGCAGGTTACAGAAGAGAAAGAGTGAGAGTGAGTGTGTGTGGACCATCTGTGTGTCAGGGGCAGCAGAAGGGGAGGAAGGGCAAGCAGGTGGACTCGAGGATCTAAACACACTCAAAGCTATGCCTGGACAAATAAATATTTAAAAGTAAACAGGCATAGGTGTAGAACCAGACCTGAATTTTCTCCTTATACGCATGTACATTTTAGTAATAAATTGAGGAAATGCATGTTGGAAATAAATTTGTGACCAGATGTGACCTTTGGACACTGTGGCATATTTATGGCTGGGAAAAAAAAATAAATCTGCATATTATAGATTATTTTTGTCACAGAAATATGCACGTTTCATGGATTTGTATGTTCCATGGAACGTATCCCGTTCTTCTTTCCCGAATTTACTTAGAAATAGATGCAAACATACCTCATGCCTTCTAGTACTTAAATAATAAAATAATAAATAAATTGATGTTATCAGTGAATAAGAACATGGTTAGCAAACTACATACTAATCTCATATGCAAAACACCAGATGGAGTCACCTGTTCACATATGGCTCCGGTCATGGTGACTGGAAAAGGCCTGACGTTACCCCGGCCCAGGTTCTCCCTTTTCCTCTGGTTACTAAAGAGCTTCAGCTCCCTCTTCTCCTCGTCGTCCAGAGAGCTACAATATCGCACCTGAGCAGGAAGGAGCGATTGTGCACACACAGACTCTGACGTTATTTACATAGCAACAAGACAAAGTGTGTTTATGTAAAAAAAGCTAAGTACAGGTGTGCTGAGAAGGACACGTGCGTTAGCGCTCTTACCTCATTGTCGTGAGGTGGCAGCTGGTGCAGGAGCTGTTTGATGCGGTGTTTCTCTCCAGCGCTGTTTACATACGGCACTTTCTCCTCGGGCAGAGAACTGTAATACTGATGGACCTGCAGTTCAATAACAGACAGAAAACAATGCCTCACTGCTATATACTACATAGTCGCCTATTAACCAATCAGACAGCAAGAATATATAACATTTTCATGGAAAAAATGGCTTTGCCTTTCAAATATCGCATACAATACAACAGTCTATAGTACTTTCAGAGGGTTGTTTTGGAACTAAAACATCATGATGACCTGGTGGTCAGCCATTAGGGTCCCGTCATTCGCAAATTAGTTTTTATACTTTAGGGAAGATTTGTATTTAAGCTAGTATAACTACTAAATGTATACCCTCACATAACTTTCTTGATCTTCGAAACCCTCCCCACAAATCCTGACTCGATTCTGTGGAATTCAAATGTGTTTTAACGTCCAAATCAAATCCGAAAGATCAAGACAAATCCGTACATACTTGTACGCTTTATTACAAAACCCGCACCGAGTCCTAATTACATATCTCTCATATAGATGTGGATGCCAGACCTTAAGCTTGGTATGTGCTGTTTGAACATTTCATTCTACAATTATATGCTGTTACAATCATTTCCATTCTTCTGGGAAGAGGTTCCACTAGATTTTGGAGTGTGCTTATGGAGATTTGTGGAGATTCGTTCAGTCTGATTCATTCAGTGTTTTTAAAGACCGATGTAGGTGAGGTGAGGAGGCCTGGGGTGCAGTCAGCGTTAAATGCAGAGCTCTATAGCGGAAGATTTTATGCTACAACATCCAAGGACGTCCTATACAATTGTGCGTACTTCAACTTTGTGCTTACACTTTGTGAAAGAACCACCTATGGCTGAAAACGTCAGGTGTCCCAATATTTTTGTCCATATTGTATATTAATAATATACTAAAGTGGGAACCATATTTAATTTGATTTAAATAAATGTGTATTTTATTGCTTATTTTAAAATATTTCTGTAGTAATTAATTATTATGATTTATTTTTTTTATTAATTATTATATTGAATTATTATATGTAATTGTATTTAATGTGTAAGCGTCAACCTTAATTTCGATAGAAACATCATTTTTTTAAAAATAAATCCATATATTTTTGTGTGGACTCCTTTAACTCAGGTGTATACTAGCAAATTGGATTAAGACTAATGGTGATTTAAAAAATGGACAAAAAGGAAACAAGTGTCTCATCACACCCAAAATACAAATTTATTTATAATTGTATTTCAAGACATCTCTATCAGCCAATCGCATTAGACCGCTTAACGTCACATTGTTTTAAGATTCAGACATAAATCCATTTTCTAATTACATTTTTTTTTTTTTCAGTTCACGCTGTGACTCTTTCACTCAGACTCACTACTTCCACGTTCCCATTTTGGCACAACACCCTATAAACAGTATATCCGACTGCAAACCTGTGCCAACTGGTGGTCATCAAATTTCACTTGTTTTGCAATTCTGCAAAGTTGGAATTTTTCTGCAATAAATCCAACACGAAATGTCTACACTTGTGTCCAGGGAATGAAGTAAACATCGGGGCAGGGTGTTATTCAGCCCCTATTCTTGTTAACCCATCCCCCCATTCCTTGACATGTCCTTTCACAGACACACACACACACACACACACACACACAGAGCAATTACAGTCAGGGTGATTTATAGCTGAGCAATGTAAAGATAATGGAATCTGCGCCCTCTCACATCCCAGGCTGCGCGACACTATGGCTTCATCCCGAGACCCTGTATATGCGTGTGTATTTTCATGCGCACACACACACACACACTTGAGCGTATTTATCCATACAGTCCGGCGCTGCTCTAAATTACGGTGATTAAGAACGGCGCTGAGACACGACCTTTGCACTCCACCTTTTGCGGCCTAGTAGCGAGGACAAAATGAGCCGTTTTGTTGTTCCCAACATGCAGCAAGCCTTTCATTATATAATCGGCCTAATGAGGGCACTGCATCAAGCTACGATATATAATCATCGCAGTGTTCGGTTCGCTCCAAGACGCGTGGGATTCTAACTCACAACCCTGTGGTAGAAAGTAGTACAATTCATGTTTTTATCTGAAAGAAAAATTAGCGAACTGGGATACTGTGGGGTTCCAGGCGTTCCTTCTGGCCTTCCACCTCATTACACATGGACTAATGTCTAATGACTTAACGTGATGAAGCACTGAGCTCCATCTGCCCATCTTTACACAGAATAAACCCGTCCAATAAAGCAGACAAAAATGGATATTCCATGAGGCGTGATTTATGACCGTTTCCGAGGTGCTGCTGTTGGCCGAGAGAAACCAGTGAGGTGCTCCATATCAATCACTCACTTTTCAGAAATGGATAAAGTACAAAAAAAAAAAATCCTTTTTGTTAAAAAAAAACTAAAACAAACCAACAGCTCGTCACACCAGCGCAACTCAAAAACAAAAATCCTAGGTCGTAATTCTAACACGCCTCGTCTGCACAAGGCTTTCCAGAGCCCCACGTATCCCCTGAAGAAGAGCGGACTGATGGCTCTTCCGCTGCTTATCTTGGCCGGCTGCGATTTTCGAGAAGTACCGGAGAAAGTTGGGGGCCGAGGGATTTGTTCAGCTGAAACTTTCGGCGGTCGGGATCCAATAAATTACCGAGCTCGCTTCCAACAATAACAATCAGCGCTGGTGCGGTGCGGACATCTGACGGGCTCGAGCCAGCGCTCTCATGCAAACCAGCGGCTCGTGGAAACAACCGTAATCAGAGCGAAGAGATCTGGCGGACCGCCCGCGAGTCCAGGGGTCTGGCAGCCACCTTGCGCATCTCAGCGCGTACAGCTGGCTTTCATAACACGCACAAGGATATGTTGATGTTTTGCAGGACAAAAACCAAAGCCTGGTTATTTACATATCTAGCCTCATTTTTGTGGACAGCTTTATCCAAAGGGCTCGAATCGCCATTGCCCTCAAGCGATACGAGTCTTGTTATTTATCATACAAAATCCCTGCGGCAACCGCAACCAAGTAAAACACCAGAGCGCCGCTCCATATCCAGGAAGTTACAGTTCCCGTAACTGTCTGACCATATTGTAAAATCGTTTGACGACTATGAAAAAAAAGCTGTCCTGTCCCACTTATTCGTTTTCCACATTGAGACTTTCCATCTGAAGGGACTCGTCTTTTGCGAGACGTAAAAAAAAAAAAAAAAACAGAAAGAAACCGGTTTACGGGCTACTTCCTTTTTCCACAAAGACTGAAAGATGGCGGTGAGCCAAGTCGGACATGCGTAAGCAGAATTGCCTCCCGCTGCTGCAGGGTCCAAAATCGCAACGATGCCCTCACAGAACATCCCGTCCTTGTTTTTTTTCGCGTTTCTTCAGAAGCAGAGCAATGAGAGACAGAGAAAAGCAGAACCCTGTGGAAGCCTCGGAGCTATCAGCATTCCTAAGCCAACATAATTGGATCACTAAACTAATACCAGTCATGTGAGCTTTAGGAAATAGGCGGTAGTCTCTTAAAACCAGTCCAGGAATCATCACGCAATCATGCGTGCTGTCTTTGCTCGCTTCTGGATAAACGGCTGTAAAAGAGCTAATTGGAAAGGAGAAACGTGCAGGCTCGCTGTAAATCTTGTCCTTCATTTCCTGGAGGTAAGCAAACGCGATCCGCTCGCTGTCTCCGGGTGAAACTGCAGACGTGAGCGTTCTAATAATGAATGACCCGCTAATAACGAGCGGACTCGCTGCTGGCAACTTCGCTGTTGATCTCACCCCGATGCCACGTATGCTGGCTCCTGTTGCTCAGCGCTGGCAAGGAAGCCAGCAATTCCAGCACAGAGGTGCAAGCCAAGGTCTCTCTTGGAATGCGTGGCCATCCGTCAAGAGACGATATCAATCCTGATTAGAGGCGAGCCGCGACCGACCGCGGTTACTTGCGGCGTTTAATAAACGCCCATCACGACCGATCGATCTTTCTCCCCATAACAACGAACTCGTTTCTGCGTCGTATGGAGCGATTTGAGATAATTCGACCGCCAACCGTTGGCTGACCTCCGAGGAGCAGGAAAAGGAGACGGTAGATGGCCTTTATTGGTTATTGAACTGCTACGCCGTGCTAGCAATAAGACCTTTCAGTTCGGGGAGAAAATGAAACAGCGTAGCCATGAATGATTTAACTGGTCTATAAAGAGAGGGCCAACCACCCGCAGCGCTCTAATAAAGCCCATGTGAGAATACGCAGAGGCCAAGAAGAGCTTCGACGAAAGCTAAGGGCACGACGCTCTTAAAAAAAAATCATGTTTTTAAGTAGGTTTGAATTGAAAATAAATGTTAAAGACCTGACAAACTCGGGACAAATTCGGGTACATTAAAGCTAAAAAAATACTCATAATAGAAGGTTACATATTGTGTGTGTGTGTGTGTGTGTGTGTGTGTGTGTGTGTGTGTGTGTGTGTGTGTGTGTGTGTGTGGCATGGCCTTACAAAACACCAGAGCAAATTAATGCTTAAAGTTTAGATTTCTGTAATAACAACCGTGTCCGAGCTCACGCGTTCGTAACCTAACGCTACACCCTGCCCTGTTCATCTCAAACTATATGCTTTAGTGCTTGTGACGGCTTAAGGATAGATGTGTGTTAATATATCTGTGTGTTTGAACCGAATACTGCAAAAATGTATATATTCAGAAGTGCAATGTTGCGTATGTATGTATATGTGTGTGTGTATGTGTCAGCCCGAGGCTTGCGCGTGTGCCAACAAGCTGTCCGAATCCGCTTATTCATTAGTCTAAAAGGCTTTTCTGTCTGGAGATGGTGTGTTTATTCATGCGTCTGTTAGGAAGGTTTGTTATTTTTAACATATATTCGGAGTTGAGGAATTTGGATTGTAGCCTGGTGTCTGAGTAAAACATGGCACATAAAAACGTAAATTACTTGTTTTTTCTTTAAAGAATTTACAAAGCACTACAATAATAATACGTATATCAATTAATGCATGCACTATATGAGCAAAAGTATTGGGGACACCTGTTCTTTCCTGCCATATGTGGATCTTCTCCAAACTGTTATCACAAAGCTGGAGGCACACAATTGTATAGGACGTGTCTTTGGATGCAGTATAATAAACGTGTTGGTAATAATCCAGTTTGACATGCCCCTGTGCACAAAACGAGCTCCATGAAAATCTGGTTTACATGGTTTGGAGAGGAAGATCTTGAGTGGCCTGATATAGAGCTCGGATCTCATCCCTACTGTTGACTGCCTCCTCACTTCACCTACATCGATACCTGATATAATATATATATGGTATATAATGTCTGGTGTGTGTATTTATACACATATATATATATATATATATATATATACATACACACACCACCTGACTTTACTAACACCCTTGTGTCAAACACAAATGTCCCCACAAGTACACTTCAAAATCTAGTGGAAAACCTTCCCAGAAGAATGGAGGTGTTACAGAGGAAACTAAAGGATTAAACGAGGACTAAAGGCAGACCAAAGCACATTTAAATCTTTTGATCTTTATGTCTTTGATCTCAAATCTGGTTTAGATGAACAAAGGTCTTAATCCAGGTATATGCTGATGTTAATTCAGGTTTATAACCATCATCAGTGGAGATCGGTGAGGAGCCGGAGACGCTCTCCTATTGCATGTTAGAGAAATGAACTCCTTAATCAACACTCTTGCTGATTGATGGTGTTACGAGAGAGTAAAAGGCATAGTTTCAGGTGTCGTACCTGTTCGGGTTTGAGGCCCGGTGGCACCCAGGCGTATTCCTCCAGAGCGCAGCCCGAGTCGTCGTCAGAAGTGGAGTTCCTCTGGAAGTCATACAACAGCTTGGACACGGTCTTCTCCATCTCCAGGGGCATGGCCGTCACAGCATGATCCTCACGCGGACACTTGCAGTGCAGACAGATCTTCCTGAGCAGAGAAATCGGACACACGTCGAGAGTTACGTCGGATTCTGGCCATTTCACTGAATCCAAACTGTTTGAAATATAAGCGATTCGAGATCATTCCGCAATAAGTCCAGTGTTATGATTTGATTTGCAGGAAAACGGAGCTCTGCCAAACAAATCAGGATTGTTTAAACAATACCAGACGGACTGATCAGTCGATGTCTCCCATCTGCTCACAATTTAATACAAACATCCAAATTATCGGGGAAGAATAAACAGACGCTTTCATGAAACATGTTTACCTGAAGAAAGTTGCTTGATGGACTGTAAATATTGGTAGTACACATGCTCAATTCTCTAATCCAATGGAGTTTTCACACTCCATCAGGGTTTCTGCAGGTTTCACAAAGTCAAACTTAAGCCTCTTTAAGACATTAACAATAAAAATTAAGACTTCAATCTTAAAAATAAAATCCGTTTTCAGTCTGTGGTACAGACTCGTGCTAATAACAGAAAGCTGACTGGCTGCTGCATGCTGGTTTCATTTGTTTCGTAATCCAGCGAATTATATTTGGACTGGCGAAAGAAAGAACTACAACACCACGGAAACTAACAAACACACAGGTAGCGTTACATTCGCACTGTAAAATTAGGACCTGTTTAAGATTATTTAAGATCTAGAACAGCAAATATAAGACTTGCTTTAAGGCTTAAAATTTAGATTTGTAAATTTGAGACATTTTTTTTTACTTATTAAGACCCTGTGGAAACCCTGTTCATCCTCTTAAAGGGGCAGATAAATTTTTCCCCTAAACCGGTACCACATAACTATATACAGTTATGTCTCATGGGTAGGTGTGTGTTTGATGTGACTAGCAAAATAGTTGAACATGATATGCATCACTAAACATACACTATATGGACAAAAGTATTGGGACACCTCACTTTCTAGCCATGTGTTTTTTTCTCCAAACACACAGTTGAAGGCAAACAATGACACAAGGACGTCTTTGGATGTGTTAGCATGACATTTTTCCTACACTTTTTTTTGGTGGACCCAAACCTGTAACCAAATATATCCTTTACGTGGGTTGGGAGTGTGTGGCTGATCTTGATTGGCCTGCTATAGAGATCTGACCTTAACCCGATCGAACACCTTTTGGACGAACTGCAACGCAGGCCTCCTCACCTGACCTACATCAGTACCTGACTTCACTAACACCCCTGTGGCTGAATGAATCTCCACAGACACTCCAAAATCTAGTGGAACATCTTCCCAGAAGGTTATTATAACAGGTAATGGGGACTAAATGTGGAATGGGACGTTCAGAAAACACATACCATGGTCCATATAATGTAGCTTTGCTAACAAAGCAAAATTTGACTATTATATATATTTTTTTTAAGGTGAAAAACCGAGCAGCACTACCAAATAAAAAATAAAATAAAAAAACAATAAACCAATCTGTGCAATTTTAAAGATGTAATATGTCACTTCTAATCATTAATTATAATAGATATTGGGGATACCTTCAGTGAAACATCATTCACCAGGTTTGGTCCTGATAAATAAGGACAACTATTTGCCTGTGAGATGATTTCAGGGCAAAATGCAAACACCTGAAACAAAGAATTTGCAAGCCGATGTCGGGGGTGATCTTTCGTCCTTTTCACAGAATTTACCGGATGTATCTTTAAAAATCTGTGATTGCTACAGGTCTAGACGCTGTTTTATATAAATACCCACAAACTGCACCTTTTAATGCTGACTCAGACATGAGTCACGCTTCTTCCAGTAACTCATTACAATAGGGCGAGCTTTCTGAAAGGCCACTATATTAAACACATCAATTTTACCCCCCAAGGACACCGACAGACCCCCACACACACACACACACACACACAAATCAGTGTCCTGTTCTTCCGAGTGTTAAAAGCCTGCATCAGATTACAGTGACACTTCACACACAAATACACACAACTGCTGGCTAAACTCCTCCTCACGCTCTAGTAACTTGGCCACATTTGGTTACAACAAGAGACACTGAAAAGTCATCTCAAACACACACACACACACACACACACACACACACACACACACACACTTTACATCTGGTTAGTCTCCAGCAGGGCAGACATGGCCGTGCCAAACCTCACTCCCTAGCTCCAGAGGCTGCTGGTCAGATCTCTTAACCTCATCTGCCTCAGAGGTATGGACACAACACAGACCAAATCCTGTTAGCACCTCGAGCACCCCGCAGGCTCTGCCGCATCAGGAGAAAGGGGGGGGAAAAAAGCCACATAACCACAGTTCTGCAGAGACTACAAAGGGTAGCCGTTCTGGAGGGGCGGAGTCATCCTAAGAGCCCATGCCCTTCATTAAAGTAAGGTATCATTGTAGGATAAGAATGTGGTCACTGATGTGACCTGAAGTGACCTTTCTTCCTAAAGAGACGTGTAAAATAAATGTGCCCCTCGCCCCCCCTCAGAGCCACTGTTTGTTTTTGCTTTAATCACCAGTCCGTATCTGTAACATGGAAATGTACGGTTTATATTTGATTATATCTGCATTCTCCATGAAAGGACACCAAACCGAATAAACAACAACTGACACTTTGCAAGTCAATCAATGTGTCTTCTGCACTGGAAACCGGGGGTCTGATTACAGCTCCTATGTACTGTACATAACGTGCACAGTAAACCTGCGCAATTATATATTTATTCGGTTATTTCCAAATAGGTGTGTGTGTGCGAATATTTTTGTGCATTTGAGAAAGTTTTACACACTTACAAGAGTTTCAAAAGAACGGAAGGACTGAAATACATTCTGAAGCACAATTCAAATGTTCTTCTAATCAAGCTCCGGATAATCAAACCCCTCTCGCCAATCTCAAGCCTCTTATTAGCTCCCTGAGAAAACACACATCTTTTTTTTTTTTTTTTCCTCTCGCTTAGGATGTCGAGTGTTTCACACTTGGGCAGCTGCTACAGCAAGGACAAGGACAAAAGCTTCGGTTTCACGCGTGTGCTGAAACCGAAGGAACGTTTCACCCAAACAGTCCACTATCAGTAATGATGGATGAGAGGAAGCGGGAGCCGCAGTAATAATGAGATCACGCTAAGTGCGCCCCATTAGCTTTAATTGTGTACTGGACGTGTCGGCATTTTTTCGCAACAGCAGCATTCCTGTCGTACTGGATCAGGCGGCAGTGATGTGAGGCCGGAGTAATAAACTAAACAATGCATGTGCTTCGGGGTTTCGATGACATCACAAGACTGTTTTTTTGTTGCATTTTCATCTTAGCTGTGTTTAATCGCCGTTAACTCCGAAATCTAAAACAGCTAGTGCTTCCTTTCTTGCTAACTATTTTTCCAGTGACATTAAACATTGTGTAATTGAGAAATCCAACATGCCATAGTGCTGTAAGTGGCATGAAAGTTGGGCAAACTAAAAGACTAAATCACCACTCTAGGAAAGTTTGTATAAAATGTAGGGACATTTAACTGAAGAAAAAACAGTATTGTTTTGAAAATAAAATGGAAGATCCTGATTACGCAAGTTGTTTAGGATCTCTTTAGGTAGAGATGAATCATGGGCAATATCCTGCTGCATCACCATTAAAATTTTACTAAATATCTCAATATTATATATTTATATATATATCACAATTTAAAAACTGCATTGTGGGTACTTTAAATAGGAGAAAAAGCAAAAAAAAGTTCAACTTGTGTGGTTCAGGAGGCATTTTTTACCTCAAATGCAACTTTTTTACTTCAACTTCTCGCTCTGTTTGTGTTCAAAGTTTGGAACTTTGTGTCATGACCCGGCCTGAGGACGCTGCAGCGACGCTCTCTTATCCTGACCTTAAGACTCATGATGACAAGGACAAGACCCTGAAATAGTTTCATCTCCATCAAAACACAAAAACACAGAAACAAAGCTCGGATTTAGGAAACACAGATACGTTGCTACAAATCTGAAAACAGGATGAAGAGCTTTGGATGAAGAACACAAACATGTTCACAAGGAAAATTCTTTCCTAAGACAAAAAAAGTCATCGCTCCCCAGTTCCCGATTGATCGCAGAAGCCCCAGTGTAGAACAAATCAGTTTTCCTTTAGCGAGATCATTTCTCCAGGCTGAAATCGTAGATATAAAGCTCTCAGCGCTCGACAGACGGACAGCAAAAGGTCCGCATGCTGATTTCATTACAAAACCCTGCGCACACAGCAGACACGGTCTGAAGGCCTTAAAAAAAAAAAAAAAAAAAAGACACCACCCCGCCTTCACTAGACCGACATAAAAGCGGCTGTCCCGTCCCTGGAGTCGACGGTGAACTGCTGCCAGCCTGCAAGGCGTCTGGAGAGACAGCGAGTCATGCGCTCGCGAATACGAGCAGACAGACGCTCACATTCCGGCTTAATAAGTGCATTTTTGTGTCGTTTTAAAACCAGCAGATGCGATGTGGTTACTGCTGGACTATTCTCTCCTCTGTTTAACAACAGCTATAGGCAAAACACATGGGAGTTTACGAGTAATTTCAGGCAGTTTGCAGGCATGAACGATTTTTTTTTTTCTGCCAGAGAAATTCCACATCGCCAGGATACCTGCGAGGCACGCAGGATTTCCATAGCATCACTCCAAACAGACGAGACGAGTAAACAGGCAGTGTGTTGTAAGAGCTAGATGTAGCTGGCTGTAACAGAGCTAATTATTTCTCTCTCTCTCTCTCTTTCTCTCTCTCTCTGATCGGTTTTTCCTCTTAAACACGCCAAAAGAGTGATCTTATAACAGAACCCCACCCAGTTTCAGACTGAAACACAGCCAGGAAAAGTAATGCGCTTCGATTATGGACCTCTCAAACCACCAGTGGCTAGTATTTAAATAAAGTGATACAAAGTGATACGGAAATGTGTTACCACTAGAAACGTGGAACTGACAGGTGCATAGGCCACGCCTCCTTCATTTAGAGACGATGGACATTGAAGCTACAAAAGATACAGGCGACAACTTCACTCAGTCTAAGAAAGTGGCCACACCTTTTCACTGGGACTAACAGATACACAGGCCACGCCTCCTTTACGGCACTGACAATTAGACCACGCCTTTTTACACGCTAATAGGCCACGCCCACTTTACTTAAATTGACAGCTACATAGGCCATGACTACTTCATTTGCCTCTCAAGTTACACACTCAGAAACCACTCCTCCTTCATTGCACTGAAAACGAGACCAAACCTTCTCACACAATCATAGGTCACGCCCACTTCAATGGGATTGACAGGCCTTGTCTCCTCCGTCTGGCGGTGATAGACATTGAAGCTACACGCACATAGGCCACACCTTCTTCACTCAGCCTGAAAGGCCACACCATCTCACTGGGACCGACAGATACAGGCCACGCCTCCTTTTGGAGATGACAACGAGACCACACCTTCTCATAGGTCACACCTACTTCACTGGGACCGACAAATACAGGCCACGCCTCCTTCGTGGAGATGACAATGAGACCACACCTTCTCAAAGGTTACTCCATCTCACTGGGACCAACAGATACAGGCCACGCCTCCTTTGTAGAGATGACAATGAGACCACACCTACTTCACTGGGACTGACAGATACAGGCCACGCCTCCTTTGTGGAGATGACAATGAGACCAC
>JAAIIK010000026.1:5590384-5608264 GCA_014706435.1 Silurus glanis
TTCTCATAGGTCACACCTACTTCACTGGGACCGACAGATACAGGCCATGCCTCCTTTGTGGAGATGACAATGAGACCACACCTTCTCAGAGGTCACACCCACTTCACAGATACATAGGCCATGACTCCTTCATTTGGCGATGATAGACATTGAAGCCACACACACATTGGTCATAACTTCTCACCAACAAACATTCCTTCATCTGACCTGACAATGAGACCATGCAATCTCACACATTTATAGGCCACACCCATTTCTCCAAGACAGACGCCTCCTTCATTTACAGATACTTATTTAGCCTTGTTCTTGTCTTTTAAGAGACTCACCATTCTGTTAAAGTAGTATCATTAGTATTGGCACCCCACGCACTGGATGAATAACCTGAAGAATGAACAGAGATCCAATTATAAGTGCTTTTTTTTTTTTTTTTTTTTTTAAACTGGAACATTTCCAATCACGTTTAGCAATGGAACATATTGTTAGCAAGCAATTATGGTGCACTGATTCGATACGTTCAAGAGGACAGGAGTTAGCGCATGTGCCCACCTGCTGCAATCCATCACGATCGGCTGATTTTTGTCCCCAGGGCGTTCGGGCACCTGTGGCCTGGCACACGTCCCACGTCTAACATCAAGCAGGCGCGCTTCATGCGTCACACACTCTCACAGACGGGGCCTTTGCATTCTTTTACTACAGATCCGCTCTTTTTTTTTATTGATTTATATATTTATTTCACGCCTCCGAACCAAAGACAAAGGACACGTTTGTGGATTTATGCTGCGGAACATGCTTTCATAAAAGCGTAAATCTGCTCTCGGGTTGCTCCTAGTACCTATTCACGGCTGTCTGCTTATAGTGTTGTGCTAAAGAAAGATGCCTGCTGGAGGGGGGGAAAAAAAAAAAAAAAAATAAAGTACACTGAAGCACTAAGGCTCATGCCGAGGAAACGAGTAAGCAACCTTTAGAGATTTACGGTACGTTTCCCATCTGTCCAAACCATCTGAAAGCGCTCTAAAACACAGAGCGCCGCCGAGCGAGTCAGGCTCGGCAGCAGAACGCTGGAGACTCGTCCCTTTAAAGGGGCTGTGTGTGAAGCAAACCGAGCAGTCGGATTCAAAACGAAGCCCCACGTTCATCGCTACTCTGTAAATGAAATGGAATCTACTCCTCCTACTCGAACGATTTAAACAAAAACCCGCTGCGTTTAGAGCGATAATGGGACGTTTTCACACCTTGCCTCTGCATGCATGTCAATCTGCAGCCCCCGGAGGCTGAGCATTCCTCATTTAACACACCTGAGTCGAAGCATCTGCAAACGTTTTCCATAACGTCCGTTTCCTCTAAAATGTAATCTGTATAGACAATATTCTGGAGAAGAATCCAGGAAGTAGCTTCGGTGTACGTGAGTAACCTTAAATACCTAACCCATACTGTTTTTTCCCCCTTGAGATATCTACAGATCTTGGTGTGGTTTCATTTTTATTTCCAACGCCAGCTTGACTTCGCAAGGCCCTGGTAATTAACCGGAGAGTTGACTCGGGCGTGTTAAATAAGGAGGTCAAACCGGACTAAACCTCGGGGACCCTGTGCATCTACACACGCAGTGAAGGCGATGATTCTCGACCCTGCGTCGTGTCCTGCAGAGGGTTTTTTTTTTTTTCAGAACTTTACACACTATCGTTGACCTGCTAATGAGCTGCGTTTGTTGGCTCAGGTGTGTTAGAGCTCGAGAGAATATCCGGAATAGAAGCTAAAGTAGATCCACGCTGTCGATTCATCCAGTCATCGGGTCAGCTCGGCACGTTTTCCCACAGCTTCAAGAAGCGACGCGGCGATAAACACCACACGCGTATTAAATCTGTCTCGCACAAGAATGATGGTGGTGTCGGAATGCCGGGTCAAGGGACCACGTTCAGACCAATCAAAGGTGTCCAAAGCATCCGAATAAAAGGGTTAAATGAACACTCGTTCGTTCATTTGTAGCATCCAGTGAATCGGAGTATATTCCAGATGTGTGCGGATGTGCATCACATCCTCATCAATTTTATACAAGTACTGGTGGAGGCACACAGCTGGACTCCAGGGGTTGCTCCAAAACCTAGGGTTTTAATGAGAAGGAGGTGTTGTCGGTTGAGTCGTGCTGGATTTATTATGACCAATAAAAAGCAGTGAAGGAAACAAGGTCAGATAGGTGGTGATATGGAGGGGGGGTCACTGGTGCGCGCGTGCGAGTGCGCGTTGGAGAAGGAGAGAGAGAGAGAAAGAGAGAGAGAGAGAGAGAGAGAGAGAACTCGATCTCGGCATTCATATGTTAATGCTCAGCGCCAAATCCTGACTCGATCGATCCTTTGGAGGGCAACAAAAGCCAAACAAACCGAAAACAAAAGCGTTAATCCGACTTACAGGGAACGGGTCAGCACCAGTGGAGAGGACTGAACACGAGAAAAAAAAATGGCAGCTTCGAGTTACAATAAATGCAATCGAACATCTAATCAAAAAGTCAAATTCTTTTTAATATATGCGCGTCTTAGTGATGTCATAATGCATTGAGCGCGTGCATTTTGCGGAGCGCCGCTTTAAAAAAAAGGATGCATTTCTGCAACCATAACCGCTCTCCATCTATTTATTATTTTGGCAAAAAAATTTTTTAGGGTAAATTATATACAAAAAAACAAACAAAACATCATATGGCATGAAAAAATAATGCAAACATTTTGTTTCTTATTATCACATTCCTACAAGTTTTTAACAAACTGAAAAGTGCACTGTTTGTTTTTTTTGCTTCCTACCGTTTTTTTCCGACTAATATCTCAGTATTCTTGCAGGATTCTCATTTTTTTTTTCTCAAAAGCCTTTGCGACCCTAAGGCATGTCTCAACTTCGTCTCAAATGGCATCCGTGCGCACTGGCCAGCAGTCTGAAGAGTCTACAGCAGCAAGTGAGAATAAAATCATAAACAAAAAAACCCGCGATGCGGACAATTCCAATAAAACAATCCGTTTCCAAGACGATTTCTTCCAGGCATAATCACAAAATCAGGATTTTTTTCTTCCTCCAACCCAAAGTCCCCTGTTGGAAATAAACCGCGCGCTGAGCAGCGTAAAGCGCGACTGCCTCCTGCTCCACTGCGCGAACGGAGACGGAGCTGAGCGAGCGCTCGCCATGACCAATCAGATCTTAGTATGCAAATAAGGACGGACGGCTCCAAAGCCATGCCAACCAATCACCTCCGAGTATGCAAATGAAGTCAAATAATGGCCGGTCAGCGTTCCGTAGGCGCTAAACCAATCACCGGTGTGTATGCTAATATCAGGGGGCGGGGTCAGAGAGTCAGAGTTATAATTAGGACCTCAATGGTGTCATTTACATGTAAATGTGTATACACCCCCCCCCTCCTCCCCCCTGCGCCTTTTCGCCCCAGGGGCAATTAAAGCGCCATTCAGAGGCAAAGAATAGCAGTAAATAATGCAACATGACCCTCTAAAAGATCTTAATACCTTTAGTTACAAATATAAAGTTGCCAAGTGTCAATGGCTAATGTTTATAAAAAAAAAAATAAATAAATCTGCGGCTTGTAACAGAGAATATTCCTGATCTTCATCTGCATTCAGCTTTTCCAAGTACATTTTTGTGAAATTTTATTCCAAAATAATTGACAGACAGCCCAAAAAAAAGACCACCTACCTCTTGAGAAGGTTCCTGACTGGCTTCCTTAAGAACGACACCAAACCTTTTAAACCATAGACTACGCACCAAATAATTCACAAGGAAAAAAAAACAGTTATTAAACAAAATCCAGATTTAACGATCACTGACAGAGAAAAGAAGAAAACCGGGCAATAGTTGGGATATAAATCACATGGCAGAGTGTAGACTTTATGCTTCCTGGCATATCCTGGTTTTGGGATTAGAAAGAAAACAGGTAACCCAGAGGAAACCTTGCTACACATGATCACTAGAACTTACACCAAACCAAACAAAAGCTTTAATCAGTTGAAGAAAATTGCAGCAAATTGTCCACCATCATGTTTTGTATTGCGTTGAATGGATAACGTCACTATATCTATTTAATTGTTTGTTGAAAATGCAAGAAAACGTACACTTTCAAATCTATTCGGATCGAGGCGGACGTAGCTTAAAAGACCTGCCCACTGACAGAGAAGGTCAGCGATTGGTGATTTTTTTTATTACATCGCTCAGGACACAACCGACGTGAAGAAATGGGTGACATCACATTCGAAAGACATGTTGCACCTCATTAATTACGTCCACGATCGGTGGCATTCGGAGGGCCTTTGTCAAGACAGGATATGAAGGTTTAGGTGATTTCCAACACTTTTGAGAAATTCGTGCTTCTGCAGACAGAAATCGGTCCATCTAAATATTTAACGAGCACCGAGCAATAAAATGATCCAAGTGTAATTACATGACTTCATGCATTCTTAATCAGGTCTTAGCACAAGATGGGAATAACAGCACCGTGGTCGGAGAGGACTGCGTAACCGAATTAAAGACGTATTTGAGTTTCTTTGCAGCCCACATTTATGCTCTGTGGAGTCCTCCTTCTTCTTCTTTTTTTAAGGTGATAATTACACTGTGTCTTACCTTCGAAGCAAACGTTTCTCAGACAAAAGTTACAAGCTTGTGGGAGTAATTGTTAAGAACAAACATTAATAAATGCAAAAGGTCAGTTCCCATAAACTCTCTCTCTCTCTCTCTCTCTCTCTCTCTCTCTCTCTCTCTCCC
Source organism: Silurus glanis (assembly GCA_014706435.1). Lineage (NCBI taxonomy): Eukaryota > Metazoa > Chordata > Actinopteri > Siluriformes > Siluridae > Silurus > Silurus glanis. The sequence goes on from JAAIIK010000026.1 coordinate 5,595,131, forward strand.
TCCCTCCCTTTATTCATCAGTGTTATCGGTGCGTGCGTTTTCCAGTGCTAGTTTTGGACTCATCCCCAAACACAGTTAAGTGCCATGTTTTTCAAAGCGCTAAGATTAGTGAACAATCAGTGCGCGCACACAAAAATGTGGGGGGGAAAGAGTGAAACCGATGACCCCCGGGGCCCCTGAACGGATCGGGCTCTCAAGAAGTCTGGACTAAAAAGTTCCGACGTGTTTTTGCAGCCAGAAGCAGAGATCTTCATCGAAATTGACATAAATATGTATGCAGGTACATCTATTAACCTTATAGAACTGAACATCACATACTCTCTGTTGATTGGCTACTGATGCTTTCAGTCATGTTTAATGTCACTCAATACATTCGCACACCACAAGTCTCAAATCGTAACCAAAGCATTCAGAGTTATTCACATTCGCGAAGATATATTAGCTAAACGAAGGGTACGTGCGTTATGGCGTTAATGCATCAAATCTTTCGCAATTTGAACCTCGAAGCGTATAACGACGTATAATTGACCACCAGAAATGATCCATTAAACCCTTGAGGAAACCGTGTGTAAACCGATCCGGCTTTGGATATAAACAGGCTGCTCTGTGCGTCCTGAATCTCGGACCACGCGAGCGAGCGAGCGCAGCTAACCTCTTATCGGCTGGCGGATCGGCGTTTCCCCTCGAGCGCAGGAGCCAAAACCAATGTGTACACACACACGGCGATATCAGTTACCCAGCCTCGGCGCATGGGGCCGAGCAGAGGAACCACACACGCGCCTGGTCTCTCCACGATACAAACCACGGCCTGTAAAAAAAAGGCCCAATACGCTGCCTGCTAACATGCAAACACACACACACATGCCCAGATGTGTATTTCAAAATTAGCATCATTGAAAGAACACATCTGGAACTGCGTATTGAGCAGGAAGAGTGTTGAACAAAAGTTTTTATACTGTGAACTTCTAATGAAGCGCTTCTCTAAATCCCCTCAAGCAGATAAGAGTATCATCCAGGAACAGAATTTTCAGTGAAAATCTGGGTAGAATGCTGGTGCAGGAAGATGCAATGAGGGAAAAGAGCAGTCGTTTGCTTCAGAAAAAGTGAGGATAGAGGAAAAATAAAAGCTAATGCCATTTCAGTGAGGTAACGTAGATGGATCTGAGGCAGTAAAGTGCCGACTGACTTTCCATTCGACAGCTGAGCTTTGTTTCCTTTCCTCCGAGAGGATCCTGACATAAATCCGTTTTTTTTTTGTTTTTTTTTTGGAGTTGCACAATACGGTTCTTCGTTTGTCTTCGGGCCTATCGCCGACTCCGTGTTTACACTGCGCAGATAGCTTTCAGTGTGTCGTCAGGGGTTCTCGGATATGTTCGGGATGCGCTACGAGGCATCGCGGTATAATATTTCATCATTATCCTCCGGCCCTAGTTACGAGATTAACTTTGGAGGTCGGATCCGAAACGGGAACAATTCCAAGCGATATTTCATTCCGAGGATAATCCGAGTTTTTTCCGAGGATTTGGCTGAAAAATATCCACAGGGCTGAACACAGGATCTGGTAATGTAGGAAAAAAAAAAAAAAAACATTCATTTCCACTCCGGATTATGCATTAAGTGAATCCACTGAGAGCAGCCAGAAGGATAAAATTACATTTTAAGTGCTGGGCACAATAACGAAGCACGGGATTCAATTTGCTGAATATGTTTAACGATAGAAAGAGAAAGACAGAGAGAGAAGACAGAAGAAGAGGAATGGGGCCTGTGGAATCCATTAGGCCTGCACAGAGGCTCGTTTTTTTCACCGTGGAGAGGCCCTGAGCTCCGGGATGACCTCGTAGAGGAAGCTCTTGAGGGACAATGCTATTTCTGCTCTCCACGTCCCACTTAGACGAGAGCTGTCCATCGTCAGGAAGTGCTGCGAGGCCACGTCCACGTCCATCAATTTCGAGTCGCAGGATGGTCCGTCTGAAAGCCTTATGGGAAGACGGGAGAATGTTTGCGCTCGATTTTTTTTCCTTGGCGACCACATCAAGAGCCTTCATCAAGTCCCAAACGGGTCAAAAGCGTCACGTGAAGAAGTGCACTGGTTGGAGCGAAAGTTGGAAGGAAAAACATAAAAAAAATAGAACGAGAAACAAGTGAAAAAAGGTAGCATTTTCGCACAGCGCTATTAGATTTGACATTTGATGAAAAGCAGCGGCTATTTTAAGAAAGAACAATAAACCGGGAGTGATGAGTCATCTAATGCACTCTCTCTCCTCTTTCTCGCTCGTTCTAGTTTCTGTCTGTTGAGCTGTCTCTTTCTCTCTCTCATCCTGTCTTAAGCTGCTTTTAGACTGTGTGGTCTTTGAAGATTATTGCTTGTCACACTGTACGAGATGAACCCAGTTAAAACTTGGCCCGTCGCGCGATAACGTCCGTACCGAAGATCCGCGAACGACGAAGAGCCCCAAACGATAGACCTGTGTTTAAAGATAATCACTAGGTTCTGCTCAAGTCATCGATCGTGCGAGATCATGGCTCACGGATATTCGTTTTCTTGTCGATTGGGATGCCGATTGAATGTGTATGTCGTGTTAGTGACGCGTGCGCGCTAGAATTTGCAGGAAGTGAAAAAGGGGGCGGAGCTACACCTTGCATCGGCATTTATTCGCGAAACATCTCAACCTCCTTCTGAAATTTATTTTTCTTCATTGTGTCTCTATAGACGTTTAATATGCTTGTACATACACTACATGGACAAATGTTTGGACACCTGACAATGTGCTTTTTGAACATTTCATTTCAAATTTAGTCGCCGTTTGCCGTTATAGTAACCTTCACTATTCTGGGAAGATGTTCCACTAGATTTTGGTGTGCGTTCATGTTGATTTTTGGGGATATATTCAGCCACAATGGTACTGATGTAGGTACCTGGGGTGCATTCAGCATTTCCATTCATCCCAATGGTGCTCAATAGGAATGAAGTCAGAGGAGCTCTATAGCAGCCCACTCAAGATCTTTTACTCCAACCCATGTAAATCATATCTTCATGGACCTGGATTTGGTGCGTCGTCATGCTGAAACAGGTTTAGGTCTCCTAGTTTAAGTGAAAGGGAAAATTTCATGCTACCACATCTATAGACATCCTATACGATTGTGTGCCTTTGACTTTGTGGTAACAGTTTAAACAAGAACCACAAAGTCCAGTCGTCCCGATACTTTTGAACATGGATCGTATGATTGAATAGAACTATTTCTCCAACTTGGCGTGCACCAAAAACGGTAAACGTGGACATAAAGTGATCCGTACAGCAACCTGGATCTCTTTTTTGCGTATTAAAAGAGCAAGAAGAGACGGACAGGAAACTCGCGACGCTCGCGCTCAGCGCCTCTTTATGAATGCACGCCTGCCAGCAGGACAATGTGTGGAGGCTGATTTTTACAGAACAGCGCTCTCACATCCCTCCTACATCCACCATCCCACGGCTCATTCCACAAGTCTCCGAAAAGCCATTGAGCGCTAAGCTGTGGGTGTCGAGACGTTCTTTCCGACACTTCTAATTGGCCCTGTAGCAAGCCTTTCCTGTTTTTTTCTGTTTTTTTTTCTAAAAGACACCAAGTGTTAAGCTTTTGTTCATCATTATTATAACTTTTTCACCTTTTCAGAATTTGAACGCTAATGTATCAGCTAATAATGCAGCTAGCAACCTAGGGCTAACCTAAATACCACAGAGTAGCAAACGCTAGCATCCACATTGCATGTCCTCAATTCCACCAAATTTACTAGCTCTGAAGAACTAGAGTGTAACAGAGACGATGAGATGAATGAGCAACAATTAATTTGGAATTTGAAAACGTTTTTTGGAATATAGATGCCTAAATTCTGATGCCATAAACCTCACCTATTATTAGACCTAGCGATATTTTTATACCAGCTAGGTAGAGAAACATTTAGCTAAACAGCTAGCTTTATACAGCTTCATTCATGGAGCTAGTTAGATGGATATTCACTTCTTTAACTAGTTAGCAATGCTAGACATTGGACCTCTGAGTGTTTAAAGGCTCTGGCATGGAGAAGCTGGTGTTGGATCAAATGTTGAGCTATTTTATGAGTTGCTCATTAGCTCCTGGTTTCATAACGTCAACTGACTGTATAAGACTGTAGAAAGGACATTACTCACAATCTCACACTCCAGTGCTCATGTTATTTCTCATATATATAACACACAATTATAATCACACTCTTGATATCACCCAAATGAGGTGTCCCTTTTGAGTCTGGTTCATCTCAAGGTTTCTTCCTCATAAGGTTTCTTCCTCATAACATCTAAGGGAGCCACAGTCGCCCCAAGCTGGCTCATCAGGGATAAATACACATCATTCACCTTGATTCTTAAATTCTGTAAAGCTGCTTTGAGACAATGTCCATTGTGAAAAGCGCAATAGAAATAAACTTGACCTGACCAGAATGCACACATATTAACCACTGAGCTACCACTTCCCCATAAGAACTTTACGCTAATTCTTTCATTCATTAGCTGTTTAACTTCGTGTCAAGGAGAAAGTTTTTTTGCTAGCTAGCTACTTATATTTTTAGACATCCAATAACTGTCTAAAGATCTGTTTCAATAAGAGATCCATTTAGGGGAAAAAAAGGTGTTGAAAGATTTAAAATAATCCTTAAACGATATAAAAAAAATCGAATGAAATAGTTTTTGTAAGATTTGTATAGAAGCAAAGGGAAATGGATGTTGGGTCGTGTTGCAGATGTTGCAAATGCTATCGAGGGTTTAATGGTTTTGAAAAGCAGCAATGCAAGCTCTCGAAGTTAAATAAACTGCTACACAAGTATGCCCTGTTTAAATATTTAGCTTTAGCCGGAGAGCATTCCGGTGCACAGAGCAGGGACTGAGATACGACTGAATAAATGTGTGTACATTCAAGTCTAAGTGAGAGAGAAAGTGAGAAAGAGAGAGAGATAGACCAAGAGAGAGAAAGTTAACTGAAGCAACACCTTTATTCATCACTTCTCTGGTAAATGGATTATCAGTATGGGGTGTGACCTCAGCCAGAAATGAACTACACACACTTCCTGCTGGAGTACAGTCCTTTACAGTCCAGGGCAGCTTCTATCCGGCCATTTACATGAAGAAATATTAACTTTGGTCCTGCTCTTGCATTCTTGAAAGATTTACGATGGCAAGCGATTCAGAAGGCCACCAGCCAAGCGAGTGCGGGCGAATCGCAACCGCTCACAAAGCCGCTCCAAGCTGGAGAAACCATTGCGTGGCCTGACCCCATAAATTTGAGAGCGCATTTGATCCTGAACTATAGAGGATGAGACGTTCCAGAGGAATCAAGCAGAAATTGTTGCTTTTTTCCCTAACCGATTATGTAACATGACTGAAAATGGCATTAAACGCTGGGCGGAACGAAATGCACAAAGTTGCACACGGACGTCTTCTCGAGCCGGAAGTGTGCGTCCATAATTAGGCTTATATCCTGATAGGAACCTGTTTACAACGTGAGACCCATAACCAGTGCAAAGATGACTTAACCCGAAGACAATAAAATAATAGCAAGATACAAAAAAACAAGCATGAAGAAAAACAGCAATTTACATTATTTGGATAAATGATTTGGATATATCGTTAAAAAAAAAATAAAAAAATGGAAAGAAAGAAAGAAAAAAGAAAGAAAGAAAGAAAACAGTAAATACAAACAGACAAATAGGACTCAGAAATCTCTTCCCATCACATCAGGAAGGAAAATGAATCTCATGGACTGGGCTGGCATCGAAAGCCCGGGTTAAACAGAGGAATGGCTGGGAGGAGGGAGGGAGAAATGGGAGGGAGGAGGAAGGGGACGGAAAATAAAAGAGATTATAGTTCAATACGAATTTGCCACGGCGCTGAACAAAAGGCGAGACCTGGCTGATAAATGGATGCGTATATAAAAAGAAGGGACTAACACCCGAGACAAAGGAGGTCAATGGGAGAAAAGGAGGAAGAGACACACTCATCCATCAGAGCGCCTTTTACCCTGAAGAAAACAAATTTACCTCAGGAACAATATTCCTGAGCGCTCACGCTCCAGCGAGCTCGGTAGACGTGGATGTGAGGTTAAAAGCATGTGAACAGAAATAGTTTATAGAGAGCCCCTGCTGACATTTTAAAAGATACGAGTGATCTAGTCCCGACAGGCTTGGAACCAGGTCGCCTGGCCTAAAATTGGGGGATAAATAGAAGGACCTTCTGGGGTTAATTGAGACTCATGATGTCTGTGTTGTGCAGATGACCTGACCATTCATGAAGAGAACTAAGCAGCAGCCTCAGGGATATTTTGGAATCTGCCAGAAATGGGCCTCTTGAGGTGAACTGGAAAAATACACTTTTTAAATCAAATGTATTTTATACAAACAATTAAATTAATAGACATGTATTAACTAAAATATATATTTTTTTCAATTAAATTAAATGTATTTATTCATTGACTGATTTATTTATTTAAGCAAAAAACTAGTCCCAAAATCGCATAAAAGTCACATAAAAACGTGCAATTGTTCATAGTGATGTTTTCTGTGAGGAAATGCTTGCTTAACGTTTTTTTTCCCCCCCCAATTATTATTTATTTATTGTACTTTAATGGAAGGAGACTCCAATATCAGCGCTTTATTACAGATATCACGCACGGGAAAGTGATCGAGACAGACGACTTTCCACTTTAGAAAAATGACACAATGTGTTTTACTTTATTAACAACCAGAAAGAGAACAAAAAAAAAGCAAAAAAAAAAACAAAAAAAACAAAACAGCTATTTCTAGCTGCCTTAGCATAACCGATATCAGGAAGTACTTTGTTTTAAATGGACATTCTACACATGCTAGGAAGCTTAATAAACATTGTTTGTTTGCTATTAAAAAAAGGCATTGCAGTGGTTATACCCAGCCCTAAACAGGGTTTTGAGTCATTATTTAGTCAGGAATTCAGAACAAATGGCTGGAGGACAATCGAGCATTTGTATTTCCTGATATTTCTATCCATGGGTGACCAGAAGACATATTGATACGATAGAAAAAAGCTTCTGAAAGCATTGATTTGGTATCAGTTTCTCAAGGTCTGATCTGGAAACATCAACTATTCCCTACGAACACGTGTAAAGCCGTGCGAGTGTATAAAATGCACTCAAAACTGATCTCGGCCAGGACTGCTCTCCTGGACCAAGCTGGAGTTATATATATTATATTATATATTATGGAGCTTTTTATATATATATATATATATATATATATATATATATATATATATATATAAAAAGCCGTCTCATATCTATACATCTAAGCGTCGACATTTTAAGTGGCACAAACAGACCAGTTACTGTTCAGGGAAGAAGAAAAAAAGACATAGAGGAGGAAAAAAAAAAAGAAGTTCGAGAAGCTTGTATGCTTACATACGGTTGCTAAAGAAGTGTGACCTTGTCCTTAATGACAGGGTGGATACACAGCCAAGCTCATGTGGTTTTCTGTAGCTCGCTCTCGCTCTCTCTCTCTCTCTCTCTCTCTCTCTCTCTCTCTCTCTCTCACACACACACACACACACACTAAAAAACAAGTCTTTACTCCTTCCCCATGCCTCAACACACCCTTTCTGGCTTATCTGATCTGAATCTTCCTCCATTGTACTCGTTTATTTCTTTTTTGCTCATTCGGATCCATTATTCTCTGTGGCTTTAATGGGCCGTTTGAACACCAGCCAATAAGGACACACACACACACACACACACACACACACACACACACACACACACAAAATTTGTGCTGCAGATGATGGAGGGACAGACGGACAGACAGACAGATAGATAGACAGATAGAGAGGGAGGGAATGGAGGAGAGTTCAGGGGTAAAGAGCTTGTGCTGTGCCTCTTTCACACGTCTTCAACCTTGGCAGCAAGCTTTTCACAGCACGCTTATGTCCCGTCATCACACGCACAGACGCTCCTCTGTTTGACCCAGCCGGTGGCAGAACAGGGCACAAAGCTCTCTCACACACTCACAGAGACACACACACACACACACACACACACACACACGCATGGCTGAACCTGCATCCCATTTGGCCCGTATGCAGAAGAAAGAGCAGGGCATAAAGCTCAAATGGAGTCAACACACACACACACACACACACACACACACACACACACACAAGATAGGAGTGGACACAGAGTATGCCCCAATCTCAGCAGCACTGGCCAATCGTTGACATCTGTAGGTTCATGTATGCAGAAGAGGTCGGATAGCTGTGTGTTATTCGGTTCTGTGACGCAGCAGTGCGCAACGATGCGCTTGGCCGGCTTCATGCGTCTGTGGAAAATGCACGTGTTTAGCCTTTAGCCCTCCTGGTTGGTAGCTGCTGCGACTGGGGAGAGCTGGCTTGTGGGTGGGAACTGACAAGTGACTGTGTGGAAAATCCAAGAAGAATTGATTCTTTTTAAATGTATTATATTAATATATTTAAGTTCCAGAAAGTTTAATCCAAGACGGTTAGTTAGATTAGAAATTAGCCCAAGTAGTTAATCTCAAGCTCATCTGACCCATATATGGAGAACAGAAGCCCGTGTGCACCTCCTGACAGAACCCACTGGAAGCTCTCCAGCAGTCCTGCATGACCCTGTGCCAGCGATTATACATGGAGATTATTCCAAGAGAGGAGGACACACACACACACGCACGCACACACACGCGCGTGCACGCAAGGGAGGGACCGGGATGCTATCATACACACACACACACACACACACACACACACACACACACACACACACAAAGCGGTACACCTGCCTCTTCAGAGCTATTTTCTGATCCTGCTAATTGCTGGGTGAATGTCACTGAAATCTGAAATAACACACATTTGCGTCCGCGGCGCTTTCAAAGACGATAGTCTGTAATTCAGCAGTGATGAGGCCCTACTGTTATTTTGCCCCCTACTGCGTGGGCGTGCGACAAACCAAAATAGCAGGCAGACACTTCCTTTCAAGCAAACACACACACACACACACACACACACACAAATACAAACGCAAAAACACACTACACTGGTTAATGTAACAAACTATAGCCACAATGATACTCCGCATATCGAAATCAACCACTGCCTTGTGCTCATGCTTCAATATACCTAATACGCCTGTATATCCAACGTGCAACAATAGCAGATCGAGAGTCTCAATCTGGTTTGGCAGTCTCCCAGCATGACTCCTCGAACCCCCCGATTAAAAACGTCGAGTGCGTGTCGCCTGCAGTCACCGGCAGCTGTTGTTCGGAGACCACGTCGGTGTGACGCCAGCCACGCCGCCGAGCGCATGACTGCTCCCATCTCTGCTACGCTCACTGAGATAATCTCCTTAATAATCTCATTAATACAACAGGGTTTTTTTTTTCACACCTCAGATATAAGCCGGTTGACACCAGGACTCGGGCGTGATTTAATGAACACGCTGATTTGTTGGTGAAAGGTTACGAGGTCAAATCCCACGATTGACAAAGTCACTGTCAAAGCTCTAAACCGAGATTTGGGATGTAAAAGAAGCGGAAAAGCTCAATTTATTCGATAAAATATACATGGAGACCAACGTGAAAGATGACAAATTATACATTCTTAGACAACAATCAAGGATTTCTTGGACAAATCAGGCGAACCATTTGCTCAAAACATTTTTTTTTCTTTCTCCAGAGAAAACCTAGAGAACCTTTAAACCTGCTTTTATGCTGTTCCCTTATTATGTAAATCATATGGGAAATTGTAATTAGAAAATATCGTAAATCATGATGTGGACTAGCCTACCCAGGAGTCTTCAAGAATGGTGATCAGTATGGGGTCGTATTTTGTAATTTAGTAACAATAACAAATTACAGTACATAATTAAGTGAAACAGAGCAATTTATAATTCCGTAATGTAAAACCTACACAGTATATATATGTGGCAGCAGGCGCATGGACCAGCGTCGGTTCACGAGTGAAAGGATTCTAAAAAAGTCCTAAAAAAAAGTGCGAAGTAACAACAAAACGTTTTTAGCTCCTAACCAATAAGCTGGCAAAAAGTGACGAGTCATAGCTGGTCATAGCTCAGTGGTTAAGACACCGGACTTCTGATCTGCTGAAGGTCGCGAGTTCAAATTCCAGACTCTTCATACTGCCACTGCTGGTCCTTAACCCTCAACTGCTCGGTTCTATAAATGAGTAAATGAGAAGTCGCTTCCACCAAATGCTGTAAATGTAAGTCAGACAACGCAACATGGAGGCCAATGAGCAAATAAATAAAAAAAAAAAGAGATTATATATTCCATTTACGTTACGGTAAGTAATATATTAGAATATCAGTTTGATCTGTTATAGACTTAATACAAAAAAACTGCATCTTCTGTTTTAGTGATTTTACCAAATGAACAAAATCTTGTGTTTGGTAATGCGGGAAATGTGTTTAAAAAGAATTCAACGACGCATGTCCTCACATCAGTATCATATCGTCATGTCCTCCATGTCAGCTTTACCCATAGCTTCCTGTACTAAACCGAATGCGTTGGCATCTGAGGGATGAACAAATCAATCAATAAATAAATAAATAAAACGTAACCCAAGAGCTCCTACAAGAGCAGGATCGTCTAAACTACAGAAAGAGTCATAAAAATTAAAAGGTTTGGGAAAGAAGAGCTGTAATCCGACACCAAGCCGAGAGGCCTTAACGTAACGACTTGAATAAAACAACAAGAAGAAAAGAAAGAGAGGGGAATAAAACGTGACCTTATTAAAAGCCTTCAAAGTGACTTTTAAAAAAAAAAGTTCAAAGTCACCAGACTGGGATAAAACTGCAGGAGAGAAGTACGGAAGGAGCGCAGAGAGGTGAAAGTGACGACACAGAGACTTTCGACCGGCTTCTGTAGGAGAAAGAGAAAGAGACGGAAGGAAAAACTCGTTCCCAAGCCTACGCTTTCCACTTTCACAGAGCAGAAATCTGGCAATTTTCAAGTTTTCTGACACAAAGACAAGATGGGATTTCAAGACGGCTGATCTGAGAGGGTCTAAAATACTGTATTCACATGTGTGAAGGAAAAACTGAAATGAAATTGAATGAAAACTAAAATAAAAATGAATTATAGAAATAATGACGTTTATGGGACTACACCATGTCAAATACACATTTTTACAGTCAAATTCCTTACATTAGAATGTAATAAATGGATAATTATTACACGAATTTCATTCAATTAAATCTAGAACAATTGAATAAAATGGAAAAGAAAAATTAATAAAAAAAAGGATTGTATCCAATAATGGGTTTACAGCAAATAAAGATTTATCATAAACATTATTATTGCAATGAATATCATTTAAAAGGTCCCATAAAGCTTGTGGGAAATGCTCGACTCGATTTTGGAGTGCGCTTGTGGAGATTTTGTGGAGATTCATTCGGCCGCAAGGGTGTTAGTAAAGTCGGGTACTGATGTAGGTGAGGTCAAGAGGCCTGTGGTGCAGTCAGTGTTCACATCCATCATGTTCAATAGGGTTGAGTTCAGAGCTCTAAAGCAGGAGATCTTCCACTTTAAACCATGTGAAGCATATCTTCATGGAGCTGGCTTTGTGCACAGGGGTATTGTCATGCTGAAACAGGTTTGGATCTCCGAGCTCAAGTGAAGGAACATTTCATGCTACAGCAAAGAAAGACATTATATACAATTGTGTGCCTTCAATTTTGTGGTAACAGTTTGGGGAAGAACATTATATGGCTGGAAAAGTCAGGTGTCCCAATACTTTTTTCTGTTTATGCTTATAAATCTATACTACTGTTTTTTTTTAAATATCATGTTACCTGTTTATGTACCATACACAAGTTTGTTACTTGGAAAATAAATGAAGAGATGCTGAAGTGTGTGATGTGTGCAGGTTGGATGATTGCCTAAACCTGGCTGTGTGTCTGTGTGTGTTCGTGTCTTATATACACACACATTATACATGGTATGATACGACAAAATAAACACTACAGTGATAAAGCGAGCCTGGCGTTTCCTCCACCCTTTTGCGCCGCTTGAGCGCCGCTAAATCTCGCCTCGGCAGTCAATATTCCATCCCTGTGGGCCATCGGAGGCCCTGGACCCTCTCCCGACCCCCATCAAAGACAGGCACACACACACAAACACACACACACAGCTGATCCGGTTATTGATCTGATCGACATTTGCAGCTGCTGACTATGCTGCATTCAAAAGAGTAACAAGTCAGAATTCAAAGTATCAAACAGAACGGCAAACAAAACATACCCAGGGGTTTAACCAGTGTGTGTTGGACATTCGGTGCCACCTAAATGAAGATGGGTTCCTCTCAAGGTTTCTTCATGCCATCTCAGAAAGTTTTTCCTTGCAGTAGTCACCCATTGGCTCGCTTATTAAGAATAAACTTATAAGGAACAAATTAATATGAAATAAGCTTATACATACTTATACATTTATCTATGTAAAGATGCTTTGAGACAACGTTCATTGTTAAATGATTTATGAATAAATACTGATTACGAATAAAACTGAATTACAATAATCGACAGCAGGGTGGTGTGATGGAAGGCGTCGTTACCACGTGATTATTGGTGATTATTGATCATATAACAGCACATCCTGATAGGTTTCGCATTTGAGTGCATTCATTTGAACATATTCTTTGAAAAAAAAAGTGTCAAAGCTTCTGCTGTTAGAAAACGAAAGTTTATCACCTTTAGACCAATCAGAATCGAGACCTCAAAAGTTCTGGGATTTTCCCGATCGTGGGATTGAAAAAAAATGCTGCTCCAAAAGTAACCGTGCGCGAAGGAGACCAGCTGCTAGTTTTGCTTTTTGTGCAACTGAAGTTTATTTATTCACCCGAGCGTCTTTTCTTTCTGCCCGGAATCAGAAAATGTTATTGTGAGAATGAGCTGGACCGCAGCGGCACGACTATACAGCTCAGAGTTCGCGACAGGGCTGTTCACACTCAGACATCACTTCACCGCACACACATATTGAAGAGCACTATTTTAGACCCCAGCTGAGGAATCCGACACATCTCAGCCAGCTGCCTGGGCAAATTTTGGAGCTCCTGTGTCGGCTCACAAAGACACACATGCACC
>JAAIIK010000026.1:5608978-5638497 GCA_014706435.1 Silurus glanis
GTGTGTGTGTGTGTGTGTGTGTGTGTGTGTGTGTGTGTGTGTGTGTGGCTGACACTGAGCTTGAGGGGAAAACATAATTGTTTGCAAATGGAAAGAAAAATGTACTGGGGTGCAAAAATGGCTGTAGACACATGATGGTTAACACTCTCTACATGCATGATGGAGAAAAGGAGATAGAGAGAGAGAGAGAGAGAAAGAGAGAGAGAGAGAGAGAGAGAGAACACCAGGAAGTGTGGCAAAAAAGTACCATGATTCCTAGATATTTAACATATCAAAACCAAAAAGTTCTCAAAGTAAAAGATAATTTAAAATGGATAAAAAAATACGACATGTCGTTTTTTAAGAAATCTGCTGGAGAGTAAGAGGAACAAAACTAACAGGCGATGCTGGTATTGTTAAATAAATCAGTGTTTTGGAGAAGACAAAAAGCCATAACGGTCAAAACGTCATACATGGAGGTAATGGTTTGGGGTTGATTCGGAGCAGGGAAGGTTGGAGACTCATTCCGGGTAAAAGGAACCAACATGGCAACCATTCCATATTTGAACACCATGCAATTCCATCTGAACTGCGGCTCATTGGAACCGACTTCACCATACAACCAGACAATGTCCAGAAGCGTACGTCCGAGCTCTGTAAGTGTTATTTCGAGAACAAACAGTCGTCTGGAGTGTTATTATGGAACGGCATGTCCAGTCACTGCACCTAAATCCTACTGAACTGCTCTGGGATGAACTGGATCACAAAAAAATAAATAAATAAATAAATAAAAATAAGGAGAAATCTCCAACTATTGAATAACATCTTTAGCAGGTTTTACAAAGTATTTCAGCTGAATATTTGACTGTCGGCATTTCAAGAGCGTGTAAAGCGGTTATTCGTGCCAAGGTAGGATTTTTTATTGCAAATAAACTTTAACATCTGTCCATTCATAGAATTGTTTGATCAAAGTAAACCTTGATACCTAGTTTGCTGTGTATAAACAAAAGGAACATGCATGTGTCTCAAAAACGTGCCAGATTTGACAGGAACTGTATGTGTGGATACTGTATATTTATAAAATCCACCCTGGATGTACAACAAGTTAGAGACCCCTGCTCTTAATGAATAACTTTTTAAAAAGGGTCCTGCTTTCTGATGGAGAAATATATAGACACTAAGTTCCGTACAGAACTAGAAATCGAGGTCCGTCTGTAGATTTGGAAGAATTGTGATTTAGAAAAACCTCATTGTTGAGCATGCAAATACGCCTTTTAGGTTCATATGATGTGAGCAATAATAAAGTGTTGTATTATGTATATAGCAAGTATTGCAAAAAAATTACAGAGAGCGAGAGAGAGCGAGGGAGGGAGAGAGAGAGAGAGAGAGAGAGAGAGAGAGAGAGTTACAGATTTATGGACATAACTAAACAGTGCATGTGATTCACAGTCACTCACTGCTGTGGTCCACAAAAATTCCCAAGCATTTACTTAGCCATGCACTCAGGGGAGAAATTACAGGCGAGTGTGTGCGTGTGTGTGTGTGTGTGTTCACGCACAGGCAGACGCCTCTCAACCTCATGCAATTCCATGTGGGGGATTTGTTCTGATGACATCAGCGCAGATGCAGTGAAGAAATTCAAGAATCATCAAACCGCACAAATGCCCCCTACCTGGACAAACACTTTCACACTCACACACACACGTACATGGCACAATCACGAAGTCAAGGTGCTTAGACGTACAGAGCAACACCTGGACGTATGATATGCTTTGATGTGGGTTTAAGATCCGCCTGCAGCCCAGAGTTCCTCTTTAACTGTTCATAAAATCCGCTCAAGTGTCAGGTGAGGGGTAAAAACTTTACCAACACTGACCACGCTGCTCCAGGGGCCCTGTAACGACCCCCTACAATCGTTTTCCAGGTCTGGTAAAACAAGGGGGGGGTGGTGGTGGTGGTGGAAGAAGCAGGGCTTTTATAAGCCAACAAGTTTGAGGTCATTGTCCAACTTCAAAGTGAAGGTATTTTTATTTGGCCACTTTTATTTTGCAGACTGACAGACGGACAGACAGAGCAAGCGAAGGGGGTCCTTAAGAATGTGTGTGTATATATGCAGCATCTCATTTAAGTATATTCAAAGGACAATACCATAAAAATAATACATATATTTTAGTCAATGTGCAGCTTGATTTACTGTCCTCTGAAAAGAACTCAACATACAGCCATTCTTGTCGAAATAACTGGCAACATAAGCAAGTATACCCTAAGGGGGCGCTGCTGTAATCCTCCTGGGCATGGAATTCACCAGAGCTGCACAGGTTGTTGCTGGGATCCTCTCTCGCTCCTCCATAATGACATCACAAAGCTGCTGGATGTTACACACATAGCGCTTCTCTACCTTCCAATTGAGGATGCCCAACAAGTGCTTAATAGGGTTCACTTTTAGCTTCCTAAGCAAGGCAGTTGTCATCATGGTGGTGTGTTTGGGGTCGTTGTTATGTTGGAAACATGAGGGAAACATGCCGGAATCCATGTTTCCCTCAGTGGACTGCAGCTCCCCAGTGCCAGCAGCCCCGGACCATGATGCTACCACCACCATGCTTTACTGCAGACAAGAAACAATTTTCTTGGTTCTCCTCACCAGGGCGTCACCACACATGCTGGCCTCGGCACATACAGCCTCGGCATCTTTGTGTAGAGCAACAATTCTAATGCTCAAATCCTCAGAGAGTTTTTACCATGAGGTCCATGTTGAACATCCAGTGGTCAGTATGAGAGAATTGGACTCAAAGCACAAAAGCAGACAAAACATGAACATGATGAATAGGACACGTGGCTTTGCCTGGTTACACGAGGTACAGCTGTTATCACTTAGGGTGTACTCACTTTTGTTGCCAGTTATTTAGACAATAATGGCTGTATGTTGAGTTATTTTTAGAGGACAGTAAATCTGTACTGATATACAAGCTGCACACGAACTACTAAAACACATCCAAATTTCTTTTCTATAGTATTGTCAGTTGAGAAGTTACACTTAAATGGTTGCTGAAATGTGACGGGTGTACTCACTTTTGTGAGATAATGTGTATGTGTCTCTGAGGACGTGCCAGTTCTCAAAGATCAAGAACACAGAGAAAGAGAAGTGAGAAGAGATTAAAGTTTGTCGTTTCACATTTGAGTAGGTTGAGCAAACAGGAGGCACAGTCGTGCTTACACAGCAAAGAAGCGAAAGGCACTTCACGCAACATTGGCGCTTTGAAGGACGGAGATTGCAACCGCGACAGCGACTTTGGACTGGAAAGGGACAGTTTATAGGACTGTGGTGAGACCTGCGATGTTGTATGGTTTAGAGACAGTGGTATTGAGTAAAAGACATGAGGTGGAGCTGGAGGTAGCAGAGCTGACGATGTTGAGGTTTTCGTTGGGAGTGACGACGATAGACAGGATTAGAAACGAGTTTATTAGAGGGACAGCGCATGTAGGACGTTTTGGAGACAAGGTGAGGGAGGCGAGATTGAGATGTCACGGGTGTCAGGGACACAGGGAATATCGGTAGAAGAATGTTCAGGATGGAGCCACCAGGAAGGAGGAAAAGAGAAAGAGGTTTATGGATGTGGTGAGGGAAGACATGCAGGTGGTTGGTTTGAAAAAGGCAGACGTAGAGGACAGGGGGGTATGGAGACGGATAATACGCTGTGGCGCCCCCTAATTGGAGCAGCCGAAAGAAGACGATGACGACTTTTCATCCATTTATAGTTATGTTGTGGAACGGCTGTGTATCCCAGCACTTATGCTATAGCAGCCTCCTTTGTCCCCCCCCCTCTTTTGAAGATAAGAGAATACACTAACTCTTCGTTACACAGAAACTAATCACGTATCTTATGTAAGCCAGAGTGATGATAATCTATTAGAATAAGTACTCAAATACAGCTTGACATGTGTTGGGCCAATACCTGGCAGCACAAAATTGGAACAAATGAGATTACACCCCCAAACCCACACAAAAACCTGGCCTTACACACTTTCCACCTTGGCGCACACGTCACCAGACCGTAATCTGCATACCGAACAGTGTTTACATGCACGCGCACACACAAAACACACACAGTGATATGGTTCGGTTAGGTGGAGGAGGAGGTTAGAGGAGACTCCAAGTCCTACTGCAGACACCGCTACCATCTCGCAGCAGGCAAAAACAACGCCGGCTTAATGAGCTCCAAAAGTGCTCAACAAAACAATACAGGCCGTACCTACCGACACAAACACACACATATACCCACATACACACACAGGCACAGACTCTCTGTCTCTGGTCCTGTCTAGTCTGACAGATCTCAACCTTCCTGCCAGGCAGAAAAAGAAAGTACAGCAAAACAAAGTGCTTACTAGAGCATGTCTGAGATTCTCTTACTACTAAAAAAATGTCAAGGTTAAGAGTATAACAAACGCCATCAGTTACAGTACCATGACGGGCTAAAACTCTATAATAAACACAGCTACTAGTTTTAAAAAAAGGATTTTTTTTTTATATAGATGTAACGTAAAAAAACAACTACTCTTACGGAACGATTTGTTCCCTCGCAGTTTCTCTCTCTTCATCTCTGTCCATGTGTCTCTCTTCCTGTCTTGTCACATTTCTAAAGCACGGCCAGTGAAAGTGGACGAGGGCCAGGTTTGGACTTGTGTAATCACGGTGTGTATCGGCATGTTCCCGAGAAACTCAGAGTCTGATCTAGGTTCAGATTAGACAGAGTTCCTGCTGCCAAAAGCTTGCGTAACGCACAACATCGGGGCTTTCGCTCGAACGACGGGGGGATTCGGTTATAAGTTAAAAGACGTAAAGAACTTAAACCCTTTAATTGGACTTAAACCGTTTCCTTTGTTTACGCAGCTACATGCCTTTTCTACTGGGTTCATTATGGTGTATGTATGAACATACTATGATGCTGCAAATATACAATTGTTCCTCATGAATACTTTGTATAGAAACATTAGCATGGTCCGTTGCAAGAAAGTCCATCCCAGGAGGAGAATGTGAAAAATGCTTATCCTTTATCCAGAGCAACTTATACAACAAAGTGTGCTACACGATACTCTTTCACTAGAACAAATAAGCCAAGTTCTAAGAATACCATTAAGCTAAAATGGCTTTTTTTTTTGTTTCAAAGTAGCTTACTTAAGTGTTTGGCAACTAAGTGGGTCCTCAATCTTCATTTAAAAGAAAAAAAAGAGAAGAAAAGAGTCCTGATGCTAGTCTTTCTAAAGGGTTCTAGACTAAACCTTATTTATAGGATGCTACATTGTAATGTACACTATATATCATAACAGGAGTCTTCATGTTATCGTAATGCCAAGCTGGGGGAAAAAATATATATGAGGGTTTGCACTGCATTTCACACACCGTAACTCTCAGTCTTTTTCCATGCACAAACACTGTTCGTTTCTTCGTTCTGGCTCATACGCTGAAAGGACACTTCACAGACTGCAGGCTGGTGGAGAAGGAAGATAAACAAATCTTAAGCGATGCCTTCTAAGGCCAAAGTGGGACTCGGTGCCACTCAGAGGACAGACTGTTTTGGAAAGCTATGTAAGTTATAGACATGTCTGTCTGGCCCATGTGTCCTGAGATGGCACCGAGATGAAAATCTTTCAAATGTAGCTTGAATCAATATTCAAATTGTATATAAAAATAAATAAAATCATCCAACCATGAATTTGCAACCCAGAGTGTTTTATAATTTTTATACCCCAGAAATGATCAATGATCTATTAAAGAATGATTCATAGTTTTTATCCGTTTACAGAAATAGTGGACAGTAACTAAGTAAATGTAATTTAGTTTTGGGCTCATTGTCATTTTAATGGATATCAATTAGTGTTTGATGAATTAATATCATTCTATTAAAAGATTGTTGTGCTGAGAGTAACAGAGTCTTTTCACATAAACTGAGCTGAGTGAGCAAAGAGTCTTGTGGAAAAAAAAAACAATAAGAACATTATATCCATAATAAATCATAATACTTTGAATACTTAAGCACATTTAAAGGCAAATACTTTTGTACTTTTACTCAAGTGAACGTTTTACTTTTAGTACTTCATCCACCACTGGTTTATAGCTACCTGTACAATGGGTTAGGAAAAAGTCATGTTATCATTCCCTTTTTATGTCTCAAAGACCTTTACCTAACAGTTACAAATCACTGATACTGGAGACTCCTTTCAGCAATCCTTACAGTCTCCTCTCACTTTGTTAATAATTGCATCATATCAGTTATGTGTAACGTCCTTTATACAAGTCCATGTTGCATGAGGGGGCGCTTACTTCAGAAACTCTAGCACAATACAGTAACGGGTGCGTTGATATCAATCGCTGTCAAAGCTGCTGAACCGATCCTTCAACAACACAGCGGATTCATTTGGTAAAGCCCACAATGAGAACACACACAAATGACTAATAAGGGTTCGATGTTACTGTTACAGCTGTCTGGAATCTTACACAGGCCTGAACCTGCGCCCCTCAAAACCGAAACTTCGAAAAAGTAAAACTTCACCTGAAGTGCTGAGTCATGTTACTCACACTGCATCTTCAAGTCCGCCTCTCCATCCTCTTTGTGGTGTACGTTGGCCACATTGCCGTCATAAACACCCCTGCTGATTTCGTCTGGTGGGTGTTGCTGTCGTAGGACGTCAAAGCCACACTTTTGTTCTGTGTCTGGTGTGATCCTATTGGTTTTACTCCTCCGGTTTGATAGTGTTCAAGGTTCAGAGGATCGAAGAGTCGATCAAAGCAGAGAGACTTAATTATATTTTTCATTCATCACCTCTGGATTCGCTTGGCAACCTTCCCAACATTTGCTTTCCCTTTTTTCCATCATCCTTTCCTTCTCCCACATTGCTTTCATCGCTCCATCTGCTGTTCCTGCTCTTTTGGCTTAGCTTCCACTGATTCTCCTAAGGACTTCTCTTGCCGTCTCTCACTCTATCGCTATTCTCTATTGCTAACTTTTGCTTTTGTAAATGTTGCTTGAATCCAAATCGCTGGATTTACATTGGGGTTGCTTAGCTAAGGTTAGCTAGCCCGGTAAGGTAGTATCTTAGATGTGACAGAACCTTATTGCATTAGATTAAAATGAGAACTCTATGTCGCATATACATGTTACAGACCAAAATCTACAATTAGCATCCAGACAAATACAGTAATAGATTGCTCCAGAAATTATGTTCCCTCTGTTTGACTAAATAGAAATACAAGATCCACAAACAAGCTAATAGTTATTAGCAAATAAAATTGCTTATCTAAACTTAGCTAAGTTTACCAGCCATCTTCAATTTGGAAAATAGGAAAAACCAGGTCACTCGTCTATGTTTGCAAAGAAACCCGGCTAGCTAAAAGTAGAAAGATTAACTAACTAACTGTTTGGCAGAATAGGAATGAAAAGATCTACAAACAAGCTAATATCAGTTATTAGCAAATACAATTGCATACCAAAACTTAACTAAGTTAACCAGGGATGTTAAATAGGAATCCTAGATCCATTAACCAGGTTCCATCAGTTACTAGCCTATGTTTGCAAAGAAACCTGGCTAGCTAAACATTAACTAGCTACCTACGTTAGACTGAATAGGAATGAAAGATCCATTAACAAGCTACTATCAGTTAGCTAATGTTTGTAAATAAAACTGCTTAAACAAACAAAGCCGAGTTACGCAGCCAAATGGATTTTGGATGAATAGGAATGCTGGAGCCAAAAACCAGTTAACATTACTAGCATGAATCGGATAACATCAGTTACTAGCTAATGTTTGCATAGGAATTGCCTAGCTTTTTATGTTTTGGCTGAAAAAGAGATGCTAGATCTCTGAACAAACATCATTTATTAGCTTTTTTTATGGTGTACAGAGAAAACTGGCTGGGTAAGCAAAATCAGTTCACTTAGGTCATTTTATCTGGCTTAACAAATGAACAAAAAAAATAAAAAGTGTGCGATGCATATAAATGTGTTTGATTCAGGCCAAATACAAGAAGGAACGAAAGAGAAGTGTGAGAAAACCAAAGCAGGCAGACGTTCTATATACATTATATTTTATGTCTGCGTTTTTGTCTTCATGTGCCTCAGTTTAATCTGATCCCAGACCAGATGTAGTCTTGTTCGCTTCACCCGTTTAATCAGACAGCAGCTTTAGGATAGATCACGACAAAGACACACTGACATTCAGACCCACACATACACACACTGACTCATGTTCAGGCCTGCAGGAACGAGCATTAACACACTATAAGGGTCTCTGGTTAATCCGAACAGCATCAGTTGAGAAGTTACTCCCGAATTGTGCGTCACCCCCTGCTCTCACTCCTACGCTCACTCCTTCTCTCTCAACACTCGGGGTGAATTAAGTGAGGCAGTTCAGATTAGGGCAGAGGATTAATGAATATGGGAGAAGCTGTGCTTTGTGTCAAAGATCAATTTCTTCGAATATGCTGTATATATATTCACTGCCTCGACACTTGGCGAACGTTTTGTTGTAGATCTTCTTGTGCTTGAAGTTTAAATTGGGCAAGAATGTTATTTCTAGGTCAGTTTTGGAGTTTCAGTGTAGCGGCCAAAAGAAGCATAAAGAAAATGACTGATCGTAAAGCAGCCGTCAAAAAAAAAAAAAAAACGGCATAACCCAAAAACGGAGGCCTGAAATCTTTTTTTTTTTTTGCATTCTCACCATCCGAGGCTGACACGGTCCGT
The DNA here is from genome assembly GCA_014706435.1 of Silurus glanis. Lineage (NCBI taxonomy): Eukaryota > Metazoa > Chordata > Actinopteri > Siluriformes > Siluridae > Silurus > Silurus glanis. Next base: position 5,617,696 of record JAAIIK010000026.1, read on the forward strand.
GCCTTTAGGTTTGGCTCACTTTAACTGGACACGTGACGTACGACATTAGAATTAGCGCATGACCCCCAGGCCTTTAGCGCTTGTGTCAAAGCGGTGAGATGATCGACGATCATCATCGGATTCAGCCTTTCGACAAACACGCGCGTTTTACCCGCTAATTAGATCCAGCGCTCGCTGCCAAGGATCTCGATCTGGCCATGCATTTTCTCACAGAAGGACTCCGAACGAGAGCTGTGCCAAGCTTAAAAGTTTCCATGAAGCACTTACCATGCTCATGCAATGTACATAAACTTGTGTGCATACGTGTGTGTGTGTGTGTGTGTGTGTGTGTGTGTGTGTGTGCTTTAACTTTCCCATCATTCTCATCTCAAACATCAAGGACCCGCAGACCTGCAATAAAAGCCAATTAACACAGCCAACACACCAAAGCATGACACCTTTAAATGAACCCAATTTACTCAACTTGTAATTAACTCAACTAACTCGGCTTTTAATTAACGATCAACCGCACACCGCTGACCTCATACTTCCTCAATCCAAGTACAATAAAACAAGCAAGAATCTAAAGCTCGTGGAAAAAAAAATCCCACATCTTTCTCACTCGGACGTGCGAGTCCTTCTTGAGAAAGGAAAAAAAAAAAAAAAAAAGAGATGAAGATATGAAAGGCAAAACACGTTCTGGACTATTTAAAGACGAATTCGTCAAAACTATAAACGTGTGAAATTTCTCTCATTCAGTTTTAAATCAATGGTCCAGAATGCCTTCACTAGTTTTCCTTGCTATTAGCTCTCATGAGTTTTTCAGCTGACCATCTCTAGCACTAAATCAAGTTCATTTCTTTTGTACGCCAATAATATATTTCCAGAAAGCACTACCACTGTTTAGTCTGGGTTTACCATGTTTGCTTGTACAGCCTCGTAATGTTTTTGTTGCGTACAGTAACTTTATTGCCGAATTGTACCGTGTTTTCTTTTTTAAACAGACTAAGAAAAGGATGAAGGGGCGTAGCTATATAAAGACTGACCGGGAAAAAAAAAATGGAGCAAATGCTAACAAGCAGCCATGCTTACCGGTTTATTTGTACTATTTAGAAAAATAAAGAAAGAAAACTATTTATGATTTATTTCAGATTAAACCAGATGGCATGGCGCAGTCGTTCACTAATGACCATACAGTATCATAAATCATAAGTTTCAAGAAAGCATGCTTTTTTTGCTACCAAACATTTATATAACGTCTCTGTGTGAAACTTTTTAGGTTTAAAATGGGCATTTTTTCTCCTTCGTTTTTCCCCGAAGACAAAAATCATCCCTCTGTCTGTTTCTCTCTTTTATACAATGGATGGAGCAGTACATCATATCTGACAAATGAACACTGGAAATGGCAGCTCTCAAGGCGAGGAGTGTCACGAGCCTGTCTGCAGTGTGTGTCGGTGTGTGTGTGTGTGTGTGTGTGTGTGTGTGTGTGTGTGTGTGTGAGAAGGAGTATAAGTGACAGGCTGGTTTGTTCCGCTCTCCTCTCATTTCTCAGCCTGGCTCTCAGGGAGTAGCGCAGGACAAGGAGAGGCCGTCAAAGCCCACTGCAATCTGATCTCTCTGACACCAGTTTCTCTGAAAGTCAGGGCAATTTACTCCCGAGACTCGTTTTTTTCTCGGAGCCTAATCTTCCTGGAAAATCATTGACGACAAAAACAGGATACAAGTTAGCTGTTTATTCTAGTCATGGCGTTATACATATGGGCTATTGTTTTTATGTAAGAATGCATGCCAAATGCACAGAATAGTCCCTATGAAAAGATCAATTCGCATTATTTCTTTTTTTCGTACCTTTCCAGAATGTAACAGATTCCAAAATATAGTTTATTTACAGCCCAAGTTTCTAGAGAAAATCTTGTCCTGCTAGCATTAAATATACAGTGACTGTGTAAAGTTCTGACCTACCTCTTGCCTTTGGGCAAATATTTTATGTGCTTCTACGTGTGTGTTTGTGTTCAAACACCAATAAAAAAAAATATATAGCCATAGAACGAAACGGCCCAGCATGCCACCGGATCCGTCACTGACCTGCACGCTGAGCATCAATTGGCTCCGGCAGAGCAAACAGGAAATAGAGAAAACAGCGGGGGAGGAGATGTGTGTGTGTGTGTGTGTGTGCGTGCACACACGTGTGTTTGTGGGTGGGTGGTACACAGCAGGGGGGTGGACAGGGTTTGGTTCGGCATGCCAAAAATGAAAGAAAATCAATGGACTGATACTGCAAACGTTTGAAGTTTACCCAGAAACTCCTACTTCATCGCTCTCGCTCTTCAGCTCTCGTTCTCAAAAACCACACTTCCATCCTCTCTCCTTTAGCCATTACTTGTAGATTCGGCTTACAAAATGGCAGCAAGAGCGGAGATAATGTGCGTCTGCTGATGCTCCGTGATTTTGATATCTGCGTCACCGTCTGTCTCCGTCGAGTGTCGGCTATACGGCGTCACAATCTGCTAAATCATGCTAAATGTGTCACGCTAAACTCGCTCGAGGACATCGATCGTAAGAAAAAGACAACAAGGCATCAATGACTGATACATTAATTCAGTGCTGCATGGTGTGGAAACTTTATCCAGCTTTAACGCCACACACCTCGAGGGTGACCAAGAGCAAACAGACCCATATATGAGGAAGAAACCAAAGCGGGTTGCCCACTGCCGGAGCTCAGAGGTGGATCCCCCTGTAGTTTAACATCAACCCTAATCTGAGACACCTGGCTTTTATATTCAGAAACTTCTAGAGACCAGAATGAAGTGGATCAGGTGTGTTTGATTAGCATTGAAGCTATAGAATACTGGGTGGGTGATCTCATGGTACAGTGGTTCTCAATTACAGATCTGCAGATACCCTTTTTTCCCCAGATTGGCAATTATCAAGTTGGTTGCATAATGAGTTCATTGTGTTGAAGCAAGGATAAATCTGCTGAAAAGACAGACTAGACTAGCAAAGAACAATGATTAGTACAGAGTATATCAAACTTAGCCGAATTAGAAAGGTACTTCACTAGATTATCCAGGGTAGTACTTGTCCATAAAGTCGTATTGCCCATAGACATAAGACAGTAATATTGCATTCTTTATATTTCCAGATTTATAAAAGAAAGACACAGCTTTACGCCTCTCTTCAAAAAACAGCCGAGGTGTGTTGTGGGCGGAGCTAAAAAGTCGCGAGCACGCACGGCGGTTCGCGAAACGATCGTCTGCGAGCTGTGACGTCGTTATAAATAAAAACGGAAACAAAAACTCCATGATCTTAAATGAGGGAACAATCGGATCCAGCCGTCCATATTTGATCCAGAATCGGCTGTGAAATTAAACACCAAGAACCACAGCAGCAACGACGACTACAGGGGGATGTGTCTATATGGTAAGAACAAGATTCTCCTTCACTCACATCCAAAAACATACTTTTCTTCGGGGCGTTTTTCCGAGTACTGTGCAGCCCCTGCCGTCGACGACGTCCGTAACCGAATGAAGCACGGTGATGGGTGTGCTCTCGCTCAGGTTGCAGTGTGTGCGCTCTTCCGAGAGAAGTGCCCATACGAGGAATTCCACCCTTCATGACATCATGAAGGGCCATACTCGTAAAAAACTTCCCGAAACTTATACAAATCCCTTTAAATGTATGTATTTTTTATTATTAAAACAGAGGAACCTTTTTAAGAACCCCAGGATGTATTCAGCGAATGAGGACACTCTAGTAATGGTTCCACTGGTAGAAGCCAGGGTAAGATAACGCTTATAAGGCATTACTGATGAGGAACTCCTGAGATGAGGCTTGCCAGAGGAACCAGTACAGGTTGGTCACACTTTGAAGCTTGAATATATCCAATCAGCGACGTTTGGCACTGGTGAGCTCCACCTTTGTACAGTAGTCACCATAAAAAACTAGTGCTAGTCTGTAAAGGTCACTTAGATCCATCTTCACATTTGCTTTGTTTTATTAAAGAGGGGAATTAAGGAAGTACAAATCCTTCCGATACTTAAGATTTTTCTGGTATCGGTATTTCACTTCACTATTTGTTCTTTGGACAACTCATTCAGTTTTGTACTCCGATATCTGTACTTTCTACTTCTTACATTTTGCAACCAGACTCATTAATTTAGTTTGAATCCATTTGGTGACGTGATCAATATTTTTCTTCTCATTGCCCTCGGTTTTCAACTTTGTCATTGTGCGGCTTTTTTTATCTACCACTGGTGTATCATTTCCTGGCTCTCACACACCACAGATGTAGGGTAGCCTATGAAGCTGACAATGAGCAGGCCGAAGGCAACAAGAAGTCTGGGGGGTAACGTAGATGAGACAGAGGGAGTCAGTGATGTAAACATGACTGAGATCAGAGACGTTCCTGATCACCTGATCGCCATCATCTTTTCTCTGTTTGTGTTCTATATGGTAGATGTTCAGCCTGTATACATTTATTAGAGAAGAACATTTGAAATTCTTTTGTATTAATATATTAATATGATGTGAGGTGCAGTTACCAGCAAAACAGGTAGTAATAATGGCAACTTTTTACTTAAGTACATGTCAGAGCCCAAACTCCTTTACTTTAACTTGAGTAAAAAATTATAGTCAGTACTTCAACTTTTAAAACTGTACTTCTACTTGAGTGAAGGATGTGTGTACTTTTGCCATCTGTTTTTTTCTTTCTGCATTCTGCGATTGCATTACTTTTTTTTCCCCCCACTAATATTGGTCACTTCATTCACATCCTCCCCCCCCACACATCGTTACACTGGGGCAATGAGAACCACTGACAAAATTTAGCACTGTACATTTAGCTAGCTAACTAACTAACATAAGCTCTTTCGGCCCTGTTGTCGTGAAGGCCACATAAAGCATTGGTGTTAAAAATAAAGAGCGGGAGGGGTCGGCATGCGGCACAGCTGAGAGTTCCTTCAAGATTTGTGTGCTGTCAGGCAGCCTAAATCACAACAGCTGAGATTGCAGGGTGCTGTCAGCATGCTTTTTTGACTTTTTTTTTTTCCACCCTTTTGTGTTCTCCTAGTCTTGTCTGCCTGTCTCCTTGCTCTTACTCATTATCTAAAACTCAGCTGAGGCATAAATTCCCAAATCAGAAAACCAGTAAGGATAGTGGAAAGCAAAAAGCAAAACACTTAAAACAAGTCAATTTATTTTAAAAGTGCTGATATGGCTTAAAAAAGAAATTCCACTTTACATAGCAAACACCCTGTTCAACAGCCATAAAAAAGAGTGCATATTGAAACTGGACATGGGTCAGAACTGGTCAGCATTAACAAATACATAATCTGAAAACAGCAAAGTCAGCAAACAGACGAGAAGAATCATTGAGAAAAGCATTCATTTGGCTTTAGAGAAATCAACGTGTCAGCTGCATGACACACAGTTCATTTTAAGCCAGTGTGTGGAACTTACTTACCACTTCCTCTCCTCTAGTTTATCTTGATTGTTTTCGAACTGGGTTTCAAAAGGCAGTCACCAGTGAGGAATCAAGGTTAAGTTCAGGGCAAGAGCTCTCACTTTTCCTAAATGGGAAAAACCTGCTCTGGTGAGAGCGAGTGAAAGTGGTGCTCAAACTGGAAAGGCAAAACAAGGCAGAATTTCCCCAATCACTCCTGGATGAATGGCAGAGCTTTAAAGTGCCTAGGGTTGGACGATTCCCAAACCAGTGTAAGCCAACCTGAGGTGTCCTGAGTGGGCGTTAATGTAGGGCTGAAGTCTGAGGTCACCTCCCAACGCCTTCAACCCAGCCCCCATCAAACTACCCCCTCCTTATACTTTCCCTCTAACTGTTCCCCTATGACTACCCCCTTCAGAGTACTGCCCCACGTTCTGTGCCATCAGGGCCCCAGCCAATCACAGCACAGCTGATCTGAATGTCCACTTGAAAAGAAAAAAAAAATGGGAGGCCAGTGCATCTGATTAAGCAAACAAAGTGTCTAAGGTAGTCTGATGAACCACAGAATAGAAGAACTTACAAAAAGCAGTAAAATAAAGGACCTGCAAGTGGATGTCAAACAAAAAAGAAGAAGAAAAACCACACAACTACCCTCTCCCCCTCCTTCTCCAAATAACTAATGAAACCCAATCTTTCCGAGCGCCAGTGGGACCCAGCCATTCATCACCGCCATATGAACATGCTTTCACTTCAGCTCCAGCTCGCAGTACGACTTCTTTAACAGCCGTGCATTTACGCACCGGACCTACTGATCAACGCACTGCAGGAGCTGAGTCACAAAGCAATAATCAGAAGGCCTCATCATTTACCGGCAACAACAACAATTCGCCCTGAACGACTTCGAGATGCAGGAAAAAGCTCTCCATGTTGGAAATTGGAAACATGTTCCGGAGGGTACCTTTCCTGTTTAATAAGCTTTCCCTTAAACCAGACTTAGATCATTATTTAAAGCTAAACACAACTAAATGGCAAAATAAGTACCATGCCAACAATGCCCAAGATCTTTGAGGCTCCATTACCATCATTTCAAAACGAGCATTTGCAAGTTCTGGAACCAATAGGACAATAATCAGCAATATTGTGGTGTCACGATTTCTCTTTAACAGCATGTCCTGGAGTGTTTTATTCCTCTTATACCACAACAAGTTTTTCTTTCTTAAGAACAACACATCGTACCATTTAGCGATTTCTAGGTCCATACTGGTTTCTGTTAATATTTTGCCTCTAAATATTTGTTTGGCGAATTTCCTATAAAGCAGCTTGCTGCTGCGAAAAACGCGAAACCAAAAAAATAAACATTACACGAAGGAACAGCCACAAAAACTAAAAGGACAAAATTATTTTTATAAGGTATTTTACCTTTTTGCGCTAATAGTAGGGAAAATCCGAGGTATACATATCTGCCACGCTTACCCATGCCAAAGCCACAACCATGTGATCTTGTTTGTGTGTTTGCCTTATTAACAAGAAAATAGGTCTCGGTGTCTTATTACAATTGTGCAGACGTCTAAATTCGAGAAGCCTGCCACTGCAACCCAACAAAAAAAATACCAGGCCTGTCTGAGCACACACAGTTGATTATTCTCGAACTCCTGAACATGCTGATTGTGAGTGCAGGCCCATATGAGACTAATACGTGACAATGGCCTTATTTAGGTGGTTAAGAAATATAGGCAGGAGCCTGTTTCGTGCCAATCGCAGTAGAAAAATCCGCAGCTGTGTAGCATGGCTATGTGTGGGCTGGATACCAGGCAACTTGCCTTAAACACCTACACAAACTGATTATGGTTTTTAGAAGGTGGCCAGTCGTATGATATTGGACACACAGTGTGTTATGTATTGAGATCACTTTTCGATGGCTATATTCTTCCATGGTTAGTTTTGATTCTGTCGTTTCACAGAGGCTAAGTGGTTAGCTCATTCATCTATATTAAGCAATTAATTGTAGGCACTGGGTACAAGGCAGGGGAAAGGGGAGACCAGTCCACTGGAGTCAATGCACAGACATTTGCACCTATCGTCAGCAATTCAATTAAAATATACGTATGGAAGAAACCCTGAGGTAAAACATGTGTCCTCATTGAGAACTACACCAATCTATGAACCCAGAGCTTTGAGGAAGCAACCTCACATGTCTGTCTTAGCCATGGTACCATTCATTCAAGCTTTATGGTACATTCTAATTTCTAAGTTCACTAGCTTCAATTCATGTTCGAGTGATAGCGAAAACCATACTTTATCAAATGAAGTAATTCGACAATTTGAAACAGAGTGGGTCATCTGAACCCAGAAGAGCTTTCTGCATGTCCAATAGCATTTAAAATAAATATGGGAGGACAAGAAAGATGAGATGATGGCAGAAAAGGAGAGGAGAAAGAAAGAAAGTGTTCTCTGCACTCCTCCCACGTACTTGCTATTTCATCCCTTCTTATGTCAGAGTTAATTGAAGTGATCCATCAATCCGACGTCCCTTAGTGAGAGGAAAAGCAGGGACAGTAGAAAGACAGAAAGAAAGAGAAAAGGGAGAGAGATGGGGGAGCTGAGGGGATATCATTTAAATACTCCTAAAAGCTTCTTGACCCATCAGTGTAATGAATTTATTTTGTCAAAGCAGAAGAACAATCCATCATCCACACAGCATCTGACTGGGAGGGGAGGAAAAGAGAAAACCACTTTTTCCCTTTTCTCCTCGGGGATCTGTGGCGAGAGACAGCAACAGCGCGAGATAGGATCCGTATAAAAACATCATTCGAAGCCGGATAATGAAATCGGATACGTAATGGGTGGCTAGGAAAAGTAATCGACAAAATATATATATTTATTTTTTATTTTTTATTTTTTTTACATGGAAGACGTTCTGTTTCGTTTTTGCCCTGGTTCGGATTCCAAGGTTCGAAAGCTTCAATGAAAAACGTCAGTGATACCGAGAGGGAGAAGGAGAGAGTGGGTGATGTTCCAGGATCATACGCTCAGCTGTTAAAGTCGTTTCTTTCCACTGGCGGTTTCTGAGTCGAGAAGATTTTCATGGAGATTTTATACACATTATCAAATGCTATTAGACAGTTTTTTGGATAAAAAGAACAACAACAAAAAATTAAAAATTCAGCTTCATCTTAAACCTGTCGGTAATATCGCTCCCAGAAAGCAGAAAGAATAAATAGCCAAAAATGATTGCTCATAACCTCTTACCAAGCTGAACAGAAGCTAAAGAGGTGTGTGGCTTTGGCTTGCATGTGACACTGGGGTGTAACACAATGCCTTTATCTGTATCCGGATCGAAACATGTAGTGGGCGGATCCTGAAGTAGATTATTTTTTTTTTTTTTACATTAAATATAAACCAACACTTTGCTCTAAGAAACACTGGGAAAAAAATGGCAGAAATGGAAATGCCTTGACTGTCAGCACGATATGTTCCTCACGCTTAACTACATCATTGCACAGAAATGTTTCTTCATCCTGCTCACACCGTTTCCATCTCTGGTTAAGATTTTCTAACGAATTAAGCTGGTTTTACTTCCAAACTATCACCAAAAAGGTCTACCTGAATCCATGATCCTGACCAGGCAGTTACTAAGGATGAAGGAATGGTTGCTAAATGCATCAGGCAGTGACTCACGTTCACGTTAAGAAATGCGGCCTTCCACTTTCCCGCACGATCCCGGTCCTAATCTCAAACAGATGCCGTCTAAAATGTAGACATGACCGTAAGATTCGTGTATGATATATTCAAACATCCTGTTCCACATTTAGCCCCAATTTGCTTTGATAAGAAACTTAGTTCCTCTGGGAAAATGTTCCACTAGATTTCGGTGCGATCGTGTGGTAGATTTATTCAACAAGGGTGTTAGGAAAGTCAGGTACAGATGTAGGTGAGGAGGCCTGGGGTGCAGTCAGAGTTCACATTCATCCCATATGTGTTCAATAGATTTGGAGCTCTATAGCAGGAGATCTTCCACTCCAACTCATGGAAACCATATCTTCGTGCATTGTCATATTGGAACAGGTTTGGGTCTCCTAGCTCAAGTGAAAAAACACATTGCTGTGCTCCAATAAAAAATAAAAAAAGTCAGGTGTTCCGATACTTTTGTGCCGTTTGTATCTCTTGAAGACGCGATATGTTGAACGCGTTCATGTTCGGCTACGTCCCATTTATGACACAAAGTGCGCACACTCACGCCGTCACTGCTGCTGCGGCTAATATGTCGATTCACGGCCTTCCGACAGACCACGACTTTCATTTTTCAGACAGACCAAGCATCTCAAACCACAACCTTCAGCTCAGGCCAAGAGAGAACGAGTAACACACTGTGCTACACATGTGCATGAATGCACACTTGTGTGCGAACACACGGGCAGCCACACATATCACTCAAGGCTTGGCAGGACCCTGTCTAATGGCAAAGCCTACAGAATCCACACTGTAATTTACTTTGAGTGTGAGTGTGTGTGTGTGTGTGTGTGCGCGCGTGTGTGCGCGCGCCTGGCTTTTATTAGCGAGGAAGTTGCAACACGGCGTGCAAAACTTTCTTAAACAGTTGAGGACAGTTGATGGTGCTTGAAGCTAGTGGGAAAAGCAACACTCTAAAATGTACATCAATTTTGTAGTTGTGGAAAAAATGAAAAAAAAACCCTTTAAGGTTCTGTGGAGAACAAGATAAAACATGGGTTTTTCTCGTAAAAAGGGTCCAATGACCATCCAGGAAATAAAAACAAAAAAATAAATCCCTTGAAAACGTGTATTAATGCTTACATTTGCAAAAATGAGTTATTTTGTTGCCTGATGTTACTTCTGGTACTCAAATCAATCAGAAACAGATTTCGCATTGACGGAGAATTATTGTGAATATTCGCACGGGTCAGAAAGCACGATTAGTTTTGATTTTTTATTTTTTTTCCCGAAATTTATTCACGTAATTGTTTTCCGTTGTTTATATCTGTGACAACCCAAGTGATAAGAACAATGCTGTTCTACATCCTTAGATGTTTTCCAGATGTTCCACTTGTACAAATGTAATCGTGAACAGATGAAACGATTAAAGGATACAATGCTACGCGTCTTTATTAATGAACGGTGTGTATTTGGTGTGCTGCCAGTTTGTGTTGCTGTTCAACCCATTGCCAGGATTGTAGAGAGACAGGAATAGAGAAGAGAGAGAATGTGAGAAGAGAAAGAGAGAGAGAGAAAGGAAAGAACAAACAGCCTAGAGATGGAGGGAAAATGCGTTTCAACTACAAAACCAAAGTAAACACTCGTTTGTCAAGCGCTCCGCATGATGTGACGACTTGCGGCCATGTTGATGGCATCGGCGATGATGAGGGTCATCATCATCATGGCACGGGAAAATAAAAGAAAATGAGGAGAGAAAAAAAAAGAAATTTGGACGATATAAAGAAGAAGAAGGAAAAAAAAAAAAACCCATTACGGACCCATTTTGGGACAGATGTTTCCGATCTGTTTGTGCGAGTGATGAAGATGCCACTCAGCGGAAAACTCGGCGCTCTTTTGCTCTCTGCCAAAACACAGCCGTAAGAGACTAATAAACACAAGCTTGGCTGGTCCACTACAGAAATGTAACATTCAGGAAAAGCATTAATATCTTCTGAACTGAACATGTCCAGAACTGGAATAGGTACTTGGGTGTCTGTTATGAATTTCTTCTATTTTTTCAGAAAAACATCCAAGCTTCCTAATCAGAATATCTCCTGGGAGTCCAGGCCCGATCCCATCTTCAACCTGTCAATCATGCAGCCTTGATAAACCTCCCTTTAAGTCCCAGCAGGCCGATTGGACAAGCCAGAGATCGAGACTTTCTGCTGCCGGTCAAATTAAAATGGATGTCAGGATTGACCCATGTATGAACAGCTTATTAGCTGAGTAGCTTTGAGTTTTAAAGGGATGTAATGCAAAAAAAACACAACAAAAAAGCAAAAGTCACGACCTGGTTTCTCAAGAAGCTTTGAATCTCACTACTTTTCTTTTTTTTCCTCCATTTCAAATTGAACGCAGCTCTCTCGCTCTCTTTTTTAAGTCTCTGAAACGCACTGCGGTTACTACGGACTTCACGGCACATACGGATCGGGGATTTCTGAAGAAAAAAAAAAAAAAAATGCATGAAGTGCTCAAATCCCTCCAGCTTAGTTTTCACAGTTTCGAGCTCAACCTAAAGCCAAAAGAGGTCATAACGATGACTCCGAGACCTTTAAGTCTGCGAGTGAGAAATCCTGAGTGGACGGCGCAGAGTCTACAGTGCTGATTCACCGTTCGAGAGAGAACTGCACCCTAAATGATAACAGACTTCAGAAATGCTTGGCCTACTTCTGTGATATGTTACTGGAACAGACAAAAAGCCTCCTTTATACACAACCTCCAACTTCCATTCCAAATGAACCAGAACGCTTACAGTGATCCCGCCTGTCCTCGGGTAAATCTCAGCGACTGATAGGTTACAGGTTGGACGTGTTGCCTCGGCAGACGGGAAGAATTCTTCTCTTCTTGCTCAATCGCTTTTGTGGGTTTTTTTTTTTTTCGTGGTGTAAACATACAACGACACTCATTCCGCTCATCAGCTCTGAAGCCTCTCTAGGCCCGGTGATGAGAAACACATGCTTCCATTATAAAGCCTTTAAAGAGGGCCAGAACAATGGAGGAGTCAATTAGATCTAGCCATAAAACGGAGCAGGAATGAGAAAGGTTCTGCACGATGCTCATCCTATTCACAGAGTCTCACGCTCAGTATTTCTTCCCCATGTACACACCAGCGCTCAGAGAAAACTCTGTGTGATACCATCACCCAATCAATCAACCCTTATTACCCCTTATTGACATGCAAGCAAGGCCCTCATAGTCCACATATGCGTATTGATTCCACAAGAATACAAGATCAGGAACTATAACTAGCCTTTTCCCCTTTGGGAGAAGCTGATGAACATTTCATTCGGAGTATTAATACCATAAATAAGACATCTGTACAGGAAAATTAAAAAAAGCAAAAGGTGGAAACACACCATCGATAGAAGTGGCTCTAGGAAATAAATCGCCCTGGATAATAAAAAGTGGTCGGGGGTGCACAACCTTTGGAATGAACCTGTCAGGAGGCCCAGAATTCCTGCTGGCGCCAGACAAAAATCTAATCTTAGAACTAATTTAGGTTTTATAGGCCAGACTTGGATATTAGTGCTGACCTCCAATCAGGATGTTTCTAGCATCCTGATTGCTCAGATCCTCACATTGCTCACATCCTGGTTGCTCAGCATCCACATGCTCATCAAATGCTCCACCGTTTCTGTGAGATCCAAGGATTGCTAGGTGTTAATGAGGCTTGAAAATCTGGACGTTGTCCTGCAAGTTCACTTTGGCCCGTGATCATCGTCTAGAAGTGGATTTCAAATGCTAGCAAATGCGGTTGATCGGAGATCTTTTTCTAGGGTTGTTTGCTTGTTTATTGGTTCTGCTTTTCTAAACTACTCTGTAAAAGACAAAACTGTTGTGGGGTCTAAGGGCAAACCAAAGAACCTTTTCTACAAGGCTAAATCCACTTTATCCAACCAGGAATTGGGATGGACCATGTATTTCTTGCGATACTCTTCTCTTTTTCTCCACTAAAATTAAACATCAAGTGTAAACGAAAGGAAATATCAAAAGTGCATTTAAGACCACCCCTACTGTGACTACGAAATATACTAAATTCATGTGCATTTTAGGTGAATTACTAATAGTAATTCTGGCATATGCATAAAAGCAGCATTAGTCACATCCTTTATCAAAGGTAGAAGAGGAGAGAATGTTTGAGCAACGAAAAAACGAAAGAAAGAAAAGACCCTAAGCAGAAAGGAAACACTGAAGTTAACTGCACTCTGGAGGACTGGCAACTCTTTTATGGACTCTAACTGCTGGGAGGAAAAAGGCAATGCTCTCTCTGACAGCACAGTGTAAACTTCACGAGGCCGGTGGCGGCTTGTCCGCCAACTCCGCGTCGCCGGCTTTTATTCCTCCGGGAGACAAGAGGAAGGAAGGAATCCTCCTGCTTTCCTCTTCTGCTTGTTCTTTCCTCAATTTTCTCCCCTGCTCCTGCTTTTCCAGTCTCCATGTCAGGAGACACATTTAGAGGGAGGCCACGAGGGACTTCCTGGAATCCGATTCTACTCCGGCAGATGTCGTATACATGTTAGGCAGCGAGGAAAAGAGAATAAGAAAGACAAAGAGGGAGAAGAAAGAGAGAGAGAGAGAGTGAGTCACATCTAAGAAGAGAACAGAGCATCATCAGCTGTCTGTTCTTTGTTTTCCTGAGTGTCGCATATGGCTTGGTGCAGCCCACGTGTCTCACACGTGAACTTGCGTGTGGTGAGTGATTAAGCTTGGGTTAATAATTAAATCATAAACAGCAGCAGGGAGAGGGAGAAGGAAGCCATACCGCTAAAACACAATCCCTGGTCTCCTTTTCCACAGCTTCTTTAGTGTCTCCTGTCCCAGAACCCCCAAACCCCCCCCACCAAATCCCCCCCAATGCTCGTCTCAGTCCAGGCCAAACAACAGAAAAAGCTATTAACGGCTAATGCAATCACTTCTTTATCAAAAGCCTATCCACCATTCTCTTTGTGCTACTGGGGGAATTAGTAACTAGTCTTTTGAGGCGATGCTCTTAACTCCGAATTAAAAGAGTTTTATTAATAAGAGAATTATTACCTTTGGCAGCATTACCCCGAATTCTCACTTAAAAAAAACAAACAAACAAAATAAAAAAAATAAAAAAGCTTGACACGTTTTGAAGCTTCAGGCAAAGTAACAATCATGAGAATTTTTTTCCTCAAGAAAATTCAGTCCAAAGAAAAACTCAATGGTTTCAGGTACTAGTGCATTTCCACTGTTGCCAAACCATCAAACCAGAACATTCGAAATGGAATGTGACGTGCAGAAGGTCCCTGATTTCAAAATGCTGAAACCCAAAACGTTACATTAAAAAAGGGAGCTGCTTCAGAAAGCGGTGTTTTCCCTTCTCGGTTAACGAGTCCGTTTTATTGATCCCTTCCAAACTCTTCAAAAGAAGAAGCCAGGAAGTTTGGAAGAGTCACTCAGAACAGCAGGAATAGAACGTGCTAGCTCTGCAGCCATTTTCTACTTCCTGTACTGTACCAACTTCCTGTTTAGATAGACAGACAGACAGACAGATAGCACCGCAGCAAAATGTAGTTTAGCAACCACCAGAAGTGCAAATAGTATCAATTGTGCAAATTGCCAAGTGCAGACAAATATGCAAATATTTATCTACATATTTTATTTGACTAAAAGACAGGAGGTGGAGCTGGAGGTAGCAGAGCTGAAGATGTTGAGGTTTTTGTTGGGAGTGACGACAATGGACAGGATTAGAAATGAGTTTCTTAGAGGGACAGCACATGTAGGACGTTTTGGAGACAAGGTGAGGGAGGCGAGATTGAGATGGTTTGGACATGTGCAGAGGAGGGACATGGGGTATATCGGTAGGAGAATGCTGAGGATGGAGCCACCAGGAAGGAGGAAAAGAGGAAGACCAAGGAGGAGGTTTATGGATGTGGTGAGGGAAGACATGCAGGTAGTTGTGTTGAAAGAGGCAGATGTAGAGGACAGGGGGGTATGGAGACGGATGATCCGCTGTGGCGACCCCTAATGGGAGCAACGAAAGAAGAAGTAGATGAAAAATATGCAAATATATGTACAGCATGTAATATATAAGTGGATAAATGTACAGCAAATAAAATGCGCATGAGCTGTTGAGCAAGTACACTAAAAAAAAAAAAAAAAAGTATGTGTGTATGTATATATATATATATAATGACCATATATGAAGTTATATTGGTGCAGGATGTGTGTACACCACAATATGTGTTGAGAATGTGGGATAAAAAAAATGACATTATGGGATATTTACAATGTATGTACAACTGTACAAGGTTATACACAATGTGTATACAGATCAGGCATAATATTAAGACATTATAACGTTATGAGCGGTGAATTGAATAACACTGATTATCTCTTCATCATGGTACCTGTTACTGGGTGGGATTTAATTGAAAACATTTTATCGTCAATGTTGATGTGTTTAAAGCAAGAAAAATGGGCGAGCATAAGGATTTGAGAGTTTAAAAAAGGGCCAAATTGTGATGTCTAGACGACTGGATCAGAGCATCTTCAAAACTGCAGCTCTTGTGGGATGTTCCCGGTCTGCAGTGGTCAGTATCTATCAAAAGTGGTCCATGGAAGGAACAGTGGTGAACCGGCAACCAGCACAATATTAGGCAGGGGGTCATAATGTTATGCCTGATCGATGTATACAGATGAAATCAATGAATACACATACACAGAATAATTGTTTCGAATGATCTAGAATGTACAGAGTGGAGCAGATCCGCATGATGATTAATGCAGTACAATCGGGTAAAGTGTGGACTTCAGTTGGGTGATGGTAGATGGAAAAAAGCCAGCTCCATGAAGATATGCTTTACATGGGTGGGGTGGAAGATGAGAAAATTCCTGTCCAGCTTATTTGATAAACCGCAAGAAAGTAGCAAAGGACCACCTACTTTACTTAAAAAACAAACAAACAAACAAAAAACCTCTCTGGGACGTTCCAGGAATTTTGAGTCAAAACACAAAGCAGATTGTGGGTTTTTTTAAATGGCAAAAAAGGAAGGATATTGTTTTCTTTGATAGCCTTTGACTTTTTGAGTTGCAATTTGAAAACAACTCTTCCGCTTTCCCCATCCCATCTGTTCCATCCCATGAAATTCCTTTTAAAGCAGCACTAAGGATGTTTGTTTTGGCACACTTCAGGAAAACCCAAATTCTACAAAGACTCGATCAAAGATCCACTTTATGGCCTGATTTCAAAATATCTCTGGAATTCACATTGCTCCCTCGAATAAACCAGGATCCCTAGAAGCAGGTTCAAACACCAGGTTTGACTCAAGGTGACACATGCTATAAATGAATAAAGTCAAGTTTTGAAGAGAAATCAATAAGCATTTCCCAAATGAGAAACTCTTCATTCGCTTCAAGTCAAACATAATTAAAAACAAAACAAAAAAAATGCAATCCTTCGGAAAAACAGCCTTAATTGAATCATCCATCTTTAGCAAGTGATTGATCTTGATCGGGATTATGGTGGATCATGAGCCAGTCATGGGAACACTGGATGTGAGTTGGGAATACGCTCTGGAGGAGACTCACACATGCACAATTCTCTGTATTCAAACCATCTTCCAGCATGTGTCTGGGAGGTGGGAGGGAATGGGAGAATCTGGAGGAAACCAACAACCCTGGAGAAGTGAGGAGACACGAGTACTGACAGTTCTGACATTTCTCAAAGTCAAGTTCAACTCTATCACTTTCTTTCGCTCTTTCTTATCTCATCACTTTCTTTCTAATCCAGATGGTAGACAGTTCTGGGTCGGTTCTCGGCCGGTTTTAGCAACGCAGAGTCTATTGTGTGCTGAAAGCGTCTCAACTCCCAAGCATTTAGGGATTCCTTAACATTTGGAATCTAGGCCAGAAACGTCCCACATGCAACCGAGCGCGTCTGATGTTTTTGCTGCATTTGAATCTCGGGCCGATTACAAGTTCTGGTACGTATCGCAGCTGAGATATGGTCTCATCAAGGGTGAGTTGTGGCTGTGCTCTGGAGAGTGGATCCGGATGAGTTCATCCGCCTCATTCCACAGCGCTATGCGGGAAGATGACAGTGATAAGTGTGGACTGGCACGTCCCTCATTTGCTATCTGTCTGCTCTCTTCTCCCTCCACTCTATTGTCCTCTCGTCTCCGCCTTCTCTCCAATCCTAAGAGAGCGATTAAGTGTGTGAATCGGGGTTAAAGGCCAGTTCAGAAAGTCTTGTCCTTTCAATTGATCTAAGTGCCTCGGGGTCACCTTTCCCTACATCCAATCCTCGCTGTGTTAATACATCTGGAAGCTTCCGTTCCGAAAGCAATAAAAATCAATTCGATTCGAAATCTCGTCACAGTCCGAGCCAGACGGAAAAAAAATATACGGGACCGGAAAAAAAAACTAAAATAAAAACGACGTTTTATTACATACCCTATGCGTGCGTGAAGAGACACAGAAGGGCAGAAAAGCGATTCGAAAAAAAGAGATCGATTTCTAAAGAGAGGCAAGGAAACAATTTTCATATATGAATCTCAAAACAGTTTTTTTTTTGCCACTTCCTGTTCATTGTGCCGTTTCCTTTTGCATTCTCCATGAGCTGACCGCAAATGATTTTTATTAGCAGCAGAGCGTGTGCGCGCGTTAAATGGGACAAAAAAAGAACGCATAAACCATTCTACGATGCAATTACTTCGCACGTCTGTCAAAAAAATGTATACAAAGAAAAACATTAGGGCGAATTAAATTATAGTACTAGAGATTTCTGGTTAAAAAATATATATATTAAATAAATCATATAATGTTTAAGATTTTATGTTCAAAAAGTCTTCATAACATCTGTTTCTAGATGATCTGCATCCACGACATATAAAAAAAAAAAAAAAAGCCAAAAAAATGTCCCACAAAAGCTGAAGACACAAAGTGACTATATTCTTTTTTATCTATATGCAAAATTATGCTTATTTATTACAAATAAAATGTCAATTTACATAATCAAAAGGTTCAAGTTCCTATACCAAAAACACAATATAAATAAGATTATTATGCTGTGTTAGATATTTAAATAATAAGTCAAACGTGACGTATGTTTAACAGAATCCATAGTCGGGTGACAAAAAAAAAAAAGAAAAAAGAAAATCAAGTTTTTTAGTAAGAAAGTGAGCCAGAACATCAGCACACACTGGGACAGATTCAGGAAATAATAGCACTGGTTGCTGTTTTTATTTATTGTTTTTTTTCTTTATTTTATTACATCTAACCAAAGATGAAAGTAAAACAAGCATTACCTTTAAAGCACTGAAAGACCCTCAGAAGAGGAACGCACCGTGCTCCCCCGGGTCACCAGCACAGATGAAGTCATTTGGGAAGGGAAAGAGTATGCACTTTACATGGGTTCTGTCTGAAATGTGCAAACCAGATGTGCCTCCAAAGCAGGAGGTGGGGGAGAGAGATATAGGGGGAGAAAAAAAAAACGACTGACGGAGAAAGACAGAGCGAGTGAGAAGTAAAAAAAAAATGCATGGAGAGGAAAGCAATATTTTACCTTCTCTGTACAGCGACTTAAAGTACAAATGGACGTATCGCATTTATAAACCTTACTGACACGTGGTGAGCTGGTGTAACATCTGGGGCAGTGCTGAGAATTGAGCCATCAGGGCAGCACTTACAATCTTTACCTATATATATAAAACGCATAAATAAAGAGACAACCCGGGGCAGAACTAATGAGAACTCTGGGGTCAGGGGTTAGAAAGTAGGGTCAGAAGCCAAGTCCTTACCTGAAAGGATTTATGGACTTAAGCAGGCTGCCGAAATGGTAGAGGCGGATTGAAAATATTCAGTTTGAAAAGTTCAAGTCTATTCCTCGGCTTATCTGGAGCTGATCGGGTTCATCCCGGAGGGAGCGAGAGAATATGGATGAGGGATCATAGCTAGTGGTTTCACCATTAGTCACCTTACTGGTTTATATTCACAAGGTCAAATCTCTCCTTCTCTCGATTCAAATTCCAGTATAGTGAAATCCGCAGAGGTGCAGCATTTCTAATCTTTGTAATACACTTATATGGACAAAAGTTTGTGGATACCTGACCATTAGACTGGTTATGTGCTGTGTGAACATCCAGTTCCCCTATTGGCTTTTATAATAAGCTCTACTCTTCTGGGAACATGTTCCACAAAATTTTGGAGTGTGCTTGTGGAGATTTTGTGAAGATTCAGTCAGCCACAATGGTGGCAAATTTCAGATACTGATGTAGGTTGAGGAAACCTGGGGTGCAATCAGCGTTCCAATTGATCTCAAAGGTGTTCAAAACTAGATGTTAAAACTCTATAGCAGACCACAGAAGACCCTTAACTCCAACCATGTATAGCGTGTGTTGTCCCAACTGAATATCGAAAGTATTCCCACAAACATTAAAAGCTGTGTGAGCCGAATGAAGTCTTTTCTTACTGACCAACCAACACATTTGAGAGAAATGGCACATTCCTGACAGTTCTGTCTCATTTTCTTTTTAACAGACATTATGTCTTTGCACAGTGAGATTAAAAGTCTACAGCAACAGCTATGTGGCGCTAGCCTCATTTTTTTTTTTTGCTAGATAGCTGATAGGAATACCTGTTGTGTTTGTTAGAGACAAAGATCAGTTTCATTGGGAAATTCGTTCAGTACAAGTTGAGAGTACAAGACAGATGGTACTAGACTTTGTCTCCCAGAGTGTACCATGTTCAATGTGTCCATATTTTGCAGTTGCCTAGCAATGTTTAAAACGTAAAAAATGTCATTTTAGCCAAATTAAGTCTTTTCTTACTGATTTATGAACACATCTGAGAGAAATGCTATCTAATTTTACTGCCATAATCATTACAAAAACAAAAAGAAAAACCCCACAGCTATTAGCTAGCCCCAGGTATTAGCTAGCATGCTCTTTGTGAAAGTAATTCCCATTGAAAGTATTCTCACAAACGTTTTTATTAAATATGAAATACTCTGAACTCAATAAAATAAAAGAATTCTGCATTTGACATCTTATCCTGAGTGGAGTACGACATTTCAAGAATCTGTGTGTTTAGGAAGATAAAAGAAGTGGATTTAAGGGAATGTAGCGCACGAGTGATAAAAACTGTTCTTACAAAGCAGTCGATCCCGTTATGAATATTTATAGGAACGGTAAAATGTGTCCACTTCAAAAAAAAATAATGGGACTCGAAGATATTTACTGGTGTACCACCTGAGGCAACAGCAGAGCTAAGTCCTAACTAGGTGCAGCGTTTCTCCTAGAGCTCGGAATCAAACGCGAGTGATGTTAAAAGACTATAAAATCACTTCCCACGCGTGGCTAATTGTAGCCGAGAGGTGACTTCTAAACTCAGACGATACGTGTAGTATGCGAGATCGCGGCTTGTTAAAATGGAGTGGGAGCAGATTACGCTTTGCACTACAAAAGCTAAAATTTCACAGATTCAAATGAAGTCATGAGGAGAAATAAACTGAAAACAAGTCTTAAAAAGTCCATAATATGCAGGTGTGTGTGTGTGTGTGTTTCTGTGTGTGCACGCTCAATAGGTCAATCCTTCTCCCCAGGCTTTCTTGGCTTAGACTTCGCTAAGTACCCTGCTAATTCACACCACTTGTAACTGGGGCTTTATATATATATATATATATATATATATACACACACACACACACA
>JAAIIK010000026.1:5659611-5683242 GCA_014706435.1 Silurus glanis
CACACACACACACACACACACACACACACACACACACACAAACACAAAGAATTGTAAGACAAATGAATGAGTTTATTTCAGCTTTCATAAAGCTCTTCAAGTGATGCTATTGCGCTGAAGGCTATAAAGTCACCCCATACCATGCATTCAGTCTCTCTCTAGGTCTTTTTACACACACACACACACACACACACACACACACACACACAAACACAATAGCCTCAGAAACTCAGTAAGAAATGTCTGTAGTCACTTTGCCAGGAAGAGACTCTGATTTTATTGTAGCGCTGCAAAACTCAGGTAATTAAGGCTGCATTCCTGAGCTGACTGTTGCCCTGTAATAGTTTACAGCGATGGAGCAAGCATGGGCGAGCTTTCCCCGCTCTCAACGACCAACCAGGCAACCGGCCCCACCTTCCCC
This sequence comes from Silurus glanis, assembly GCA_014706435.1. Lineage (NCBI taxonomy): Eukaryota > Metazoa > Chordata > Actinopteri > Siluriformes > Siluridae > Silurus > Silurus glanis. The sequence goes on from JAAIIK010000026.1 coordinate 5,660,033, forward strand.
GCTAAACACTGCAGTGCGGGGACCCATACTTGCTTTCGCAGCCAAGAGGAGTTTCTATAAACAGGGTACTGAATTGAATTAGCTTTCTGGGCAAAATCACAAACGTGGAAATATGTGCAGCTCAGCGAACTGTTCGAGGACTGCAAGCTGCATAAAATGTATGGCTTTCTCCAGAGTTCTAGAAATGTCCCAATATGCAGCAAAAAACTTCTGGTTTGTACAAATATTTTGGTCAGAGTGAAGGTCAGTATTACTCAAAGTCTTTTTTTACAATGACCTAATCAGCATTATTATTTGGGAAATGCAGCATTTCACAGAATATATATATATATATATAGAGTCAGACATAAAGACAAACATTAAGGCAGCTATATGATATTGCCAAAGGTTTGCAGACACTTGACCTTTCCTGACATGTGGTTCTTCTTCAAACTTTTACCACAAAGCTGGAGGTACACAATTGTACAGGACGTCTTCGGATGCGGTGTAATACAATTTTGCGTTCACTTGAACTTGGAAACCCAAACCTGTTCCAGCATGGCAAAGCCCCTGTGCACAAAGCCAGCTCCATGAAGATATGGGTTACATGATTCGGATTGGAAGATCATGAGTCGCCTGCTATAGAGCTCTGATCTCATCCCTACTGAACACCTCTGGGATGAACTGGAACACTGACTGCACCCTAAACCCAAACCCTAACCCCAGAAGAGTGGCAAAGCAAATGAAGACTAAATGTGGAATGCGATGCTCAAAAACCACATGCTAATGACCAGGTGTCCGCAAACTTTTGGTAATATCGTGTACTTTGTAGCAGGATTGCATGTGGATGGAACGTAAATCTGACATAATCCCAAGCTGCGACTTCTCATTTCCAAAGCAAGTCCATTGCAGAACAAAAACAGTGACCCAATAACAAGCTTTTAAATATTTAGTCATGAATTAAATTTGTAAATAAAAAAAGCAGGTTTGAAAGTTTACCATGACATTGGTAAAGACATGAATTGGCAGTTGAACTTTGTATTATTTATTAGGTGCTAAATAAAATCCTGCCTCTTCTTGCAGATTGTGAGCAACAAAAAAAAGATCAAAGCCAAAGTTTTACAATATTCAATCTAAAAGAAAAAAAGTGGTGCTTATTTATTTTCCCAGCATGCTCTGTATTCTTACATGGATCTATTCACGGCAAGTCGTACAGTTTGACGACGCGAATTTGCTACTTGTACAACTAGCGGCTAAATCCATTTAAATTGACATCATATTGACATGCTAACAAAAAAAAACCTGGCCTGATTGCATCTTTCCATTCTTCCCATTACCATTCCGCACGCCACAGACTCTACTTTATAACGTCGGGGCAGGAATGCGGCTCGGACCTCCAGAATAGCGTGAATAGCTGGCTCAGGGTAAACAGTTATCTTTGGGAGAGCTAAGCGTCGCACAATACACGCGCTGCCAAAGTCTATTCACTACAAGAACACTAGTAGAATGGCCTCCTAAAGGCACATCTGAGCCTTCAGTTCTTACCCTCAGCTGAACAAATATCGGACTAGACATGGATTCAGAGCTTAGCAGGACACTGATCCGTGAAGACTGCGGCTATACGAGACGGTTTATTTTCCCCAACATTTAGAAATCCGAGCTAACGATGGCCAAGCTGTATTTTTCTTATGAGTCCCTCCACAGGGAATCTGATTCTCTGTTTGCTCTATATGATGCACAGATGATAACAGGGTGAGATAAGGAAGTTTACTCTAGAGTGTGTGTGTGTGTGTGAGTGTGAATAGTGTTGTACCTCCATTTGTGCATGATGAAGCCAGGACACTGCAAACCACACACATAACAAGGCTGGCCCCTTCCCAGATCCTCCAGTGCAGAAGGCTAAATTAGAGGAGAAAAAAAGTACTTTTTACTCAGATGCCTAACCTGAAAGGAAAAAAAATCCATGTTTACTAATCTATATAGTAAACTTTCTTTCGGCTTCTTCCATTTGGGGTCGCCACAGCTGATCAGCCCTATCCGCATGTTCGATTTGGCACATGTTTTTACGCTGGATGCCCTTCCCAACGCAACCCTCCCCATTTATCCTGGCTTTGGACCGGCAATAAGAGTGCACTGACTTGTGCAACCCTAATGGCTGGGTTAGGTTCCCTGACCGAGGATCGAACCCAGGCCGTGGCGGTGAGAGCGCCAAATCCTAACCACTAGACCACCAGGGAACCCTTATATTACAATAAAATTCTTTCCTCACTTATCCCAGCATACTAGGAAACTGGGGTCAGAGTGGAGGGTCAGTCATGATACAGCGCCCCTGGAGCATAGAGGGTTAAGGACTTTGCTCAAGGACCCAAAATGTTTATGGGGCCTGCACCTCCGGACCTTCTGATCAGTTACTCAGAGCCTTCCCCTAAAAATGTTTTCCATGAATGATTTTATATTCAAAAGGTTGGTCTACTTTCGCTCACCCACAATTCCACCTCGACTCCCTTTTGACACTGGATATGATGTTAGACCTAGCAAGAGTTCTAAAAGCTCTCTTTTCCTCATGTACACATCCGTTACACCAAATCAGTGTCTCCGAGATCTTGTAGATCATCTCGTGTAGCTGCACACACGTTCCAGGACTCCCGAGTCCAACTCGTCAGCGTTCTCATTGCTGCGTACGCCGTTGCACCATCACACGCAATCGCAGATCTTTTAGAAACGTTGCATTGTTTCAGTACATATTAAAAGACTACATTCACATTTCCTGATCAAATTCTCAGATTACATGTACAAAATATAAGTAAAAGAAAACTTTTTTTTTTTTTTTCACTGAGTGTTAATCATGTCTGACCCACCACCCCAAAAAGACACTAGGGTATCTCTCAACCTACAGAACCATGATAGGTTGATATGGATCACTAATCCCAAGAGTCCTAGTGTCAGCGTGTGATTCGTCATGCTGTATACATTATTCATTCCCTTTCTGATGACGATGTACCCCCAATATCCAGGGTAATTCTGACACTTAACGCACGTGCCATTGAGTTTTGTAGTAAACATCACTCACAAGAAATAAACTACAACACAAAGAAAAACATATTTAGAGTCCCAAACCAGGTGTATCACAGCACTGCATGTTCAGAAAGTGACATCAGCTGACTTTTGGCGCACTGTTTTAGTGCGTGTCCTCGAAAACACGCAATTACGCAATTATCCAATTACGCACGCAAAACTGCGCCGGAAAGTCGAAAAACAACAAAAAAAACCCTGCACTGTGACTCACCGAGCTGCTGAAGCTTCTCCTTTTAGAGCTTCTGCTGAACATGGCAGGTTCACAAGGAGGAAATCGAGCTGGGAATGAAAGAGGACACCGTGAGGAGTCACTGCGCGCGTCCCTGTGTTGTGCATGAAACCCTGGCTGGCTGGCTGGCTGTGTGTGTGTGTGTGTGTGTGTGTGTGTGTGAATAAGTGTGAGAGAGAGAGAGAGAGAGAGAGAGTGTGTGTGTGTGTGTGTGTGTGAGAGAGAGAGGTGATTGCGCAACGATGCGCGTCCAAATTGCTCCTCCGCCCCTCACCTCAAATCGTTTCATCCAATGAGGAACAAATACATCACGAATCCCCGTGAGGTCCTCATTAAGACTTTAATTGAAAGTGTGCGTTTTTCCTTTTAAAAGTGCTCTTGAATCCTCGATTGGTCCAAAGTGTTGATCAGGTTTCTAAGGCAGCAGAAGCAGCTGCAAAGCAACGAATTCACTCACATATAGAGAATCCATCCTCCAGTAGTTTGCATCAAGCTGTAGGAGAAAAGTCTGCAGAATCGAGGAGGTTCTCCTTTCTCTGGTTCTGAGATGTTAATTTGAGGGAACTGTATAGATATTTCTAAAAAACAGGAGGAAAATGTGGCGAGGGAACGACTGTTTATAGCTACTATAACACAAGTAATGGGACAGTGTAACGCTATGTAACAATAAATGGATCAAATGTTCGGCAGCTCATTCGTTTTATTCAGTAATAACAACGATTTTGAAGATCTTTCAACGTTTCCTTTTGTATACTAGGAATACAAGGTTTTGAAATGTACTCTTGGTATGGAAACAGTAGCTCCCCTTCATCAGGCCATGTGGTCACTAAGTCATTTCCTATCAGTGGAGAAGCATGAAGTTTCTTCTCCACTTGTTTGATGAGGCATTTTACATTTTTTTCTAAAACATGTTTTCTTTACAATTGTTGTCTTTCTTTCCACTTCTAATGTAGTTTTGGGTTTTGTTTTCTTTTAATGTGACTTTAACGTCAACATATATGTTTTTTCCTGGTGAAGAAGAAATGCCTTTTATTTAAATAGATTTAAATAAATAGAAGTTTTTGAATAAGATTTTACAAATAATGATTTGAGATCATACTTCCTACATTCCCCCCTCCCCCCCCCCATTATATTTTCCAAACCCATATTTTACAGTGCGTCTATGTTTAATGAAATGAGCCATTATATCAAAAGTGCAACCTTTGCATTTTTCATTCACGAGTAATAAAACTCATTTACACTGCGCTCCGAACTTTCCGCAGCATCGAGGGAATTCCTGATGAAATTTCCTCGTAAGTAACGCAGCACTGGCTCCTCGAAGAGCACTCGCTATTATGTTAGAGAAGAAAAAGCTTTGGCCGTCGCGATCGGCCTAGTGCACTTCAGGTCTCAAGGGTCTTGGCATCGTGAATGCTAAAAAGCATGAGCGAGCTAATGTCGATCCGGGATTCAATCCTACACTACTCTGTGTATATCTCTTCCAGTAGATAAAGAAAGGATCAGTGGCCACTTGAGTCGAGTGTCCAGATCGACATGCTAACATTAGCCTGATTGATTGATTGATTGATTTATTTATTTTACATAAATACACCCAAAGAATGCTTTAGGAAAAAGATTGGAAGATTATGGTCAAGGAAGGAAGCTGTAAAATAGTGGGAGGACTGGTCCAAGTAAAAGGGGGGGGGGGAAAGATCTTCTTTAATGTGCACTTAAAAAAAAGAGCAGAAAATAAATCCATAGAATGCTTTGTAGATTTTTATTTCTAAGCAATTATTTGTTTTCCACCCCTAAGCAGGACGAATGCTAACATATTTTGCTAATCTGAAATTTAAAAAAAACGTGACTATATTTACCCTTGGCTTAAATTGGAATTGTTTGGCAACAACCTGCTGAAACAAATGCAATTACAGAATAGTAGTATAGATTTAATGCCATGTCAGCATCTGGGGCAAAAATCTGGGCAACAAGATTAACATTGATACAATAAAACAAATAAAAAACTAATTGAATCAAAGAATACAGCAGTTGATTATCAGATGATAGAAATTCTAGGACTTTTTTTGGTCATATTTTACTGAACATGTCTTACAGTCCTGTGTTGTCCAATACAATATATTTAATGGAAAGGGTGGGAATTGGGTTTGTCCTGCAGAACCTGCATAGGGTTGGGTTTTCTCTTTAAATGTACATCGTCAGACTTAAGTGGAAATTTTATGATCGACTTCATGCAATTTGTTGTTTGTACACAAGCCCCATACTTCTTGCCACGTGATATATATAATATTAATATTATATTAATATATAATGAATGACAGTATGTTTACGGTCTAATGGTTTCCACTGGAATTTCATTACAAACATTCAGCTGTAAACCGGTAGCACAATGTATCCAGTAGAAACCCATGCGTGATCTACAAGTTGCCAGATGTTTTCTAATTCTCCTTAATAGTATCAGACACAAAAAGCTACCAAATGACCAGTAGAGACCCACAGCATTGTACCATTACAGCTTCCATTATAACCAAGACAATTCCCATTATAAATGACTGTGGAAAAAAAAAAAAAAAAGATTTAAGAAAGCAATGCTAACAAATCTGCCATGCTAGTCAAAACAATGCTAGCAAATCTCTTCTTAGCAAAACAGGCTAATTTAGTTACAAATAGCAAATGACCTGAATTTACCCTTCAGCATCTTGAACATTTTACCGAGTAACATTTCCATTCTCGAGTTCCAGTCCAGAGGCGAACCCATACTGAAAATACAATTAAATACCTATAGCGCTAAGTGCATTGTACAGATTTCCTTTTGTTTCTTGGATTTTTATTTATTTACAATGACAAGTTTAATCCAAACTGAAATGACTGGAAGCAGTTGAAAGCAATCAACTGGCTGCATGCGAGATGAAAAGCCTGATTTGATTTAATATAATCTAAAATGTGATTAGGAAAATGTTTTGTTTTTTTTTTCTTCTTAAAAATGTAATTCAATATTTTCCAACTCCTGGGATTACGTGGTTCTCTTTAAGAAATATCTGCTTGATTAAAATTGGTTTACTGATCACTCCTCTCCTTACCTGCTCACTGAGTTTTGGTGGACGGCTTCCTCTGGTCAGATTTCTCCCTCTGATCATTTTCCAGAATGTCAGTCTTGCTTTGCTGGGCCTTGATCTAAATGATGCTCTTTCAGGTTCTCTAGCAAACCCTTCAGAAAGATCAGGAGGAAAAGTTATATTGAGGTCATGTAACACTCTTTAATGACCCACAGGTGAACACTTTATCTAATTATGTCACTTTTGATGGCAAGTATAGCTACACTATAGGAACGAATGTATTTGGACTTTTCCAACCACATGTTGTATTGGACGTCTTTGTATGCAGTAGCATGAATGTTCCCTTCAGCTGAACTAGGAGACCCAAACCTGTTCCAGCATGACAACGTGCACAAAGCCAGCTCTATTAAGAAATGCTTTACATGGGTCGGCGTGGAAGATCTCCCACTATAGAGCTCTAAACCCTATTGAACACCTTCGTGATGAATGTAAACCTACATCTGTACCTTACTTTACAAACACACTAGTGGCTGTTCTTGTGGCTAAATGTGGTAGAACATCTTAGCAAAAGAGGTGATTTTTTACAGCAAATATGGAATGGGATGTTCAAAAAGCACATAGCAATCTTATGATCAGGTCCACAACCTTGTCTGTATAGTGTTATTTAAAACTCATGGACTTCAAACCTTTAGTTTGCACACTATGTCAGTATTAAAGGTGCGTTGGTGTCGATATCTAATCTAAATAAGTTCATATGAGTTTTTTTACTGTATACTGTATAAATGTGGTGAGCGGGGCAATACTTATAAGAACCATTTTTTCTTCTTCTTCTTTCGGCTTCTCCCATTAGGGGTCGCCACAGCGGATCATCCGTCTCCATACCCCCCTGTCCTCTACATCTGTCTCTTTCACACCAACTACCTGCATGTCTTCCCTCATCACATCCATGAACCTCCTCCTTGGTCTTCCTCTTTTCCTCCTTCCTGGTGGCTCCATCCTCAGCATTCTCCTACCGATATAACCCGTGTCCCTCCTCTGCACATGTCCAAACCATCTCAATCTCGCCTCCCTCACCTTGTCTCCAAAACGTCCTACATGCGCTGTCCCTCTAATAAAACTGTTTCTAATCCTGTCCATTGTCGTCACTCCCAATGAACATCTCAACATCTTCAGCTCTGCTACCTCCAGCTCCAGCTCCAGTCTTTTACTCACTGCCACTGTCTCTAATCCATACAACATCGCAGGTCTCACCACAGTCCTATAAACCTTTATATATATATATAAAAAAGGAACAATGTATCTAATTCCAAATCAAGGATTGAAATTATTATGATTTTTTTTTTTCTTTTTAATGAAAGCCTTAGACACTTAGAAATGATCTAAAAACTGCAAATCAGACAAATCAGACTAAGGATTGATTTATTGCATTACAATTCCCTTTCTGTGATCCATACAACAATCATAACACTGTAAAATCTGTATCAATGATCAGTCTGGCTTAATAGGCAGAGGCATGAGACATACATTTATGTGTATTAAAGAAATCCATTTACATTTGCAATTATATTAAATACAAAAATGTAGACATACAAAAAAAAAAAAAAAGTAAAAAAAAAAAAATCTGTACCAGCCATGGAGTGCTTGAGTTTGAAATGTCAACTCCCTTTTTGTTTTTATTTATGAATTATTTCAGAGCCCAGATCCTTAACAATAATCGAAATATTGAATAAACTCTAACATAAATAGCACCGTGTGTTACATTAAGGCAAATACAGATTTTTTCTTTTTTTTTTTTGAACATGAACAAAACCAGTGGCTCGAAAATGGATTAAAAAAACGAACATCATCGAACAAGTAATGTTTTTTTTCTTGTAAGAAATTATTTTTAAAAAATTGTATAAAATAAAATTAAGCAAAAAGAAACAAACAGCAGGTAAAAAAAAAAGCTATATAAGCGTACCCTGAAATGTAACAAATAAAACAAAAACATAGTAGAGACATCAAAAATGACAATAAAAAATAAAGCACATGAAAATTATGACCAGAAAATTGAGGTATTTAAAAGATAAAAATAAAAAATAAAAAACACACAAAAAACACTGTTTTTTTTTAAATTTTTTTCTATTTTTTCTACAGTAAAAAAAAAAAAAAAAATTCTGTATGTTTTTGAAAAAAAAAAAAAATGTCAGACATTTTGTAGGCTTCATTTTCAAACCTTCTAGACATTTTGGTTATGGCTAATAGTATGCATCATCCTACCCTGAAGTACACATAATTTCCTGAAAAAAGCTAACAAAAGCACCAAATATTAGATTTTCATTAAATCATTAAAAAATGTAACACATTTCGAGTCTTGACTCAGAAACCTTTACTGTGAAACCATTTTTTTTCTCTGCTCTATCTTTCTACCCTGTTGCGGTACTTTTGTTGTAGAAGAAAACTCCCAGTACGGTTCATAAACTCTAGAAGTTCCCAAACACCAGGCGTTTGAGGGGTTGATACCAGGTAGGGGTTGATACATAGATATGACAAGGTGTTATTTATTGTGCGTTTTGCCATTTAAGAACCTCTATACATTTGCAGAGTGCAAAAATAGATACCCTACTGATTAGCCCACCAGAAACCCCATCAGCCGGTCCTCGAGAATATTCAAAATGAAACGTCTATGATCTGCTAAAGGTTTCAGACCCCTGCGTTAGACGAGGTGAAGAAGTATCTGTGTTTATGTTGGATTTTTGATGACCTCAAACCCCCTCAAGACATACAGTAAACAACTATTTACTTACTGTTTAACTCCCTTAGAATAGAAGCCTGTTGCATTTTCCCAAATCTGTACGACACGCAATTTTCCAGAAAAGACAACATTCTCAAGGTGGATTTAACCATCAAAGTAGGCGTCAATCGGTAAATATATAAGGTAAATATCAACCAATACTGGGACTACTTCTTATGAGAGAGGGGTTGAAAAGAAACCGGAACTACTTTTTTTTTTTTTTTTTTTTTTTTTAATGATTCATCAAAAACAATGTTATAAAGTTAAATAAAACTCCATAACAACAGCCTTTTGCCAAGATTTTCTTCACTTCTATCCGACTCTGCGACTTTTACACTTAATACTCCTTCTTTGTTTCGGAATTTGGGAACAATAATTACTGTGTTTGAAACATTTATGGTGAAAACCATTATAAGAATAGGAACGCCTGGTTTTCAAGTAACCAAGTTTTCATGGGTTTTCTGTCTCAACACTAGAAAAGGAATAGTTTTGTCTGTCTGAATAACAAAACCACTACAAATGTGGTCAGTAAAGATGAGACACACTGGAGTATTCTCTATTGGTTACTGTGTCTCTAAATGACAGGAGAGACTTCCACCATCTCTTTAATTTGTAAAACATGGCCGACTTTTCTCTCAGAATCCAGGTCATCGTGAAGCCTTTCCAAACCTTTATTCTGCCCCTACTGAGCCTTGAATATCCACCAATGATCTATGATTCAAAGCTAATCTCTGTCCACCTGCGTGTGAAGGCTACATTACCACAGCCAATCACCACCTCCTCTGTCTCCTTCATTCTCGAGAATTACCCTGAGTTTCCATTTTGCCTCCACTTACCGAAGCCTGTTTGACACTGCGATTTCACCTGTCTTTTACGTTTTTTTTTTTTTTTACTTTGATCACACATACCACAAGATAATCCCAAAAATAAATCTCGTCCGAATTCTAGAACAGTCTGTATGATAACATGCGTTGTTCATGTCATATTATAAGATGCAGATCCTCCAATGAGAAACCCTTCAATTTTAAGAAAACTGCTAACATTCTGCTGATCTGGTCCTGAAGCGTTCAGAACCTCATCAGCTTCATCCAATCACTGATCTTCAATTTCAACTCTTCAAAACTCTTCAGACTTGCTGTAAACCCCTGCAGGCTTTTACTATGTTTCTTACTGTCAGGCTCATCCTGACTCGAGACTTTTTTCAGTTACGGAAAAACATAACCCTTGTTATAAGACCCGAAACATAGCGTTGACATGCTGGAAAACATATAATACATCGACGAGGAGCATAAACTTGTTTTGAATTTACTGTACAGAAACAAAAAGCCTGCACTGTGAACAGGCAACAAACTCACACGGCTTTTTTAGCGTTTTAAATAACTGTATAAAAATAATTGTGGATTATAATAAATAATTCGACACATTCTGTACATTACATACACCAGCTGATATTTACACACTTACAGCAGGAAGCAGGGGATGGATAGAGACGTTTTCTCATTGCTTTACTGTCTTTAGCACCATGTAGAGAAAAGAACCCTGGGAGAAGAAAACGTCCTGAAGAAAGATCAGCCATGACTGTATGAGGAAGAGGCAAAAGAGGTACAAGAGGATATATTTTTAAGGCAACATAGGCAAAGTCTTATATACACTTACATATGATTTACTCAGAAGGCTATCGCTTGATCAACCCTGGTACTGTTTGGTTCTGATGTTCTACAGGTTTGCACCTATGACTGCCCACCCGTTCAAAAGGTCAAATTAAACAATGTTCATACTGCATTCTTATGGGGCCCCCTGCTGGCTCATGAGTGCTTGTAGTCTCAAAAAAAAAGGAACATAATTAAAAATAAGCCCAGTTAACCGAACCCAACCAAACTAAACCCAAACCATTGAACTAAACTCAATAAACACAGCCCAACTCAATCCAATGAAATGAACCTAATTAACGCATCCCATTGAACTAAACCCAAATCAAACCAAACCAACCAAACCCAACCCAAACCATTTCATTGAGCCCAATAAACCCAACCCAATCCATTGATGGCTACAGAGTTAATGCTCTAGGTCTGACCCCAACCTCATATACGTAAATAAACCGTGTTTCACTGTGCTTTAAAGCATATGTGACAAATAAACTTCTTTTTAAGACCTTGATCAGGGCATCAACTGACAGAATGTATGTCGGAGGAGCGATATGAAGCCATTCTCGTGCCACTAAGACACTAAATGTTTGCTTTTCACCCAAATGTGAGTCATAATAAGAATGAAAGAATGTAATTCTAGACCTGGGATGGTATGGGACTCATGTAACTTGGATGAGAAGGCCTGAACTGGAAGACGGAGTGCATTTGCCGCAGTAGCCGCCACACATTCCTGTCACTCTACTGCCATCCTGTGAAACAAGAAAGGAACTGCATGTCATGGGCTTTACTGTGGAAAAAAGCTACATTTACAATTTACATGAAAGAAAACAAAACAATGAAAGATTACACCACAGCAATGTTCTAGAAATCTCAGATCGGTCTGGTCCTGGTCTGATTGATCAGATTTTCTATTCATGCTTTCCTTCTAATACGTTTTATTTATATACACATGAACTACGTGTAATCTGAGCAAAATGGTAAAAAAACGTTTGGGTAGTAACATTAAATCTGGATTTGCATCACTAAAAGCTGTATAACATGAACAAATAACAATGTAGAACATCCTCACAGAGGAAAAACCAGCCCTCGTCGGGATAAAGATCCCATCGACATTGTTCTCTGAAGCTCTTGACTTACGACAACCGATTTTTTGTCCGTTTTCCTCTCTGTGGGGAGCGCTTTTCATTCCAAACCTTTTCACTCCCTGCCAAGAAAGGAGTCTCTGACTGATTTCAATTACCAACACAGAGGTCTTCTTGCAGCAACTGCCCAATAGTGCCCCCTGGCTGTGCACACAAACCTCCAGAAGAGGGAGGAATCGAGGCACTAAGTGTTGGAATGGAGAGAAGAAGTGTGGGAGGATTTGATAAGGTGTGTGAAGAGATGTCAATACATGGAAGTGGAGAAAGGTTGCGGAAACAGGATTAGAGGACTCGACTGTGAGAATTTGGAAACTTAGAGAAGGTCACAGGCATATGATTAGGTACAGGTGAATGGATCACTAGTGTGTTTGCTCGACACTTTTTCAGCGAACAAAGTACCTCAGACTTGTGGATCTCGGCCACGGCGTAGTTCCCATGGGAATTCCACTGGGTACTTTCAGCCACCTGGAAGCCTGTTCCTGAGAGGTTGAGCCTAAATTGGCCCTGAAAATCAAGAACAATCATATAATTAGCAGGTGGAACCCCATGTAGGGTCTACTGTATCCTTGAGGTGTCTTTTAAATGGAAATAATGGACTGCTTTTTCAGACTGAATGTACTGTATGAAAATTTAAATGCCGTACGAACACATCCCATCTGTAATTGCAGCCAAAGAAGAAAAATCACAAATGATAGACCCCGGGTTGGGCGATTAATCAACAACAATTAATCAACAACAACTGCAGTTTTGTTTTATGCAAAGGTCTTTCTTATGGGGCCCCCTGCTGTCTCATGAGTCCTTGTAGTCCCCATAAAAAAAAATGAATACGAATTAATGCGTAAATACAAAAACGTATAATATATTCGCTGATTGTTTGTAACGACTAAAACTAAAAAGAATTTTCATTCACCAAAAATGATCACTGACATTTGTGCTGTTTGAATGGGACACAGCCGAGTTACTCTTCCTCTCCAGTGGCTCGAGTAAAGGAAGAGGGGGATAAAAGAAAGTCTGTTTCGTAACATATGGGGAGCTTCGAGAGAGACGTAGCGAACGTGATCAAAAAGTGGAAAAGACATTGTAGTGGGCTAGAGTGCTAGAAGGAACAATGAATGTCAAAATATAGGATGGATGAAAGAGGGAAAGAGTTGAGAAATGAGCACCAGATGACAAATAGATCGCTGGTTTTAAATTTGATTGGACAGCATCTGCGACAATCCACACACAAACACACACTTATAACTCTATACATGTCTCATTTCACACGAGCGTCTTTAATCATGTCTGTTTTTGGTCTGATTCCGTCCCAGCCAAAGCCACCCACGTGTTTTATTCACCGCTTGCCAACAAAGCCTTGATCGAGACGTTCCCATTCCCAAGATGCCTAATTATCCAGAGAAGTCGTTCCCACCTGTGGGCAGCGGGCGGCGCTGTAGCAGTCTCCTGCTGTGGCGAAAGGAACCTTATGACCTTCTCGAGTGTACGAGTACTTCCAGTCTGTGGCTAAAAAACAAAACAAACAGAAACAGACGACTGTGAATGTGTGATTTAGCTGCGGTATTCATAACAGCTATAACAGTGCTTGCAGTTTTTTCCTTAAGTTCTTTACACAAATTGAACCATAAACAGTCCCAAATTTGATCATTTTTTATCTCCGAGGTTGCCACCTATGACATAAAGATAAGTGATATACAAGTGAAACATAATGTGTGCAATTTGAACCAATCAAGTCCTTGCCTTGCAATTTTGAGCTTTGTATTAAGCGCAAAACTCAGATCTTGAAACCATTAACCCCTTCAAGCTTGGACGTAAATGAACACTGGGCTAACACAGGCAAAGGTTAGCGTAGCAGGGCAAGCTAGTTTAAAAAAAAATGCTAATCTCAGGGCACTACATTGGCCTGCTCGGTGACATTAGACAGAGCTGTAATTAACCACAATGTTTATTCTGGATTTTTGCTCATGACCCCACTTTCCTAACAAGTCCTCTGCTGAGGAGAAGATTAGTGTCATTAACCTCTCCAGATGCCAGGCTTGGAGTCTCTGACCTAAGTAAGTCACATGGTGGGAATATGTACACACACACTAGGCTCTTTTTACCTTCTGGGATTTATTATTCTCTGAAAACTCACCTATTATTCTCATGAATCGATTTTTTTGGGGGCGAGAAGAAAGAGATTTTCTCTTTAGCACCACAGTACATCATGGTAGTATTGTGGTCCTATGAAGATAACCATGATGGTAGTACCATGACCTTATTGATATTATTGTCCTATGGACTTCATGGTTACCTCCAGAAAAACATAGAACATCCATTATGGTTATTTCTAAAGGTCCATGATATTACCATTATAGTTATCTCCAAGTTACCATGGTATTACCATCAAGCCTATGCTTTATTGATTGTTTTGGTTCTACCTTGGTACTAAAATCATGGTTGTGTCCAAGAATTCATGGTAACGTTTCCACAATAATATCAGTAAGGTCATGGTACTATCATCATGGTTGTGTCCAAAAGACTATGGTTCTACTATCATTGCATTTTCCAAAAAACTGATAGGGCTAGATTCTTGGTAGTTTTCAAAAGGTTGTGGTTTTTCTATATTGGTGCCTTTGATTTGATTTGATTTGGTTTGGTTTGGTTTATAATCCTCTATATAAATTAGAAATTTCCAGTCCAAGTTAATTCAGGTTTATGGTTTGGCCTGTTCACTCTTTTTCTTATAGCATGTGTTTGTCCATAAAACAGCAGCTATGCCTGAGGCCAGCGGCTCTGCCACTCGACACGGCCGTCCTGTAATCGCTGTTATTTCCTGTTCCTTTTGCAGAACACGAGCCATATGTTTTGCTTTCGCAGCACGTCTCTCTCTCAGCCATCCGATCGCACGGCGACTGACGGAGAGGGTAGGCTAAGATCTATTTCACCTCATAACTTTGTGCCTATGACGCACGTGCGAAAAGAAACTTCCGTCGTAGCGGTCCCTCGGGAAACAGTTTGGATTAGCGCCATTGCTTCTTAGGCGCTCGGAGGTCATGTGCGTTTGCAGAAAGACCGAAATACTCCTTCCAAACAGTCGAGCATGTTATGCTGATGGCAAAGCTTTTATCGGAGTCTATTCGACCCAATCCAATAGACGTCTGTCACATTTTGGCTTTAAAACTCAGGCAGAAACATCTTCTAGTTGTGTAATGAAGCACACAGAGATTTTTTGGTAGGGTAGAGAAGTTCAGGCATGTTCTTTCCTCCAGATGTGGATTTCCAGATCAGCTGTGTGTGTGTGTGTGAGTTGTCAGTGTTGGACGAAAGCAGACACAGCTGTTGAAATATAATGCCAGCACTTATACTGTATAATTAGAGCTCACACTCGAACACTTTGGGATGTGCTGTAGTAGAAAAGACCTCAATGTCAGGCTGGTGAGATGGGACCCAATGCTAAGAGGAGTTACTGACACTGGAGACTCCTTCCATGACTGTTTATAGCTGCTTTAAGATAAGTGATAACAGGTACTATACAATCAGACATTCTACAATACTGAATGTAACTATAAATAAGAGGTCGACTGATATGGGTTTTTCTCTGGCCGATGCCGATATTTAGAAATCAGGGCAGCCGAAGGACGATGAGAGCGTAATTAAACGTAATTTACTGTACTTAAGTAGCTTTTTCACGCATCTGAACTTTACTGAAGTATTTCCATTTGGGGAGACTTTTATGTTAACTTCACTACATGTCAAAATACATTTTGTGAAATCGGCTGTTACTTTATATTTATGAGGATAAAAACGTAACTGGTCAAACACACAGCAATTCACCAATCAGTGTCGAGCGCTCGCTCGGTTATGAACTTGTTCTGATCGGCGCTTGGCGTATCTACTGATCACCAACATGCAGTTCAGCATCAGTTCAACATCAAGCAGAACATTTAGAGAGGAATAAATGATGAAGAAGCTCCAGACTCAAACAACACACGTGACTTTATTTGAGTGATATTTTGAAGTAGGTGAAAAGAAGGTTTTTGGGCTCATGATCATTTTAATCGAAATGCAATTAATAGATTGCGAGAGAGTCAAATTTTCACATAACCTGAGTTGATTTAGCAATAGCCTTGTGACAAAAATGATAATAGGGACATTATAGCCATAATAATCATATACTTTGGATACTTAATTAGATTGGAAAACAAATACTTTTGTACTTTTACTCAAGAAAAGTTTAATGGATGCATTTTTTTACTGGAGTCATATTTAACAATCCAATCAGTGCACTTGTTACCAGGTTTTGGTACCCGAGCTCCCCTGTAGCCTAAACTTAAGCTTGCTAACAATACAGATCTACAACGTTTCGCACATACTCTTACCAAAAGTAGCATCATAATTAACCAATGAAATTTATATGGCTAAATTAAAAACGAAGTTTACCAACTTAAAGCCGACAGTCAGGTGGTTTTAGTTTTTCCGGTGTGTTCTCCACCTTCGGGATCTATTCAGACGCAGTCAGATTGGAGGCGGAGCTTGTCAAGTAAGAGATCTCCGATTGGCTATTCATCTTAACGAATGGCACATTAAATAAATACTTCACGAAAGCAAATAGAAACGATGAAGGAGTAAAAAAACTAACGAACAGACTCTTTTTATTATTATTTGTTATTTCCGCTCTTTTCTTTGCAGACATGATGGATAAAAAAGCTACACGAACCCGTTAGTAATGATTGCGGCAAGTGTAAATGCTGCTTGCTTAATATATATTCGCCGTTCTAGCTCCTTCCGGGTATCCTATTTGAACGACAAATACACAATACTGCCACCTGCTGGTATGGAAGACTTATGCTCTCTCTGCCTAATAATCGGCCTAATTTTCGGCACAATCGGCCCATCAATCGGTCGACCTCTACTATAAATGGATAAAAATACAATGTGATCGTACTACTGCGGTGTGTGTGTGTTTTCGACTCACTAATAATGGTCATCTTGCTCAAGTCTAGACGTACTCGGGTGAAAGTGGACAGGCCGGCAGCTGTATAGTCTCTCCGGCACTGGCACTCCTCTCTGTGGATCAGATTTGATGGACACTGCGTGGGATCCATCAGCCTGGACAACAAAAAAATCGAAACCATTAGAACAACAAAACAAAAACTACAGTATATTTCAAATTAAATTGTATTTGTTATCCACACATCAATACACCATGTTGGCCAGCCAACAGAAAACACAAACATTCCTTCATTCACCTGTATGCGAACACCTCCGAGAAGTTCTCGTCCTCGCCCGTGGTGAGAGTGATGTACTCTTTTGGACTTTCCGTGTGCATGTCTGAACAGTAGATCTAAAGCAAGAACGAATGAAAAAATAGATTGTGAGAGAAAGAGAGAGAGAGAGAAAGGAGGAACGAAGTGGGACGAGTGCGAGAGACGAGTGTGTGGTGAACGAGTCTCACGTGACGTGGTTTGCCCTGTACGCTGAGAAGCTGCTCTCCGTCAGATCCAACACCGTTCTGCATCTGCACGTCCTTGCAGCTGAGTGGCAATTCACCTGAGAGAAAGAGAAACTTCAGGTTACTTTTATGTGGCTCGTAATATAATACAGATGACTGAGCGGGTCTTGAACTAAACAGAGCTGATGGGTGCGTTTTCCACTCACAGTCTGGGTTTGTGCAGGACCTCCGACTCTCCGGCTCCGAGCCGGGGTCACAACTGTCACTGAGCTCGCCTTCTTCCGAATAACACTGCACCATGCGCTCCATCCAGCCTTCGGCGCAGCCCGCTGAACACTGCGCTCACGCACACAAACACATACATGAGACAGGCTCTAAATCTCATTAGATACACTAGGATCTAAAACTGAGTGGATCTGATGATCAATTTCTGTGTCTAATGAACTCACCGGACCCCAGATGCCCACTCTCCAGCTGTACACATGACTCGGAGGGCACGTTGGTAGTCTGCATGCTTGGTAGCTCTCCGGAGGTGTCCCCGGGCAGTTGGGTGTCCCCTGGTGACCGTATTCATAATTCTCATTCCCAAAATGCACTTCGCTACAGGAGACCCGCCTCCTTTGGTAGCCCTGACCACAGGTCACGGAGCACTGAAAGACACACCGGCATAGCAGGTTAGTTTTTTGACCTGAATCAATCCATCTCGTAATACCATCATTACGACGCCACGGCTCTAGAAGCAATCAATATAATACAGGAACGAGGTATAACAGAGTTCTGCATCACAGACAGGAATATCATACCGAGAGAACGAAATGCATTACTAAAGCAAGAAACTCAATAAACACAATTCAACAAGTCTCCTTTCACTGCAGCCACAGCTGTACCCCTCACATACATCATCTCTAGCAGAAGCATCACTATTACCCTCATAACATGACCGCGGGTTTTCTGTCATTTTTTTTTCTGTGCCTTTGGTTGTCTTGGGGAATTCAAATGAAGGGAATTGTGTGTTTTGTCAGCCATTGTGTAATGAAAAAAACAACAACAAGTGATAAATCCACACGAATATATTTGAGCTTGAGAAGTTTGTGAGCTTTTCACTCTGACGCTCCAATCACAGGACTGGAAAATGTTATTGTACGCGTGCTAGACGGCGCCGTTGTCGCCAACTCGCAATCCGATTGGTTAAAGCAACAACCATCAAGCAACATGTACTTTAAGCTACAGGCGCCGCACTGCTGATACCGAAGGCTTCGCAGCAGATTCTTTCCAAAAATCTGATTGGATAGAAACTATATCATAAACAGACAATCCCAGGAATAGCACACCCAAGAGAAAAAATATCAAATAAAAGCTATAGACTACTGGGAACAATTTATTACATATTCATGGACAATTGATTAAAACGTAATTCAGCGATTTTGATAGACTTAAAGCCCGGCATTGGTAACTATAGTAACTTTTTGTACCTCCTCCCAGTCCCCGGTGATCCAGAGAAACTCGCAGGGTTGAGTGTTACACGTCTCAGTGTGGTCCGGTCTCTCCTGCGCTGAACAGTGCGAGTCGTGGACTTCGTCGCCGCCCCGGTCGACACACACCGCGGCTCGACTCCTTTGTCCGGAGCCGCACGTCACACTACACTGTAAGGGGTTACAGCTGATGATGAAGTCTAATGCTAATTTAGTATCAGGGTGTAACAACGTTTAGTATCACAGGTAGAAATTAAGGAGAAAAAGCAAAAACTGGATTCCAGATCCAGACTTAACACTGGATTCGATCTCATACTGTGATTACGATGAACAAACAATATATCATGTGGCTGCAAAGGAAGTTTTTGGGAGCATCAAAAGAACAGTAGAGGAAGTCACACTCAAAGAATCCTCATCTTTTAGCCACGCCCACTTCACCTGTCACCTTCACCCCGCCTTAATCATCACACTCTTTTTCAGGTTAATAAGGTCTATAGTTTCTTGACTAGGCGTTTTTGTTTCTTTTTAATGCTCATTTGTGTGTGTGTGTGTGTGTGTGTGTGTGTGTGTGTGGTTTATGATTACTCTGACACAAATCATAGTTGCAACTGTTATGTCATGCCAGTCATTTTGACCGAACACTATAGAGTTGAAAAAAATCTGAAACAAACAAATAAATAAAACTCGATTTAGACTCTTAGCTGTAAATGTTCTGAATTTTGCTGGATTTTATGTCTCCTACACACCATTTGTTAAAAAATGTGAAATCTGATTGTTGACCTGAAGGGAGTTTAGAATTGATGCGAGTAGAAATGTAAAAAAAAGACAAACTTTACTTGTACAGCTAATTAAACGGTTTATATGTGTATCAATATATTATTTTTATTTCTATTGCTTTTTTAAACTACTGATTGTGCAATATAACATATAAAAATTTTCCGACACTAATGGATTTCATCACTAACAGCAAGTTGGAACAAACAGCAAACCAGAAAATCTGCATGAAATTGGGCAAATCTGCCACAGAAATGTTTGAAATGACGTTTGACACATGGCGATGCTGCGACAAGTCGTTTGAAAGGTTTTTTTAGTGCCACGTGAGCTTCAAGAGCTGAAGAACGTCGCTGGAAGACAAAGAGAGATCAGGAAGACCTTCGACGGGCTCGACCTGCGAAAATTTCGAGACCGTTCTGCAACTTGTGCATGATGATCCTCGGAGAACAACCGAAAGGATTTCACTTTTGCACCCATCGTACTTGCCAGATTTGGCTCCCGTGGACTTCGCCCTCTTACCGAAGATCCAGCACGAAGGTTGCAGAAGTTGCTCGACTTCCAGGACCCATTCTAAAAGTATCAGGAATTGCTGTGCAAAAGGAGCTATTTTGCAGGTGATAGTGTGTAAATGTAGATGAATAA
This sequence comes from Silurus glanis, assembly GCA_014706435.1. NCBI lineage: Eukaryota > Metazoa > Chordata > Actinopteri > Siluriformes > Siluridae > Silurus > Silurus glanis. The sequence goes on from JAAIIK010000026.1 coordinate 5,680,246, forward strand.
ATTGCTTTCTAGTAAACAGAACTAGTCCTGAAACTCTTAATACCACAATAAGTCCACAAAAACTTTCTCTCCCCACCCTTGATGAAATCCAGAAACCGTCCGTCTCCGCTCAAATGAACTCAATTGGAACTCAAAATAGCTTCATTCCACTCTATTGTAACATGGCCTCCTTCTGATATCATTGTTTTCATTCGATTTCACTTAAATTATTGGCGTCTGATAATAGAATCTTCTCACCTCTGTCCAATCCCCGGTGATCCAGAGGAACTCGCAGGGTTGAGTGTTACACGTCTCGCTGTGCTTTGGTCTTTTCTCTGCCGAACAATGCGAGTCGTGGATCTCTTCGCCACCGTGACCGACACACACCACGTCGCGACTCGTCTGCCCGGAGCCGCACGTTGCACTACACTGTAACCACAAGAGGTACGGCTCATAATTAACCATCGTAGATCAGGAAAATAAATAACAGGGTAATAAAATGCTAATCAGGCAAATTTTTCATCATCTGTTGACCTTTCGAGAGCTGAACGTTGCATCCGCGGTAAAAGGTCAGAGCGCATAAACACAAAGTCGACGCGTCTCGTGCAATTACGCCCAAGAAAAATACACGTCAATCAAGCAAAAACGGGGGTGTGAACGGTGACGGAAAACCTAACAGCTTACATGTGTGTACGTTTTGGTTCACAGACATAGAAAGATGAAGGAAACTACAAGAAGTGACGGGACACACTCGAGTTGGGATATGTTGTGTGTGTGTGTGTGTGTGTGTGTGTGTGTGTGTGTGTGTGTGTGGGTCTTTGTGGTTTATGCCCTGGAGACAGGGCTGATTATTCTAGTTGTGTTTTGTAAGTCGATGCCCCGCTCTCTCTCGCGTCACACACACCGTAAAACACTTCGGCTCCGACGAACACTAACACAACATCTGCTCTTTCTCCAGATTCTCAGCACCTCCAGGAGCTTTCGGAAGGTCGAGACGGCAATCGGTGCGCTCTAAATCAATAAACCCTCACACCCAGTGTGCGGATTCTTATTCTCGCAATTCTTGAGATTGCAGATTACGCTTTTCCACTAGCAAATAAGATCAAATACCTCAGCAATGTATTATTTGGGGCAGTTCAAGACTCTTGTCTTCATAGCACGGGGGGGATTGGGGTCATAAGCAGAAAGCTCATGGGAAAGTCATTGGTCAGTGGTGCATCCTGAGCGACTGTTACAAATCTGACGATTCTTCTATAAAAGCACGTTCTATTTCTTTTAGAATTGACAACATTTACAACATTTTGCAGAGGCCCTTATCCTTAGCGATTAATATTGATCACATTTATACACCTGAGCAGCTTTGGGGCTAAGAGCCTTGTTCAGGGGCCCAAGAGTGGTGCTTGGTGTGGCAAGGATTTGACCTTCAGATCCAAAATCTGATGCCTTAACCACTCATTTATCCATGATCGGGAGCCATGGAAGCTACACAGTTGTATGGTGTTCTAAATTGTTTTGCAGCATACATACAAACCTCAGACTTCCAATTAGCATAGAGAGCTAGTAACAAACGCACACCATTGGTCAAAACTGCAGGACTGCTGTTAATAGGAAATATCCCCACTGTGGGAGGAATAAAGGTGTATCTTATCTTATCTTATCAACCGCTAACATAAGAACTTGGACATAACATGAACATCTCCTTACGGAAAACATCGAGAGAAGTTTGACTTTTATTCAACAGCTCTCGACCAATCAGGATCGAAGAATGAACATTTTTTAAACCTGTTTATTTTGCATTCAGCTGAGGAGTATACGAACTACAGCACAGAAAACTAACCAGACTAGTAATGTCTCACGTGTGTGAAAATGTAAAAGATATGCTGATATATACAAAATATTTCTACCAGTACACACTTTTAGAATAGAGACTCTTCTGAGTGCCTGTGCTGCACATGAAAATCATGGGGAAAAAAAAACGTTCCCTGGTTCTGGGTATTTTTTCCCCCCAGTGTTGAGAGGTCTGTGGGAAAGGTACCTGCAGCCAGGAATCACATGTTTAAAGTATAAAAAAAAAAGCTTTTTTTCCGCTCTAATGAACTCCAGCTGCTCCCCGTCCTCGATGCCAGGACCAGCAGGAGACACGTAAAAAAAAAAAAAGGAAGAAAAAAAAGGGAAGAAAAAAAAAAGCTATGCTTGCTCTTCACTAATTAGACCAGGCTTGTGTGTTCTGATTTCACACTGCTAGTTGACCCAGATCTAAAAGTGTTCATCGCTCCGCAAAACTAGCAAAACGATATAGTAGCGATAAATCATCTTCTAATTCTAGCTATGTATAAATCATTTGTACAAATAATATGGAAGGCATTCATACGGTGGAAAACCTCTTGTTATAACTCACTAAAACTGGAGTCTCCTTTGCGTGAACATCTCCTTACACAAGAAGACATTACACAAACATCTGGCAACACATTTTCATATGTTTATGACTAGGCGTAGATTACGCAATACCCATTAATCAGCTGATCTGGACCAATCAGAATCGAGAATTTGGTTCTGAGCTGGTGTTGTTTACAATCCATCAGTGATTAAATCAGATCTATTTATTTATTATTCAGCTTAGGAGTGTTCACGGCTTCCCTTTCAGTCTAGAGCACTTCCACTAGAGGGGTTGGGGGGGGGGCGTTTGAGAAAACCACAAAGGCATATGATTTTCATCAAAGCACATCTCCTGTTCTCCATTCATTCTCTCTCTCTCTCTCTCTCTCTCTCTCTCTCTCTCCCTCACTCTCTTTTTTCCTCTCACTGTCTCTCTGGTGAAACCTTTTCTCAGCTCCACCGCAATCCAAACTCTCCGGACTCCAGCACGGTAAGTTATTAGCACCTTTTATTGTTCCTGTTCTAAAATTCTTCAAATGACAGAAAACTCTCTGACTAGAACCCGATTACTAAATTACTTAACACAAAAGTGTATAAAAAAAAAAAAAGAAAAAAAAAAAAAAAGAAAAAAAAAAAAAAAAG
>JAAIIK010000026.1:5709128-5721846 GCA_014706435.1 Silurus glanis
CACACACACACACACACACACACACACACACACACACACACACACACGCACGCAGTTAAGCTCATCTACGCTGCATCCTATTAGTCTAATTTTGCTCCAGGCGCTCGACTGCGCGTCTCCGTTTTTCCTCCCAACCTGGAAGTCTCGAGGTCATGTGCTCTCCCAGTAGCGAGTCAAACGTGTGGAGGAAGCTCGAGTTTCCTTCAGATGTCCTTCTGTTTGCAATGGGGGTGATAAAGGATGTGTCATAGTATCCTTTGAGGAAGAGTATTGTATCGTTTGGTGACACCCACGCGCAACGATTAGGAAGGAAATCCACCAGGGTTTCCATAAAAAGACGTTTATTAGCTTAGAAGCTGCCAATTATAGCTGTTTTCTGGGAACTTCACCAGGCGTTTCTCAGAGCTCTACTCACCGAGGTAGTTATCATCCTCTGGTTTATCGGAGTAGCTGTGCTGTCGCACGTCGATGTTGGTAGCACCGCTGGGGATTCGCACGACAACGTTGTAACCTATGAAAGAGACAGAGGACTAAATAAATAAATAACAACTCTGATTTGTGTGATTTTGAAAAAAAAGAGTGTGGATAAGTGAATGCTTGAATGGATGAATGACTGGATGAGTAAGGGAGTGTGTGAATGAGTAAGAGTGAGTAATTGAAAGGATGAGTGAGTGTGTAACTTAGAAGTGAGTGAGTGAGTGTGAATGAGTAAGGGAGTAAATGATTGCATGAGAGAATGTGAACATGTGAGTGTTTGAAAGAGTGAATGTGTGAATGAGTGAGTGTGTAAATAAATGTGTAAATGAGTGAGTGAGTGAGTGAGTGTGTGAATAAGTGTGTAAATAAGTGTGTGAATAAGTGTGTAAACGAGTGAGTGTGTTAATAAATGTGTGAATGAGTGAGTGTGTGAGTAAATGTGTAAATGAATGAGCGAGTTTCCGAATAAGTGTGTAAAGGAGTAAACAAGTGTGTGAATAAGTGTGTAAACAGGTGAGTGTGTTAGTAAATGTGTAAATGAGTAAATAAGTGTGTTAAGTGTGTAAATGAGTGAGTGAATGTCACTGAATGAATGAGTTAGTGTGTGAATAAGTGTGTAAATGATGAAATAATTGAGTGAATAAGTGTGTAAATGAGTGAGTGTGAGTAAATGTGTAAATGAGTGTGTTAATAAGTGTGTAAATGTGAGTGACTTTGGGAGTGAGTGAATAAATGTGTAAATATTAATGAATTCCTTCATTAATTTATAAGTGAGTATATAAGTACATGAGTAAATATGTGAATGGCTGAGTTTGTGAATAAGTGTGTAAATAAGTGAGTAAATGAGTGTGTAAACACACGAATGATTGTGACTGTGAATGAGCGAGTGAAGGAGTGAGTGTGTCCATATGTGTGAGCGTGTAATCGAACAAATAAATAAACACATCAGAACCCCAGTAAGCACATTTTGTGTACTGTAATGAAGCCTACCATAGTGCACAGTATTTAACGTCCCTGCCACTGTCTTGCAGGACGAGTTGTCTCCCCCACACACTCCACATTTATCTCTCCTGGCCTTGGAGTTTAAAATATGATCACAACCTGCTTGCTGCAGAAACACAGTGCAAATATGGAAGAGAACTCAGTTCCAACACGTCATGAATTATGGTCCGGGGGTGAAACTTCAGAGACATTAACTCCAGCAACATGCTCATGTTACACGATATTCAACAAACAATACGAACAGAGACTGATGAACAGAGTATGGGAGTAAATATGGTAAGCATTAAGAGCCTCTGAGGAACTTGTCATACTTCTCAAGATGGAGTGGTGCTACATGGGAAAAATTAAGCTCACCCTGCACAGGCCTTGGACACAGATGTCGCTGGTATCGGGGCCACAAGGGGTGCCATCGATCACCCGGTCCTTGAGCTGATAGTAGGCTGTGTTTCCTGCCACTCTGCAGAAGAGCTTGCAGCGGTCCTTCATTAGAACTTTGCAGAAATAAATAAAACGGCACAGGAACATCAAACAGGTTCCAAAAGCAATTCATGGGATAATTTCTACACATCTACAGAAATCTACACTTAATTATACATATATCTTTTTACAGAAGCTTTCATTTTTCATACAGTGCATCAGGAAAGTTTTCACAGCGCTTCAGAAGTTTGTTTGAAATCTTTGCAAATTTATTAAAAGTAAAAAACGGAAAAAAAATCACATGTACAGAAATTCACAGCCCAATACTTTGTATATACTTTGCTTCTTTTTTTGCAGAACCCCTCAAGCTCCATCTGGTTGGACGGAGAGCATCGGTGCACAGTCATTTTTTCAGCCAGATCTCTCCAGACATGTTCCATCAGGTTCAAGTCTGGGCTCTGACTGGGCCACTCGAGAACATTCACATACGTTCCAGATGCACTGTATCTAAACTGTGGATTTGGTGGATCTCTACAGGAGATTGTGACGCTAAATGTGTATTTGATTAGCACAATGAAAAGGAAGCTAGCAGCTAGCTAGAACTGCATACTGTTAGTTGGCGAATGAAAGTGAAGTCTTACTTCCGCTGTACTTGGGGACCCAGCGCACGCTCGGAGGTAGACCGTTGATGTTAAAATGTCGGCCGTCGAAAGAAGCGCACTGCTCCTCCCTGAAGTCTCTTCTCTGCTTAAAACACGGCTCCGAGTTACAGGAGCGAAACTTCATCCTGCGCCCCACGCAGTACTGCCCCCCATTCCTGGGACTGAAAAAAAGCCATTTCATTAAACGTGTATATATATATAAAAAAGAATTAGATCAAAAACAATCAGTTAATTATCAAATTGATCAAAAAACGAATGAATTGTTTGGATAAAGGTGGTCATGAGAAACGATTACTCATGGGAAATATTACTGAATAGCTTCCCATGGGTTATACTTCAATTACAATAGCAACAGAAATGTAGCATCAAATTAACCAAAAAGCATTTGAAGGACAAGGAGAATCCAACAAGGGCTTACACGGGTCTGTTGCAGTCCCGGCTGGCGATCTTGATTCCTCCTTCACATGTGCGTGAGCAGGAGCCGAAGGGACTCCACACGCCCCATTCACCATCCACAGGGCCTGAATCATGCTCCTTCGGGATGCATACGCCATGCTTACATTGCTGTTTAAAGTCAGGTTAGTTTTAGCATGAAGTATTACTGAAGTATTTCCATTTGATCAGAATTTTACTTTTACTTCACTACATTTCAAAGTCAAATATTTGACTTTTTTACTCAACTACATTCAACATCAGTCGCTTCATTTTATTTATGAGTGGACAAATATTTAACTGGTCAAACACGCAGCAAGTCACCAATCAGGGTCGAGCGCACGCTCTGTTTTAAACTTGTTCTGATTGGCGCTTGGTGTTGGCGATTGGCTCGTGGCCTTATTGGTGCGATTTCCAATCAGATATCAATCAGTGTTTGACTCATTAATATCATTCTTTTGTGCTAAGAGTAATATTTATACATAACCTGAGTTGAGCAAGAGTCTTGTGACAAAAATGATAAAAGGAACATTACAGCCATAATAAATCATAGTATTTTGGATACTTAAGTACATTTGAAGGCAAAAACTTTTGTACTGTTACTTAAGTGAAGGTTTAAAGGGACACTTTTACTACATGGTTTGTGTACTTCGTCCACCACTGTCATAAAGTAACTGTTCTGGGCCGGTATACCCATCATTCAAACAATTCCAAGAAGCTCCTAGCATGTTAGGATCGGCCATTTCTCAAGCTCGACTCCCACAAACTGATAAGTCGGGAGGAGATTCAGTACTGAGTGAACAGCAGAAGACGTATATTACTGGTTTCATACTCTGAAGGCTTGAATTGTTTGGAGCTTCCAGGTGATGTCATGTGGTGCTAAATTTACTACTTGCCATTCCATGACCACAGTCAGTGCCATCAGCCCAGGGCATGTGCTGGGTTCGACAGCCACGCTGAACCCCTTCTGGACTCGTGCACCAAAGCCTTCGACACTGCATCTGCACACACACACACACACACACAGACACACATTCTGTTAGCCCTCGGTACCACCCCCACATAAACATACCCAACTTACACACACACACATAGTAACCATCCCTCTCTGACAGGACTTACCCCTTTAAACAAACACACTGTACACTGTTTATCACTGTTATATAACTACTACTCAGAACTGGAACCTAAAATAGCTCCCCTCAAATTCCATGTCCATGTTCAGAGCAATAGTCAATACAGTGAACATTACCGTGACTCTCAGTACGGACATAAATACGTTTCGTTGTGTTCTAATGCCCTGTGAGAATCACGGGGTACATTACTACTGTGGTATTTATCAACATGGCAGAATCTGTAGAAGTTCGGCTTGTGGCTAAAGCTAGCTGGAATTAGTTGTACAGATTTCTGCTAATTTAACAACGAGAAATGTTGATCTTATCTACTATACGGCAAACTGCACCTTGGACTTGGAAATCTCATCATTTGCATGCCTCATTTTACTTACCCTTTACGAATTGTATAAAGTATGAATCTGTATTTATTACTTCTTTTTTTTTTTTTTTACCAATATGTTATAGTTTTTGTATTTGTATACCAGCAGCACACCATGACAAATTCCTTGTACATGCAGCTCATGATACTTGGCAATAAAGATGATTCTGATTCGCAACAGTTTCTTGTAGCTTGGTCTCTGTGTCACTGTCGATTGCAAATCAACTATACACTGATCAGGCATAGCAGTATGACCACCAGCCCCATACACAACAAACTGCGATGCACTGTGCTCTGTCCCAGTCGTCTAGCCGTCTCAATTTTGCCCTTGTCAAACTCGCTTAAATCCTTACGCTTGCCCATTTTTCCTGCTTCTTACACGTTAAGTTTGAGGACAAAATGTTCACTTGCTGCCTAATAAATAAATCCCACCCACTAACAGGTGCCACGATGAAGAGATAATCAGTGTTATTTACTCATAATGTTATAATGTCAGTGTGTATAAGGCGTTGTTTTTTTTTTTTTTTGTTAAAACCTCCAAAATCTGCTCACAATCAGTGCAAAAAATGTTTTCTCACCATATATGGGCAGACCTGTGTGCCAGGTCCAAATATGAGTTCGCATTGTTGATTGACGCTGTATATGTGCCCAGGGAGCTGCTGGGGCACGGGGTACGGCCGGGACACGGGCTCGTCGAGTAAGCACTCGCCATACCCTGTGCTGGTAAGAAACGATGAAAAAAAACGACTTCAAGAAAAAGAAAAAACAAAGAGACAAATAAGAGACAAAAGATAAACACATGCTGAGTGTGTGTTATGGGGACTGAGCATCTAATTCATGTTTAATTAAAATAAAATCGGAGGACTGAAGCTGGTGGAAGGAATTTGGTGATAAAATTCAGCTCGTTACTTATAAAACGTGGAACAGACTGTCTGCGAAAAAAGTCTGTTCACAAACTGTGAGTGCACGAGTGGGTAGAAGTGGGCAGAGGTGGGAAGTAATGAAGTACTTACTGTACTTAAGTTGATTTTTCTGGTATCAGTAACTTTATACTTTCACTTATTCCATTTTTTACTCAAATTTACGTATACTTTCTACTTCTTACATTTTGCAACCATTACTTTAGTTTTAATCTATTTGGGGACAAATAGATTAAAACTTCTCATTGAAGCATCATAGTTTTCTATAAACCAGTTTCTTGTCATTGTGTGGCTTTTTCAATCTACCACTGGTGTATCATTTCCTGGCTCTCACACACCACAGACGTAGGGTAGCCTATGAAGCTCACAATGAGCAGACAAAAGGCAACAAGACGTCTGAGGTTAACGTGGATGAGACAGAGGGAGTCAGTGATGTAAACACGACTGATAACAGAGACGTTCCTGATCACCTGATCAATCTTTCTTTCGGCTTCTCCCATTAGGGGTCGCCACAGCGGACCATCCGATTGTTTGATTCGGCACATGTTTTTACGCTGGATGCCCTTCCTAACGCAACCCTCCCCATTTATCTGGGCTTGGGACCGGCACTAAGGCTTGTGCAACCCTAATGGCTGGGGTTGGTTCCCTGACCGGGGATCGAACCCAGGCCGCAGTGGTGAGAGCGCCGCATCCTAACCACTAGACCACCAGGGTCACCTGATCAACCTGGGTTCAACCTGGAAACATTCAGAGCCCAAACTTCTTTTCTTACTTGAGTGAAAAAGTCTAGTCAGTACTTCAACTTTTACCAGTCTTTTAAAACAGTATCTCTACTTCTACTTGAGTGAAGGATGTGTGTACTTTTGCCATCTCTGTTCACGGGAAATCAGGGTATACATCGAGCAGTACATACTCAAGGAACTCGGTGATGTATTTCCTGCTGCATTTGGACCACATCCAGGGGTTGGTGTAGTAGTTGAGCGTGGGGGCCATCACGTGCTGCTGAAGCTTAACACCGTCCTCTTTACACTTATTACTGTCATCATGGGGCATGTTGAACCTGCAGAACACGATACACACATCAGAGATTCTTTCAAAAAGTTTACAGATATAGAATAGTTCCTTTCTACATGTGGGTGAGCGCTGCATTTCAGCGAACAGTATCAAAGCTGTTTGGGCAGCAAAGTGGTTAGAAGGAGGTCATGTGGGAGAACAGAGACAGCAGGAGCAAAGTGTGATGTGTACAGCTTTGCACCTTATAGCGCCAGGAGCTCAATCCCCTGCTCGGTGAGGTCCCAGGCCTCCACCGGATAAGAAAGGAATTCCAAAATCCCATGTTGTGCACGTGGTGGAAATAAAGGAATGATTACGGTACCTTGAGAAGTTGTTTAAAAATCTATATAATGTGTGATATAGTATATAATATGTGCCTGATATCACTTATGTTACACCAAAATAGTTCAATTCTCCATGGCTAGGATTTCAGAGTTCAGAGTTTTACCATCTACCAGACACAACAAATTACAGATTAGGCTCATGAGGGTTTGCTTTTCAAGCATAAACATGGTGTGATAAAGTTCAAGCAACATATTTCACTGATCCAAAGTCTACTTTGAGCTAACTGGAGACGATTGGAGAAAAGTTTGAACAGGGTAGAGCCATGGTGAACAATTTAAAAGTGTGACATGACAAACAAAAATAGAGAAACCTGCAAGGAAAAAAGAACATTGTAGACCAGTGGATAAAATATGGGACTAAAACCAGATAAAGCATGGGGCCTAGAATAAAAGACTGTACTGGAAGTACCATGATCATGTGTAATCAATGTGAAATGATTAGGTGTCAGGAGAAATAGCACTGGAAATTAAAAGCAAATTTAAGACGTTAATGAGGATAGAAGGTTTTGCATCAGTGGAGAAATATTTTGGATTTAATAAAGAAAACCAAAGATCAGTCAAATAAACCAGAGAAAAACCCTGGGACCAGTTGAAAAGGTTTAAGGCAGGGAAAATAATGAGAAACATGTAGATCCTCGTTATGATGCAGCAAACGGTAAAACTCTTGGTTTAGAAGATTTTGGGGCCGGGGGAAAAAGACTAGTGATGTCTAAGTCCTGGACATCTAGTTAAATCTACAGATTAAAATGTGTGGATCAACAGAGAGTGAAAGAGACTGAAACAAATGAAAAATATGGAAACCTGAGGTCATTCTGAAGGAGTGAATAAGGCCGGAGAAAAGGAAAGCAGATATCGGAACAGTATAGAATACATTTAAATAGACTTGATAGAAAATACAGAGAGCAAAAAGGAAGACTGTGGATCAATTGAGAAGAATCCTAGTCAAAAAATGATTGGTTGAAAAAGCAAAAAATAAAGTCTAGAGATCAATGGAAAAGCCTTTGAGCAGGGATTATATGGAGGAAAGGTTTCCAAAACCAGTGTGGAACTAGTGTAGAAATTCAAGGTTGAAAAAGAGATTAGAGACTAATACATAGATGTCAATGAATCCAAAATCCTCAAGGTTAAAGATCAAAGACCAGTGACCTGGGGGAAAAGACTTTTATGTGGACCACAAAAGACAATGAGGAACCAGTATAGAAGGCAAGGCTGCTCAAGCAGGACGTGTAGCGGAAAAGGTACAAGAACATTGATCCTAGCGATTTTCTGGTCCTGGGGGACCTTGTTTTGTTTCATTGTGTACTGTACTATATATATGGCTGAAATGATTACAAAGGCTTACCTGACTTCGCTCGAACAGTTTCAAGTAAAACAACAAATATCAGTCAATAAAAAAATATTTGTTATAGCTTATGAGATCAGTGTTGGAGATCAATGTTAGTAAAAGTGATCACTTACACATGGCCGAGCTCATGAGCGATAGTGAACGCGGTACTGAGTCCACTATCCTCGCTGATGCTGCAGCTCCTGTATGGATCACACACTGTGCCTAACTCGGCAAGACCTGGCAACACAGACAATTGTCCGTATTATTGAAGTTTTACAAAAAATTTATAGAAACAGTCAAATAAAATAAAAATAAATAAATAAAAAATAGAGAGAAAGAATTACCTAAAGTGTCACACTTGTCTTTTGCCCGACAAATATCCTGCCTGTAGAAGCAAACAAGTTACACTTAGACACAGCGAATACACAAACACACACCTGAGCCTAGGATCGATTCAACTTCAATTTGAAGACTCTACGTAAACTTATGCTAACTGTTGTCTCGTATGCCCTAGTTAGCCATGTTAGCATTTTGGCTAACCTTTCCTGCTAAGAGGAAGGAAAAGCGGTGGGACCTGGTGATGAGGATAGCCGTGTCGTAGTGGTCATGATGTTCGTCGTCGAGGTTGTTCTGATCAAGCTGCCAGACGCAGAAGTTCTTTAAAGTGGCTTGTGCGTTGTATGAGATAACCGGACCCTTCTGTGGGAAGAAAAAAAGAGATGTATACAAGCAAGCGATCAGTCAGCCGTACAAAGTTTTAGCTGGCTTTCATTAATAAAATATTGAGTGATGGAACTAGCTAAAGTTTGTCTGTGCAGCCATGTAAAATATATATTAGAATGTTGACAGAGCTTTATCTTACCAGCTCGTTGTTGATTATGACTAGCTTCACAATGACAATGTTGATCAAATTGCCAATGCTGGGATCCTTATAGATCGAGGAAACCTAGATGGAAACAAAGAAAAAAAAAACCACAGACTTGTGTGAGTAATTTTGGATCAGAAGCATGTGTGTGCTTGTGTGTGTGTGGTTAGAAATACATTGGATGGAGTCGATCCTGACTTTTACATAGTAACATGAACATGTACATTAGCTTTTGCAAATCTAGCCCTAAATAAATGCTTTGTAAAATCAATACATTTCAATGAGCGATGACATTTTGACACCTTCAATGTTAAAAATTAAGCACTGTTTTTAATTAGTCAAAAAAAAGAAGAAAATAAGATACAGTGCTTGACATTGACCTCCAGGGAGTTACAATTCAGTGCCTGAATTTTTTTTTTTTTTTTGTCAGATAACTCTAATAAATGCAGCTGCATGAGGCTAAGATTCTCAAGAAGAGCTCACACAGCAGTTCTATTTATAATACTGTTGTTCAGCTGCTGCGAAAATATTTCTCGGCTGTAGAGAAAGTTGATTGTCCTCCTAGTAACCTGTAGAGATTGCAGCCAAGACAGAAGTAGGTCAACTTCGCCTGCCTGGCAGCCATGGCAAAAAACATCTCCAGCATGCATTTTATGTGACCGTTCCTGATTTACATTCATTAAATCTGTCAAAAGAGTTAGTGTTGTAGGATTGTAGTTAATTTCTGCGCTAATACTTGGATGCCGCTTGCAGGAAAAATAATGCTAAGTGACGGAACTTACAATAGACATTAGGGTTAGAACGTAGTGTTGGAGATTGCTCCTGTGATGCTCCACCATCTTGTAGTCAGCAACTACCATGACTTCCACGTAGCGTGGGTAGGAGAGGAAGCGCTTTGCTCTCCGGTGAAGCCCTGAGTCACTGCTGCTGTCATTACCCGATGCCCGATTGCCTTCGGTTGAGTGTAAAGAGCCCGAGAGAACCCTTGCGCTGAGACTTTCCAGGTCCGACAACAAGCTCCCAGGCACCACGTTCTTCTCAGCAGCATCTTTATGACCTGGCATGTAAACACAATCGTGTTACAAACTCATTAGATTCTTGAAAAATAGTACATGATTACACAAAACTGCAAACCCAATATCCACTGTACACCAAGTAAAAACAATCCACATAAAACCTCTGAAGGTGCTATGCAGACCCCTATGAGAGAGGGTTTTACCATTGTCCTTCTCCAACTGGCAAAAATCTAGAACCATTAAACATTCAAAGAATCCTTGTGGAACATTTTTCTGAGATTGTAAAATCTTTCAGAAAGAAAAATTCATCCTGTATATACATTTTTATATTAAATTCTTTATTGACCTTATATGTCACCGGACTAGTAGCTAATAGTGGTACTGATGGACCTAGCCCTGGCTTCATTTCTATTTCAAGCAAGCAATGCAGCAGCGCTTTAGACCTCTGCTTAAAAATGAGATTTTCATGAGATCATCATCTATTTGCTTGCTAACTAGCGAGTCTCTGGTGTTACTCGCAACTGCATCGTATAGCTGCTCTGCATTCCAGAACTTCGAGTCCATTGACTTCTCAGGGGAATAACAATAATACAACACCAACCAAGTTTTAGGGTCCTTTAAAAGATCAGGACTGGACTTGAAGAATGCATATTGCACCAAACTAATATTTATACATTGTTGTGAACTATGCAGTTTAACCAAGCATTCCAATTCTGTAGGCTTGCATCAAATAACTCCTCAACTGTGTGGCATAAAAGACAGCAGACACAAACAAAAGGCATTGGCTCTCCGGTGAAGTGTTTAGGGAAGATGTTTTGCGGTTTAGGTTGCGGTTTTCGTCTGCTTCGAGGCTAAGTATGAAATCAGGTTCATGCTAGGTGAAGTTGGCGTCTCGCCTGAAAAGCCCTGCCGTGCTCTGGGATTCAACGTGGGCTTTTACACTTTGCTAAAAGTCTTCATTGTGTCTTAACAATGACTGGAAGAAGAAAGGAACCAAATACCCAAATTCTTGTACTTTTATACCGACACCCCCAAAATGAGGCGAGAACAATAGTTGTTTTGTGAGTGAACACAAGTAGCACCTTGCTACTGTAAAACAGACGCCACAATAGGGCTTTTAATAAACCTTCCCCTTATCTTGAACACCGTATTAGCCTTGGTGAAATTTGAAAATATAAATGTCATTACATACTGAAATATCTGCAGGGAAGAAAATAAAGTGGCAACACAAAAGGAAGAAGTGTGTGGCCCTCGTGCACTACATTACACACCATTCAAATTTATTTTTCCTAGTGATAAATTTGCAAACACTTCGGCCCATTCGGCACTTTTCCGGCCTCTGAGCCGTTCGCTGTGGTACGGTTTGTATTGTGGCTATCAGGTTCCCTTATCTGCAGGCCACAGGAAGTGCAAGAGTCAACAGGATTCTGTGGCAATAAACTGAGATGGAAGCCGATACCAGAAACATTTGGAATTATTCTTTCCTGTTGCAGTAAAAAAAAAGGGCTTTCCAAGCTACATTTGGGGGCAGCCTTTTTAAAATAGAAATGAAATAAACCATAAATAGGATCAGATTTTTTTTTTTTTATCTTTAAACATTACAGAAACTGTTATAAAAGGATTTTGTACATGAGCTCAGATAGCTAAAACACCTATTTACACCTATTTTCCCCCTACCACCTTGATTTATTTTTGTTTTTGGAGGGAAAAAAAAAAAGATTTTTGGTGTAAAAGAAAAAAACAGTTAACAAAACTAAGCTAATGATGGTGCTAAACTTTTCACAAAGCTAAGGTAACAAAAATAAAACTTTAGCACTATCTATGTATCTAGCAATTTAAACTATAAGAATATTTGTGCTTTGTTTATTTCAATGATTTTTTTTTTAAGATTTTGGAGAGTTGTATATATTTTTTGGACAAATAAAATAGCATCTAACTTTTCAAGCTAAGACAATGAAACACTTAACAAAGGAAGATTAACGCTAGCTGAATTAGCTGAAGTAACAAAGACTGTAGGCCTAAGTGTGTGGAGCAGAAGTTGCTGATGTGGCACATTAAACTAATTAATGCTAATCGCTGAAATTACAAAGACTAACATTTAATTAGCTGGGCAAAGCAAATAAAGGCACTAATTTAGGATTTTAGTATTTACTGTAATAACACGCTTGTGTAACTAATTAAGGTGAACCCAGGTGATATATTGACAGTACATGAGGTCATGTATATTAACAATGAAGGTAAAGGTGCATTTTACTTGTCACATGTACATTACAGCTTGGTGAAATTCCTTTTTTTTTCACATATCCCAGCGATGTTAGGAAGCTGGAGTCAGAGCACAGGGTTGGCGATAATACAGCAACCCTGGAGCACAAAGGGCTAAAGGCCTTGCTCAAGGATCAAAAGTGGCAGTTTGGTCATACTGGGGCTTGAACCCTTGACCTTCTGATCAGGAACTGAGCCTTAACCTCTGAGGTTCCAGTTGCCACACAACTGAGTGATCTGAGGTAAAATAAATTACTGCTGATTGAGTGACCTGGGGTTATATAGATTATTGCTGACTAAGTGATCTTGAAATCAAATAGATTACTGCTGACTAAGTGATCTGAGGTAAAATAGATTACTGCTGACAGAGTGATTTGAGGTCATATTGATTACTGCTGACAGAGTGATCTGAGATCAAATAGATTACTGCTGACTGAGTGATCTGAG
>JAAIIK010000026.1:5722315-5742279 GCA_014706435.1 Silurus glanis
ACTGAGTGATCTGAGATCAAATAGATTGCTGCTGACTGAGTGATCTGGGATAATGTAGATGTGCATTATGTGATCTGAGGAAATGAAGGTGATAGGACTAACTAAATAGACTTATTAAAAGATCTAATTTAGCATGCTAAGGTTAAAGAGTTTAGTAAAAAGTCATTCTGTTTGTACTACAGTATCTCACATCATGTTAATTACTATGAGAATTTGTAAAAAAAAAAAAAAAAAAAAATAGGAAAAGAAAAACAGCACAGACCATCAAATCGGAACTGAAGTTGCTAAGCACACCACAAATAATTCATAATCGCAGATATGGGGTTAAGGGCCTTGTTTAGGGGCCCAGGAATGGGAGCTTGGTGTGGCTTGGACTTGAACTCGACCTTCGGAGACAAAGTCTAATGCCTTAACCTTAACAAAGTCCACTGCCTTAAATTCCTAAGAATCATAATATAATCTCAACAGAGAGCGAGAGAAAAAGATGTAACTTTCTCACCTGCAGTATCACATGACGATTCATCTTCTTTGGCACTCTGGTGAGCATCTTTTCTGTACACGATATGAGGTTTGATGTGTTCTTCTTCATAATGCTCTCCATTGTAGCTGTGAAGTGGCTCTACAAAATACTCCCCTTCTGACGACCTGAAAGTACCAAGCTGGAGAAAAAAAAAACACTGCCACTTCAAATGGAGCGTGCCCACAAAGGTGGGTAGAAACATTCCACAGGTTGTCGTTAATTGCCCTCGTCTTTCACAACCTCCCTCCCTTACCATCTACCCCCCACAATCTTTATATCATGAATACATATATTGGATGCATAATAGGCAAACTAGCCTCAAGAGGAAATCTCACATGAGTGATGATTATCAGCAAATGATGGTGATTTTTTTTTTTTTTTTGTGAAAGCCGATGAGGTGGAAAAGTGCTGACTCTGTAGATGTGAGTTCCTTTATAAGAAGTGTGGATTCTCGCACCCATGAAGAAAGCAAAGGAGCGGAAAAGCTCAAATAAGTTAAGTAGAAAGGCTGCGATAGATTATAAGAGTTCCACACAGTGATAGATCACCAGAGTAAGTGTAAATTCAGACAAATGTTACGCCAGATTGCGAAGTCCCTCCCATCAGCCAGCTCTTGCCTATCCCACAAAAGCTCTCTACCAATTTGAGTCCTCCGAAACACTTGAATCCATCACACCTTTTGATTCTCATGCTAGAAAAGTGCTATCTGCCCTCTTCTGCATACATTAATTCATGTTTGCCTTTACACTAGGCATTTAAGGGCATCATGTGAGCTCTGTTATGCATAGGATGACTGGATCTGGACTCTAACCAATCACTTCCAACCACAAGATATACTAACACTATTCTTTTGGACCACTCATAAACCCTCACCTTTAAACTTTCATTCTGTCCTTGAACCAGCCAACAGCGAACGTAAAAGACCCCCACATCGTCCTATGATGTCACCAACAATACCTTCACAAGCCAGTGTTATGCAAAAGAAACTCATTGTCATTGGAAACACATCATGTTTGCCAATGAAAGTCCTTCCAGTTCAATCATTCGTACTTCCCTAAGTGCAGGTCTGAAGAACGTTCAGACAGCACTGGTCTTTCTAAGAACCCGAGCAAAGAAAGTACAGGAAGCTCTGAGGAACGTTCCAACAATAACAGCGCTCTGGAGAGCGCTAAATTCCACGTCAAAATACACTTCTGTGGTTCTTACTCAGCAGAATATGGCCAGGATCCCAGGCCACATTCCTATATGCCAGCTCTAATAAACCTATTAAACCCGCTCTTTAAGTAATCACTGATTAAATAAGTAGGCTGGTCTTAATTTCACCCTCGAGAACTACAATTAGATACACTTGAAATATATTCTGATGGATTTTCATTCTTGGGAAACCTCTCCTTGGTCTGTCTTAGTAAAAACAGCATGGGTAACATGAATAAGGTGTTTCACCAAACTAAGGATGGATCGACTGACGAATCGATGGATTTCATTCATTATTATACATTATCATCAGCCATGCAACATCATAACCCACTTATAACACCTCATGAATCGCTAGAAAGGTGAGACAGAATTCACTTTTATGAGGTTTGATTTCGGGAATATTCTGTTTTCCCAAAACTAGAGATTAGAGATATGGAGAATTCATTCATTCATCTCAAAAATCCACTCGATACTGGTCAGGGTCATGGTAGAGCCATGGCACATACAGTATATTCTGTTCCTAGCTGTAAACAGTGGTATGTCACAGTCTAACCACACACCAAGTTCAGTTAATTGCGGAAGTTGTGTGAACGCGAATGTGCTTGAGAGAGTTTGGATGTTAAAGAAATCAACAGATCCAGATAACGTGTCCTGAAGTCGTCCCATATAGGATGAGATTGGGTCATTTCCATGTAAATATAACTTAAACCCTTTACAGCACCTCTGGCCACAGCTGCTCTAAAATACGAACATAGTTAAGGGTTACATGTGTCCAAGGTTATGTGCTGTGAAACTCCATGGGGGGGGTTTCCTCTGGGTTCTGCAGTTTTGTCCGTAAAAGATTCATGCAAAACTGTGACGCTAAATTCTAGAGTTATGGTGAATGTGTGTGCATGGTGTCACAATGGACTGAGGTCCCATCCAGGGTGTGTTTCCAGTGTTCCAAGGAACAGGTTTTGGGTTCAACATGAGCCTGAGCAGGAAAAAGCACTGAAGATGAATGAATGAATGAATGAATGAATGAATGAATGAGTGCCTTGATGTAACCCACTTTCATGTGCAAATGATGACACTGCCTTCATCAATGGCTTTTATCACCTTTTCTGCGCATGCGCATTCCCTAGTTTTTTTTTTTTTGACACTCACCAGGCCGGAACAGAGGCTGATGACGGCGGCGTGTCCCGTTTCTCCGTTCACGTGTCCTTTATAAAAACAGTGTTGATACACCGTTTCCTCGTCGTTCTCCTCCTCTTCCTCCTGCTGGCGCGTCCAGTTGGTCGCTCCAAGGACCGACACGGTGTAGAGCGGCGCGATAAATCCCGCCTCGAGCGTCAGGTTCAGGTGATAGTCCCGACCGAAGACCGAGAGTCTGTAGTGCACGTGCTCGGATTCCCAGTGGTCCTGCTCCGTCTCGCGCTTTCTGCGTTTGAAGTGCGCGCTCGCGGGCAGCGCGTCCCCGGCCTCGTTCACTCGGATGGGCGTCACGAGCGCTCCGGAGTGCGCCGGTGATGTGGCTGTGAACGAGTGAGGAGAGCGAGCTTTCCTTTAGCAGGCAAACTTCCACTTTTGACATGCACGAGCGATCTAATGGGAACTTCTCAACCCTCTTACACCTTTGCATTCATTGTCTTTGGATTGTATCTACATTAAATGCGCATTTGTCTAAATGTAAATACATGCATCTGAACTATAAGGAACACTTACTACATACATGCATCATATGCAATTGCGGTGTGCAAAAGAGAAATCCCTAAATGCATCCTGATGTTTCATGATGCATTGAAAAAAAATTGTAACCAAAGCATGCAATCGTAACGCTGATGCATGCCCAAGCCAAACTTTTATATGATTTCTTATCACGTGCACGACTGAAAATTCATTCATTCTCTATCTTACTAGGCGGAGCGCGCGCCGCGATCTAACGGGAAGCCGAAAATGAATGACAACTTGAAAAAAAAAAAAGTTTCATTTACCTTTCCTCGAGCGTGCAGGAGATCCGTTCGTAAAGTCTGGAAGTAAGATGAACAATCCCAGACCCCAGAGATAAGCGTGCATGGTTAATCTGCGAAGAACAAAAAAGAAAACCCACGAAAAAGTTCGCGCGCGAGGAAAATCCACGAATAGAATAGTCTCTTTTTTTTTTTACGCGTTTTTCCACGCGTGTGCGGATGACATGGTCGCGAGCGTGCGCCCGGGGGTTCCGCGAGCTCGGTCTGAGTTCTTGGCGAACTTGAAGAAACGTAGCCTATTAAAGGGTGTGAGAGAGGAAAGAGGGAGGGAGGGAGGTTCGAGGATGGAAGAGGAGGAGAAGGAGGATGGAGGAGGGTGTGGATGTGAGTGGAGTCACGGTTCAATACTACTGTGAGAAAAAAATAAAGAAGGGTCAGAGGAAGAGGGTGGAGGATTTTTTGAGTACAGGTGTCGCTTGGATTCTTCTCTTCATATCATAGATGCAACTACCAGATACCAGATCTCCAAACATGACCAGATACTTACAGGTTACAGCTTTAGAACAAACAACTTAGAAAAAAATCGCTGATTTTTTCGCTGATAGATTCTCAATTCTGGTTCATCACATACCCTCACCTTTCACGGTAGTTTCTCAGGTTCTTCGTGCACCTGTAATAATACGATTGATTACAAACCATAATCAAGTGCCACATAAATATCTAGGAAATAATGTATAATGATTGTGAAATGACACGTAAATGTTTATTTATTTACCATTATTAAGGAAGGTGTCCGAGCTCAGAGCGTGACACAGGAAGAGTCTTCGTGGTTTCTCAAGGACATGGAGGCTGTGGATTTTGTTGTCTTACGTTGAAGAGAAAGAGAAGAGAAACGTGCCGTTAGAACGTCTTAAAGGCATTCTATAACTTTCAATGGAACAATAAATGGATAAAACTTACCATTATGACTTCAGTCTTGGGGAAAACGCTGTCATGTCCCTCGAATACACCACATTGGATTGTAAAAGAGACAACTTTCAGCGGTCCCAGTAGTGACCCCAGTAGCGATTATTTGCTTAACTATTTGCCTTGTCATGTTTTATTCCTTACACAGCACAAGATTTTTCGCTCCTTTATTGACGGATCGACCACTAGGCGACAATTAAGGAGATTATAGTAACTGGTAAAGCATATACAAATGCTTTGAAGTTTACAAAATGGATAAAACGTGCTGGAAAAGGCCTGGTTCATCAGTAATTATGGGGGGTAGGATGTATGTGCTACACAAAACAAGCTGTAAAAGCACTTGTACCCCTCTTCAAAGAAAAAAACCCCCCAAATATGTGATGTATGTTATTTATCCTCCAGCAACATAACTAAGTAAAATGTTTTCACATGTGAACGCCGCCGCTGATCGTCTTTCATACATAGGTTTTGTTTCAGGTGTGCATCTAGGAACAATCGCATCCTGGGGCATGATTTGGCTCCCACAAGAGCTCGCTTTGATATCAGCAGCGTCTGGTAGATGCACACAATACACACACTTGTGCACACACAGTCGTAAAAGTTCCCAGAAGTGCCCCTTTACCCTCATTATCTGCTGGGTGAAGTATGATGCACTAAAACCATTGGCTTACATCAAAGACGTAAACAAATGAGAATGGGGGAGTCTTCAGGTACTAGGAATGAAGTTTGTGATCGACACTATGCATCTGTGAAATGTGTAAAGACTATCTTTTCCACAAAATAATACAAATAAATTATTTACCGCCTTTTGAGGCGACGTTTCGCTGCATTCCCATCATCCGTTTAATAGATTCTGGTTCTCTTGACATCGTTGTGTTTGACGTGTTTAATGAGGGGGCTTTTGAAAGGCTTTGACACTCTCTTTAAAGCTTCGAGCAAGCAACATTAGTGTACACACATGGCCCAGTACATGCTGGAACTACTTTATGTCGTGTTTTGGCTATGATTTCATTTTTTTAAGTTTCAAGATCACCATTTTGTACTTTTACAGAAGAAATATTCCCACTTGAGACGGTCGTGATTTAAAATCTTAGCAACATCAAGCCGTCACTTTTGGGCCCCCCGATCAAGGCCCTTAATCCTCATGAATGACATAATTGTGAGTCGTCCTGGATAAGCGCGTCTGCCAAACAGGAAGGAGTCTCCAGTGTCAGTGCATTGTAAAAGTGTATATGACGGATCGTTTTACATTTTCCAATTTCTCAGCTTGTGTTGGTTTCATTAGTAGGACTGTAGTATAAGAGCAATAAAACATGTGCGTGTGCTGTTATTGAACTATTGAACTTCTATTGCTAAGAGTAACGTCTTTCTTTTTTCCAGACTATTTTAGATCGTATTTAATGAAGGGCTTTGCAATGCAGCAGTTTTTGCCCATCTCTTTGAACATCTGAATGTGGTACCACCAGATGAGTCACATTTTTACTGACCACTGTAACATGGTGTTCCTTAGACCATAGCTTGCCTTTGCATCTAAAAGTTTTGCTGAATGAGCAATTCCAAAGTGAGGGGGGGTGTGTGCTTGTTGAGGGGGGGGGATTTCTGTGACTCTGGTTCTGATCATGTATCCAGAGTGACCTCATGTCTGTGTAAACTTCACTTCCCCTCAAGTCTGATGAGTGCAGATAAGGAGCAGAAAGCTTAAACAGGACTGTGCAAGTTGGCCCATATTTTCAAAGCGCAGAGGGACAATTTGCCAGGCTTTTAAAGCGCCGATGGCCAAAAGCTTTCCTCGGAGTCACCCCGTGAGCTCTCATAAGGACCGAGCCATCGTCACGTAATCGTGATTTTTGAAACGGGGTGCTGTGCGTCAGAGCAGGGCTGGTTGTAGTTAACACTGAGGAAGGGGATAATTGTGTTTATGTTGATGCCTTTAGTTGATTTAATGCTCAATGGATTGGCAGTATAACTTCATTTGAACACACTTTACTTCAACCCAGACCAGACCGCTTGGACACACAAGCGTCTTTTTAATAGATATTATTTGATGGCCGGGTTATGGGGCAACACATCCTTTGCTCTGGTCAGACATGTGCATCCCATAATCCAAATACTGGCCATTAAGTCTTGGGTGGTCTGTCCAACAGGACAAATTCACACAACAATATATATATTTTTCCAAGGATCAAATCCTTAAACCAGATGACTGCAACTTTGTTGCAAGCCATTTGAATTAAAGCACTTGTTCTTGGAAGAGAGTATTCTCTTTGCTTAAGGGCAAAGGGTGAATGGGTGTGTGTGGGTTTGGGAAGCAGTGTATGTGATTGCAGTGATAGAGTAATCATGTTCCTGTGAGTTTGATAACTCAGCCTGAGAACGACCCATTTCATAGCAAAAGTTAGCAAAAATTGGGGCATTCTGTGCCATAGCCCAAGAGGTATGAGCAAGAATAACACCCTTCGGTAAAAACACTAGGCAAAGAAGAATGATTTTGCCTGCATTAGCCGAAATCATACTGAGTATTGCAGTTTTTCTCAGTCGCTTTGGCGCGTTTCTCGAATTGCAAAGCAGAAAAACACAATTTGTACAAACATATTGGATTTCTTGCAAAAGCCTAAACTTGTCTCAAAATAATTACTTCATCTCTCAAAAGTAAGTTTTGTGTAAATGAACATCTCATTCCCATCAGAATGAAAAGTCCCTTTGTCATTGTTCACAAACAAAATCATCAAAATGTTTGGTCGTGTTGTCAGTATGACGCTGCACAGTTTCAGGATTTTTTGATTATAAACGATGGTTTGGATCGCAGTGACTGAAAACGCACAAACTTTGACTTCCGTCTGCATCTATGAATTTCAGCAGCACAAATGTATTTATTTGATTTGATTTATATTGATTGCACAATATTGTCAATATATTGACTGTACAAGTGTTGGTTTGTTTCTTAGTTGTTCATCCATTTTCAGAATTTATTATTCTAAGTTTTGCTCTGTCTGTGTTCACTCTCCAACTGAAGGTTCACGAGATTCACTTTTGACCTGTTTTAGAGAACTCGTTGATTATTGGTTGATCCGATGCCATTCACTCGCCTTCATTAGTGACATTCAAGATTCATCTGCACAATTCACAACACATTTACAGAAAAAAAAGTTTAATAGAAATTTTAGATGACAGATTCAAACAACTTTTGAATGGTTTTTAAGGTTGGCTTAGTAATGCATTGGGTTCCCCCTGCTCCAGTGTCTGTGGTTTGATTTTGAGTTAGGTTTCCTGGTCTGGGCACACTGGCTTTCATACGTCTTCTCTAGACCTGGCATCTGCTTGTACCCTGACCAAGGTAAAGCTCTAACAATTATTTGATTATTAGTTTTTACCCCAAAGAGCTAGTGTCACTTCAGGTCCTCATGTCATTCACAAAAAAGAGCCACAGCTGCTAATCATTTGAAAACAAATATAAATTGATTAAACATGTAGAACCAAGTGTGGCTCCTTAATAATGAATAAAGACTGGCTTAGAAAATGCTTCTTCTAAAAAAAAAAGTTCTACTTTTCTCAACCACAATTGTGCTGAGATGCTTTTAGGAAACATCTAGATTATATCTTGAATGTAAGTGGTTTAGAAGAACAATGTTTCTACTATTCCCAGCTTGTGATCTTGGTTTTTGATGTCACCAGTCTGGTCTCCAAACTCTACACAACACAGCTGTTTGGGGTCTTTTCCAAAACCAGACACATCTTAACCTCCCAACCAGGCCAAAAACAAAAAATCACTAGAACTGTAACGTCGGACGAACAGGGATCCGTCAAGAATTATACACAAAGATTAGAGTGAGGACACCGTAACTCGCGAATGTGTGCAAAGTTTCAAACGATAACCTTCAAATTCTTTCTTTCTCAAACCGTGCACTGCCTCCTCACAGGATGTTTTTTTTTTTTTTAATTGCGCATCAGCTTTCTGGGAATCTGTCGTCCCTACTACGAATCCCTTAAAAATAATGATGTGTACTTCAGGCTACGGCTGACTCGAGCTAATCACTGTGCACTTAGCCAGGTTCTAGAGGTTGTGTGTTTAAAATAAGAGACTGGTTGGGATTATAGGTCTGGGGGTGTGAGAGATATTCTTGGGCACCTTGATGAACAGCGACACCTCTGATTAGGATGAAACCATGATGGATGGTCTGGAAGGAGAGTTCTACAACGGCTAATCGGGGAAGTGGAACCACAAGATAACCAACTTGTCAAATCACTCTTGGTTGATAAAGAAAGCAAGAGTAAGGGACATCGTGGTTTCATGAAGCATATGTGTAGAGGAAAGATGAGTTCCGTCCAAGAATACTCTTTACATAAAAACACCCAGTGGCTTTACTTTACTCTAGAGTACCTTCTTAGGGAACACCTGGTGTACTTCTCAACTTCTTTTTATTTCACTACACAGTGTCTTTGTAATGCATCAGCACTTCAGTAGAAGACTCTTGATTTGTTTTCTTGGGTTCCCCGTGGACTAATCCTTCTGTTATTCTTGGCAGGCTTGTGGATCATCAGGAAGCTTTGGGTTTTTTGTTGTCTTACAGATGCTGTAGCGATATACTGAGACGTTTCTCTTCTAGGGCATGCATGATGAGAAGCATTTATAACACTAAGAGTTTTGCAGACATCCAACTGGCAAAAAAACTCAGTGGATTGTTCATCTCTGCCCTGTTCCAGCTGCTGCTCAAGTCCTGACCCTATTGATTATAAAATATCAAGTTCAGCCTTGTGGGTCAGGAATCACATCCTGTGGCTGTCACAGAGGGTGACCCAAGAAATGGTAGCCTGATTTACCCTCGAGAAAGCAAAGGAAGCAAGAATGAAATGAGAGATTTGAAGAATCACATGAAATTACGGAGGAATTGTAATGATCAAGTGCAATTTTCTTATATATTATATTTAACCAACCTGCAAGAATTTCAACTGCTGCTAACTACCGCATGCATTGTTTGGACCCTGGTAAGTTTTCAAGGTTGCTCCTTGCAAAGTCAACTTTTCTTTCTCACATTTCTGAACCTCCTCAGTGGTTCAAGACAACGTTTTTTCTGAAGAAGTTGGAGTATTTCAATGGCCTAAGGGCTTTAACACTGGGAGCTTAATGCTCCCATTAAGGCTACTCTTGGTGAACAGGGAGAAGAGGTCAAATAAAAAAACATTCCAAAAATGTCTTTCCAAATTTTCCAAATCTCACTTGCAAACCGATTCGCACACTCACTATTGGCTAGTGTTTCTCGATCAAAAAAGAAAACAGTGAAGCCATCCTTCCTACCAAGGGAGTGGGGCCAGATATGCGCTCCGAGACTCCCAGTGACAGATGGCTTGCCACATTGGGCAAAATGTGTAGTCTCGTAAAAACAAGCGAAACAGTTTGATCCAATATTAGCTGGAGTTCTAGTGAATATTTAAACTGAAAATTCTGTGTTGAAGAGCTTAAGATGGAAAATGGAAAGTAAGAGAGAGAGAGAGAGAGAGAGAGAGAGAAGAAATGAGCCAGAAAAAGAAAGGCTAAAAATGCACCTCCATCTCTTTCTCCATCTAAGCCTGTAGTGACTATCATATGACTCCAGTGGGATCGGAGATCTCGGCCAAGCTGCTAAACCATGTCTTGAAAATTCAGCCCTAGAATGTATGCAATTTTTTAGTTATGAATCCTTACATGCTTAATTTTATTTCACAGAGCCTTATTGCAAAGAAAATATCTTTCTCTGAAGTAAACATGTTAGTTATTGTATGTATGTATTGTATGTTATGTGATATTTGCCATTGTCATGCAGAAGTTATCAGTGGCACTGGTTTGGGCTTGGGTTGCTTTCTGTATGAATTTTTGCTTGTTAGCTGGTATCCTGGGTTTATCAGGTTTCTTCTTCTTTTTTCAAATTCCTTGCTGGTTGGTGGATTGAATACGCAAAATGCCAGGTAGCTATAGTATTCAATATTCTTGTCTCAAAGCCAACATTCCTGGTAAAGTGTCAGAATCCACAACTATTTGCATTTTGAAATGCAAACATTTTATACACCTAAATTCTAATCGATTTCATATTCCTTATAGTTGTATGTAAAAGTCTCCATAAACCGCATCCTTGAATAGGCCTTTGTGCTGATTAAGCAAGAAATGCTATGTCTTGCTCCAGCCAGCTGGCAGAAGGAAGGACTACAGCGAATTGATGCTGAAACTACAGCTGTGAGAATGAAGAAATTCAGTCTGGTGACTTCTTTTTCTCCCCGTACTTCCCTAAGGCACTGACATTATAGCCACAGATTGTCTGCTGTGAACATTTCTGTTGCCAAAAAGAGGACGCATCAAAATCATTGCAGGCATGTAGCAACAATTCCCTTACTGTTCAGACAAAAGTGCATTATTAGGTTCCTTTTGTTACTTAGCTATTTGTAGGAAAGTAATTGTTTACTAAAAATAAGTTAAAACACATGCAAAACAAAAAAAAAACCTTAAAACTGTAAGTCAATGTTCCTTTCCAAGTATGTTGGATGTAATATAGTTGCTGTATAAAAATAAGGTTAACTCTAGAACCCTTACAGGGTCGTTTGCTTGTATCTGTTGAGAGATCCGTATAGGTTCTGTGTAAAACCATAGAACACATTTCTTTACTAAATCCTACCAAGGAGAATCGTTTGGTCCCGCTTGCTAGAGTAAGGAGCATTAACTGGCAAGTGTGTGAGCTATTTCGAGGACATCTATGTGAACACTAGATTTCAGAAGCAGCTGGGTCACCCAGGTCCAGAGGTCAAAGGTTTGCTTAGTGTGAACGTCTGTGGCCTGGGTTTTGTGGAAAGGCTACTTAGGGAAAAAAGATATTTGTGGCGCATCAGTAGTCCCAAAGCGGGACCAATGAATGCAAGCTGAAATTGTGCGCTTTGTACCCTCCTCAAAGAGCCGCTTATTTCGTATGTGGATGATAAGCTAATATTGTTCACACCATACGTTGAATCCAGACGTCCAGTAGAATTGTAAGCAATGCAAGATTAAGAACAAAGTTTCATGTACGACGTATCAGAAGGTCTAAATATAACAACTTCAGGAAGCCTTGGTTTGTTCATCCAGGGAATCTTTTATATAGAACCCTACATCCAAAGAGAATTCGAGGAACCTTTTTCTTCTATTGAAAGAGTGCAACGATGACATCGTTTATCAAGAACCCTTCGAAATCTTTGTTGAAAATCTTTCTTACATTAATTAAGGAGAATAGGTGGAACCTTAAGGTAGAAAGTGAACTGGTTACTCTCCAAAGGAATGCTTGTTTTAAGGAATGCTTTGACATTTGAGGATACAACAAAGGCTCTCAGTAGTACCTCTTTAGACAGTTCAGGTTTGAAAATACTTTTCAATATAAAATTGTACATAAGAGGGTTTTCAGCTGATCTGGTAACCAGCCAGAGAACTTTTTCAGGAACCTTTTTTTTCTTTCATGAAAAACACACAAGTTGCTTTTTTCTATTAAATTACTGCCAATTAAAGTCCTTGGGGAACGGCCTTCAGTCTTTGTTCAGACAGCCGGTTGTTTGAAGATGACCAGTGACTCAACTTTTCAGCTAGCCAAAGGAAGTGCATTCCACCACCTGGCTGTTTTATAAGGAAAATCTTATTGCTTCTAACAGTATAACTATAAGATCAGGTAATTAATCTTTGAAAGAAAAAAAAAAGGTAATTATCAGCAAGTTCCACAATCAACTAACGATGCTCTAATGACAGAAGAAAAAACATGTCACACAGCTGCCTCCACATAAACCAACCCACTATTAGGAAGTGGTTTCTTTTTATATACTAAGAATCTTGTAGTTATATGCTATTGTCTGATTTGTACTGTGAAATTGCCACCTTCCCTTGAGATTTTCTTTCTGTCCTCCAAACCTCAGAGCCAAAAACAGCAAAAGATCATCTGACTCGGACTCCGAGTTCAGGCTTTATTTCAGTCGTTTTCACGAGACCACAATCTCCCTTTGTAGTTTGTATACCCCAATGCTGCCTCGCATCTCTTCTGCGTCTGCGGTTTCTTCCATCTGCACAAGCTTTTCAACTTCCACCCCAGACAAATTTGGACCGATACACGATATAGTTGTATTTCCGCAATAAATGCTGGTTTCTGCCTAAATTTGACAACACATCATTTGTCAAAGGAACAAATGGGACTCCGTCGCACACAAAGCTGAAATGAGAGCCCTTTCGCCTCTGGTGCGTGACGATATGAAGGATTTTATTCCTGTGGGCTGAATTCTGACGATTTTGGATGATCCCACTTGGACACAATGAAGTCTTGCGCATGGTTCAATGGTCATGGATGATGTACATTTGCCCCTGTTATAATCATAAAGACTTCGCTGTTGTCACAAAACATTTTAGACATAATGAGACAACACAAAGAAAAATATGACCGAATTCTACATCTGGACGCGAGATAATACACGGATCCGCACTTTTTTTTGCAGATTACGTAACGACCAGAAACACAACTTTGCTACTATAGAATCGACATGACGCCTGGACCAACTGGTGTTCTTTAAACTGTTTAACTCTTTGTCTGTATGTTTCGCCGTGCAGACGATGCGTTCGCACTGAAATGTTAAACGTAAAACCTGCAGATTTTTGCGTGTTAATACAAAATTAGGCCAAAAAAATCATAGAGAACAGCTACATTTAGGACATTTTTACCTTCACTGTATATACCACATGCACATTGGACTGTTTCATAAAGACTGCATGCTCATGCCGTAGAGAAAATGGTGTTTAGGTTTCTGGTTCCTTGCAAGAGTTCTGGGTGTCTCATTTTTTTTTCTTCACCAATGCAGTATATCCTATATCCTAGCTGCCTTTTTTTTTTTGTACTTAAACATGCTCTACAAATGAATTGAAAGAGCTAATTGTCTTTCTAAACAGGAGGGAGCAAAAGCCCTGACCCCAAAGGAAGCTCCAGATGCTGATTAAAGACCAAAGGAAAGGAAATGTTGTCCGATTACGTGTCCTTATCAAAAGGACCGAGGGGATCTCCTCAGGCAACATGGTACAGGACAATAGGATGTTAATAAGCTTAAAGATCTTCCTCCTCCCTCTTTGATGCTGACCAGAGTAAAAGTTTCTTTCGAGGCTTTACAGAAGAACTGAAGCAACCCGAAAGTGTTGAAGGTGTTCGGTTCACTTCTTGCAGCCGTGTTTGACTTTTGGTGCCTTAACCAATCACACGAACTCACCAGAGTTCAATACAAACAGACTGAACGCTGTATGACACACATTTTAATTGCACCCCCACACACGTTTAATGTCCGTGCCAAATGCAAATGAGTCGGACAGAATCGCTAATCTCCTAACCCAGAGGTGCTATTTGCCCTTCAGACACACACTCCCGATGAGCTGTGATCTGGTTTCTGTCCCTAAATTATACACCCTATCATTTTGTTATACTTAGGCTCGAACTGGGAGAAACTGGATCACCAAAGCACAACAAAAGCAGATGCAACGGGAGGCCGGCTCCTTTTGTCTTTCTAAAAGCGGCGTTTTGTTGTTACTGCTCATATTTTTGGATCACTCTGATGTTTTTTTTCCAAGCTTTCAATAACCGGACTGCTAGTCTGTCTAAATGTTTTACCCCACCCCCACCCCCAGAGAACACGAAGCACTTTTGCCATGTCAGAAAGAAAGAAAGCAGGATTTCAGATCCGAACACGACTTACGGAGACCGCCACGATTTCCTTGGGAATTAGCCGAGTTTTTCCGTTAGGCCGCTTCCTTGCCAAGTACTAATGTCCGAGTCGTCAATCATGACCTCACGTTTGCTACATAGAATGAGAACCAGCTCTTCAGGATTTGAGGAATAGAGGATATAAGACGTTTTAAATCCTATTGAGATATTAAAAAGCTACCTTTCTTTCTTTCTTTTAAACATATTGCATGTCTCATTGATTAAGCATGTAGCAGTGTGGGGGGTTGTGGGTACTAGTAACTAATCTACAAACCTTATATTCTTGTGGTAGCTCAGTGGTTAAGATGTTCAACTTCTGATTAGAAGGTTGTGAGTTTAAATCCTAAACACACCAAGTTCCTAGTGCTGGGCCCTGGCGCAAGGCTCTTAACTGCTCAATTCAACAAATGAGACAATTGTAAGTCGCTCTGGTTGAATGCATCTGGTAAATATACAGTAGATGAAATGCATAAAGTTATAGTTTCACAACCTAGGTTTAAAGAGTAAGAACTCTCAGTAGAAGTACGCAAGTAAAAGTACTGTTACTTCAATGAAAGTTTACTTAAGTACAAGTCACCCGTCTAAAAATCTACTCAAGTCCAAGTAAAAAAAAAGGAGCTCATTTAAAATGTATTTATTTTTTGCTCAGTAACAGCTATGATTTATAATGTAGTTAAGTTCAATACTTCAAACTAAACATACTTGAGTAGAAAATTACAGATTTCAAAAACTACTTAGAAGTACACAAAAAAATCGACACAATTACAGTCATGCGAGTAAATGTAATGTGTGGCAGAAGCATCAAACTTCAAACTCTTACCACTTAGAACACGAGTTTTATGTTTTCACATATTTTTGCCAAGAGTGTCCACGCTAATGGAAATTTGGGAACCGATTCTATTTATTTACTTTAATCCCAGCCATTATTTTCCAGAGTGACATCTGGAAGTGGCTCGGTTTTGGCACAGTTATCGATTGCGGAGAGCCCTTCCGCTACAAAACCATATGAGTTTTGAATTTGTTCTCTCCCATACTACATTCTACAAGAATCCAAGAATATGCAAATGGTTTTAATATATATCCCAATCTCTAATTAGGATTAATCGCGGAATTAGCCTGCGGTACCGTGACCTTTTCCTCGGGTCCGTTAAACAAAACTCATTTGAAACTGGTTCACGAGCTTGGTTCTTTCTCCTTACAGTAGTGACTCACGAGTCATAAATGGGCAACAGATGAGACTCTGCTGCGTTGGAGCGTTAAACGAGTGCAGAACCTGAGCAATTTCAGGTGAAATCTTTTCCATAGCATACTGAATAATTCCATGAGTCTTTTGCTGTGCTCATCAGAATGTACCAGATGGAGAACAAGTAAATTAGACTGTTTGGGAGCTTCTCGGAAGATGTGCTCACAGCAAAGAAAAGGAAGAAAATGGGTATTTCTTTTTAATATTATATGAACAAACAACTATTATTACGATTGGAAGACGTACAATAAATTAAGAGAGACTTTCGATGCAAATCCTTGGGGGCCCAAAGGTTTCCAAACTGTATTCGATGATGTAACTTACAGGTGAGTTCTCAAGGGGAAAGGAGGACTATGGTTCGAAAGAATCACTGATTAAATGTTGAAACCGACCAAAAAAAAAAAGATCTGTAGCCATATGTTCTACACTTATGCCAAAAAAGATTCACGTTTATCATCAGAGGATTATCATCAGATTTTCTCCATTTCTAATTGCAACCGATTCCTGTTTTTGTACCATTTCCTAGTAGGACATTTGGCAGTATCCAGATACACATACAGAGGAATGGATCATATTGATGCTTTTCGCTGCTTGTTCTTATCAGCTCTTTTCCTTGTGAATCCGAACTCATTCCTGGAACAACCTTCCCGGGTTGTCCTGATTTCTTTAAGTAAAGCTGAAGATTCAATTTAACGTTGTCTTGGGTTTTGTCCAAATTTATCTTCAGTGTGGAGTCGCCCTCTGAGGTGCATGTTTATCCATTGCCTAAGAAAAATGAAATCCTCTATTCCTTTTAATTCGACCAGGCGCCACGGTCGGTCTGTTGGGTTTGGACGGAGAACATAAGCCGTGCGTGTGACTTACGAGACCTCAGACGTTGCAGAAACCGTGGGCTTTTTTTTTCTGCGCTACTTCACTAACTGAGCTCCAATTGCATTAATCACCAGCAAGGATAACACCAGACCCATGGTCCGTGTTTCCCGAAGGCAGACAGAAATACATGAATTATTATCTATAACCGAGGGGAAAAAGTAGCATAACACTTGGCCTGCCTGCAGAAAACAAAATCTCTCCATAATTGTAAAATGATAAGAGTTTGGCTGATATGGGAAGGGAAAGATGTATTATGACTTTGAGAGTGAGACCAGGCCGTGTCTAGAGAAAGCCACGCTCGCTAGAGGGGATCCTGCTCGAGTGGTTGTTTAACAGCCGTGCCATCTGAAAGAATAGATACAGCTGTGTGTCCTGTTTTACATTTCGGAGGATTTTCCCCAAACATGGTTAAAAAATCCGGCCATTTAGGATTTGACACAGTTTCTAAAAAGGGTTCTATGATTGTTTGACTGAGGAGAGAAATTCTTGGTCTTCAATGTGCAACACAATACATTAAATTGTATTGTGTTACACATTGAAGACCAAGAATTTCTGGTCTTCTTGCACTGGACATTCTTGCACTGTTCTGGCTTGAGTGAGGAAAAGCATTGCGTCTGTCCTCACCCTACATCAGTACCTGATTTTACTAAAGCAACTGTGACTGACAGAACACAAATTTCCACAAGCACATCCACAAATCAACATCTTCCCAGAAGAGTGGAGACTATTATACCAGCAAATGCGGATTAAATGTGGAATGGGAGGTCAATAAAGTGTATGTAAGGAGACTAACATTGAAGTTAACATATAAGAGCTAGGAAACAAGTGTGTATATATAGTATTGGGTCACCTGGTCATAAGTACGGTATGTGATTTTTTTGAGCATTGCATTCCACATTTAGTCCCAATTTGCTCTTATAATTCCCTCCACTCTTCTGAGAAGATGTTCCACTAGATTTTGGAGTGTGCTTATGGATATTTGTGTTGATCAGCCACAAGGGTGTTACAAAAGGCAGGTACTGATGTAGGTGAGGAGACCTGGGGTGCAGTCAGCATTCCAATTCAACCAAAAGCTGTTCAGTAGGGATGAGATCAGAGCTCCATAGCAGGCCACTCAAGAGCTTCCTCTCCAAAGCATGTAACCCAGATCTTCAAGGAGCTCACTTTGTGCACAGGGGCATTGCCATGTTGGAACAGGTTTGGGGTTCCAAGTTCAGGAAATACACAAATGTTATTATAGCGCATCTAAAGACGGGATGAATTAGTCAGCAAGTGAACATTTTGTCGAGTTTGACAAATTGTGATGTCTATATATATATATATATATACACTTATATGATCTGTTTTATTTGGCGACCTCCTTGACCTTCTCCCTCCCTTCCTTCTTTCTGTCCTTCCACATGATAGTGATCTTCTGCTCATCTTTCCTCCTTTCCCCTCCATTGCTCGCACTCGCATCTGCTCAGCTTTCGCCCTTGTCCTCATGCACATGCTCCAAAGTGGAAGGATGTCGATTACGTCCTGTTCGGTCGCTTTGTTTATGGGAGAGTCAGGAACGGCTCCGATACGGACACAGCGTCTAGTCCCTGTGGTCATCGCACCAGCACCCTCCCATCCTGCCCAATGAATAAAAATCAGATTACCCGCTTCAAAAGCAGTTCTGATTATCATACTCCGCTTCATAACCAGTAGCCGAGGAAATAAACTCCATATTCAGGAGTGTTGGTACAGGAGCATTTCCTCCTCCTGGCTTTTTATTTCTGAAATCTTTCAATTTGTGTTTATTTTGGTTCAGAGTGCAGGTCACGGAGTGGAAGTGAAATTGGAGCGCTGGATACGGTTCCAGATGTGATGGGTCGCATTTGAGGAAGCACTGCTGCTTGTTTGTGATTAAACACACACACACACACACCCACCCACACACACACACACACACACACACATCTTTTCACATCCTTCCCAAGGATAAAACAAGCTTGTGATGTGTTTAAGCATGAAACGTTTACATTTTACTAAGTGAATTATTTCATAGATGAGGAACTTTGTTGAATGACCAAATAATGCCAATTTCTCTTCTTTAAAACGTCGTTCAGATTTTCATTCTTCTACTAGTTTCCTCAACCAGTTCAAGTTTGACCCGAGTGGATGAGTGTGTTTATCTAGAAAAACCAAACAATCAAATTGTGTGTGCAGAAGAACTGTCGTAGATCATTACACATCTATAAACCAGGCAGGAACACGGTCCAAATCAGAACCACATTTAATAAAATAATGTAATATTATGGTTGGAACGACCACAGGAATGCTCGCCGCGACTTTGAAGATTGGAAGTCGATGACAAGGTTTGGAGGAGGAGGACGAGGAAGCATGTGAATGTCAGATTGACTTCCTAATTTAATACATTTTTGGAAATCTTTTGGAACGTCAGCTTTGCCCAACACGTTTTTGTATCGATTTGAATCATCAGGATCATGTGTGTATTGGCCATCTTTGGTCTCAGGCACCCCAAACCAAAGTATTGCTGAAAAACCTTCAATGTAAAGCTTCAGTGGCTTCTGTTTGGAAGAAAACGCTTCCTTCTTCTAGCCAAGTGATCCAGGTTTCTCCATTCCTTTCAGACCAGATCATATGTAGGATAACACACAACTGTTGATTTTCCTCTGTATACTCTCTATGAAAACTCTTTCAAAAGATTCCTTAAAAGGGATCTACTTGGAATCTTCACTGAATGGGAAGACTTCTTACAGTTCTGCAAAAATGGTTCCCCAGAGGAACACATTTTCAAAAAGAACTCAAACAACTTTTTCCTTGATACATTTTTGTTTTACATTGCCACTTTTTTATCACGTTTCGGTTGCTGCGTTAGGTTATGAATTCTTGCCGATTCGCTAACTAACGGATATCGCTGCTCCTGCAGCTGTGTACATATTTTTTGCAAGATGCTTTGTATAAGAACATCTGCCAAATGACCGAATGTAAACACAATGTAACCACAAGGACATTGGTTTCATGCCATTAAACATCATCCTCTCACTGCTGTTCCAAAGGAATAGATTTTCCAGTGAGTAAAGACTTCAAGCCTTTGAACATCTTGCTTATATAAGCTACTAGATGATGACTCCAGTGGTCAGTGACTTTATCAAGCTGAAGTTACAAGCAGGACATGCAAAGTGCAGGAGCATCCCAGTGGAATTCTGGTAGCCACAGGACTTAATCCGACTACCATCTTTTCCAACATGTCTTTAGTTTTTGTGAAACTGACCTGAGCAGATGTTTTCAAGGATTCCCATAACCAGAATTAACAAGGACTTCCGGAAGAGTCACAGGTTTTAAATCATCTACTTTTGTTGCCCATATGCTGCGTTGTCAGAATCAGAATTAACAGAAGTGCTCAGGTCTTTATTGCTGCTTATTTCTGGTGAGCTACATTACTCCACTGCATCTAGAATAAGACCTGGTGGTGGTGCTGGGGCAGGGGATGGGGGGGGGGGGGGGGGGGGGGG
>JAAIIK010000026.1:5754987-5785106 GCA_014706435.1 Silurus glanis
TGTGTGTGTGTGTGTGTGTGTGTGTGTGTGTGTGTGTGTGTGTGTGTAAAAGCCACTGACACAGTCTGTCGTCTGTCACGGTCTCGTGGATTTATTGTGCGAGATAAGAATTGGCTCCGTCACCGAGTGCAGACGAGGAGCATTCCAGAAAGAGAAATCCCACACACTTTAGAGCAAGGAGAATGAATAATAGGTCCGAATTCAGCGACGTCCTACAGACACAGAGAGAGAATTAACTTGTAAACTTTATAAACGCAGACGTCTGACAGTTTCCAATTTAAAGGCAATCAGAAACTGACAGAATGAGTGGAGGAGCTTTCAAGCAGGAACAGATGCAAAGTGTTTGTATAATAACCATGTTGAACCGGAGGCATCGTGGAACAAAAAGACTTTATATACGTAGAAAGGATCTTGTTCAGGTTCCGAATGAAGGGGGAATGAATTTCTTTTTTTTTTTTTTTTCCCCAAACCTGATCATTTGACCACTGTCCAATCTCAAACTCAATTACTCCTATTCATGCATCCAAAACCACAGGATATTACAGTAGGTATTGGATATTAAGTAACCAGTGTAGATATCTAAAGCACTTCAGTCAAAACGACAGTTTAAGACTGAGACATGACCCGTGATTTTTCCAGCCGTATGTAGCTCTTCCCCTTACTGCAATGTTGGAGGCACACAACTGTATCAGATGTCTTTGGATTTGGTGGAATGAAATTTCCCATTTATTTGAACCAGGAGATCCAAAACCTGTTCCAGCATCACGATGCTCCTGTGCACAAAGCCAGCTCCATGAAGATATGCTTTACATGGGTTGGAGTGGAAGATCTCCCTCTATAGAGCTCTGACCTCAACCCTACTGAACACCTTTGGGATGAATTGGAAAGCTGGCTGCACCCCAGGCCTCCTCCCCTCCCCTACATCAGTACCTGACTTGATTAACTGCCTGGTGGCTGAATGAAAAACCTGCGTCTTACCGCAATTTATCCGTTTTTCTGCTATACGCTTACTTGAATTCACGCAATTTGAATGAAAGATTAACGAATGCTGGATCAGAGCTACACTTCTCCCAAACATCCAGAACAGAAGTCATTCTGTCTCCATGTAAAGTGACGGCTTTACGCTGACAGTTCAGGCCAAACAATTCCATAACCAACAAATCTGAACTTTCATAAAGAAAGATTTTGAACAGAGAAATGTTTGGTCCTGGGTGAAAACAAAGCTCGGTGCAGTCTAGTCAGAATGTGACAGCGCTGGATGATGCAATGGCGCACTGCTCGAGAATGTTTGCTCCAAATGATTTGGCTGGATGTATTTTGTTTTTTTCCACCACATGTCAGAGTCTGTGTGTAGCTCAGGGCATGATGGAGGCAGATGTGTGTGAATCGCTGTTCTCTTGCCATCACTGGCAAATTCTCTTTTCTGTGAATGTCTAACATTTGTGGAAGTGAAGAGGATAAAAAACCTGCACCAATAAATTG
The DNA here is from genome assembly GCA_014706435.1 of Silurus glanis. Lineage (NCBI taxonomy): Eukaryota > Metazoa > Chordata > Actinopteri > Siluriformes > Siluridae > Silurus > Silurus glanis. Next base: position 5,756,470 of record JAAIIK010000026.1, read on the forward strand.
TTGAAATGTATGACTGGTCTTGGTTTTGATCACATTCTCATCTCCAAGTTCAGGAAAGGCCCGTTTTTTTAATTATTATATCAGATTTTATTCTGAGATGTTTTTTTCTAGAGCTTCAAATGAATCACTTGGGAGTTTTAATAAATGGAAAGATTTATTCGGTCTTCCAGTTGAATAATGCCATTTTTTGTTTTCTTTATGCACATTTATACACTATAAAATCAAGAGTTTGTGTACACCTGAACCCTTCGAATATGATCTCACTGCGGTGGAAAGAAATATTTAGGAAGGTTTTCTATTCTAGAAAAGACAGAAGCTTTAATTGACCCAAGAAAAAGAAGTCCTTCATATTTCTTTTTCTATTGACTTATTTTAAGTGTTTAATTGGATATTTAAATGCCAGGGGGAAAAGAAATCAGCCAGAATGTCGTCTTTGGTTGTGCGTACACCAAGTTTCTGGTTTCTAAACTTATTTCCTCATTCCGAACGTCACATCGTGTTACTGTATTGATTGCTCGAGTTGTTTCTTTCTAGAAATACATTTTTGATGCGATTTCGAGCTTGAAATGAGCTCAAACTATTTCCTAATGATATATGTTTTAGGGCTTCTGTCCAGAAAGTGTCATTTGTGTGATTCAGAAAATAGGTCGATAATAAAGTTTGTTAAAAAAAAAGGATTTGAATTCAAAACGATTCATTATTCAAGTCTTGCAAGAGTCTTTACATCCTCCTACATTATTTTGTGTGTGAACAAGGTAGTTACTGTGTGTTGAATAAATAGTGCAGTGTTCCCATATACCTGTGTTCCTGATACGAGAGGTGTGCAAGCTAATGAACGAATTCTCTTATTCATCACCGTCTTAGTGTTAACGCCGACGTGCGTAACGTAGCAGGATTCGGAAGCTCGTGCCGCATTTAGAACGTTGTGCCGCATTAGATACGGCTTCGTATCCAGTAGAAATGTTCGTGTTGAAATACCTGTTGAGCTAATAGAGCTCTAGAGCTATAATCTTTTGATTTGATTTGATTTACTATTCTCATGGACCAGATATACACAACCTCTGATTGCAAGAACGCTAATAAACAGCAGCTGATGTTTGACTCCGATCGCGAAACCGTTTATTGGATGCGAAATTTAGATTTGGCCTTTCCTGAGACGCACATGAACACATAGCAACTAACTAAACCCAACCCATGCTCATAAAACTAATTCAAAACCTTAAACACTCGGTGTCTCCTGGTGTCTTCTCACTTCAGCTGCCCCTCTTTGCTATCTCTTATCGCAGCCATTCCTCAATCCAAACACATGAAACACACACACACGCTGTATTTCACTGCGATGAAGATGAAGAACAACTTTGCTGAATTTTAATTAGCGCTTTCTGAATACAGCTGTCGGCGATAAGGGGGCGGTTTCAGGAGTTTGTACCTGTGCTTGAGAAGCTTAGCGTAGTCAATCTAGAGCGAGAGCAGTGAGATAAACAAATACATCGCTCCGAGACATGAAGGCCCCTGTGTAGCACCTGAAGTAAAATCAAACATGGAAAAATATTTCTTTTTGAGAGCCCCTGAATCACGTCAAAAGTTCATCCAAGCACTAGGCACAATTACCACACAAACATACCTCAGCCCAAAGAGAAGGAGCATGAGGCTGAGTAAAGCGAATATTTTTATTATTTTAGTAAAAATTGTCAAAAAAGATCTTACAGCAATCAGCACGTAATTATAATTTATAATATGGAATTTGCAGCTCGATATCTACCACTAGAGAGAATCTTCACAAGTTGGTCCTTGGCTTTCACCTCAAGATTACCATTTATTTTATTTTTTTTATCAAATTGAACTCAATATGATTTTTTCTCTAAGTATCTCTCCAAGGTAGAGGGTCTAATGGAGCTAAGAAAAAAGAAGTGCTTATTATTGTCTAAGTCAGGTATTGATGTAGGTGAGGTGAGGTGAGGTGAGGAGGCCTCGGGTGCCGTCAGCATTCACATTTATCCCAAAGCTGTTCAATAGGGTTGGAGCTCTATAGTAGGAGATCTTCCACTCCAAACCCTATCTTAAGCATGGCTTTGTGCACAGGGGGCATTGTCATCGTAGAACAGGTTCGGATCTCCCAGTTCAAGAAAAGGGAAAATATAATGCTAATTATTAACGTAATCCAGGACATTTGTGTACTTCAACTTTGTGGTGTGTTTTATTGCTAAAATTTAAAATAGTTTGCTTTGCTACCATATTGCTAAAACAGCGACAGGGGTTTGGTTCTTCTAATGTATTTATTAATTAATTAAATAGACATTTTAAAAAGAAGTCATCGGAAAAAAAAAAACTTTCCTGGACATGACACCAGTGGACTACTGTTAATGGGTAAAAAAAAAGAGTTGCAGCAGTACAGGTTGGGACTGAACAGAGAGGATTTGACGCTTTATATGGGGCCAGTAATGCAGCGTGGCAACACCAGAGGGAGCTCTTCTCAGCTGTATTTTTTTTTTTTTTTTTTTTTTATTATTCCCCATAAATTTCTCAACCCAGGCAAACAGTATGTGTGACTGCTGCTGCTTTCTTAATCTTCTGACCAATAGCTGGAAGAGAACCTATATTTATCAGCACACTGCTCCATAATTGTGCATACATACCTCGCTGTTTAAGTTTCCTTCGCTTTGTGTAGTCTGGAGGTGTTTTTTTTTTTATATATACTGGTGTGTAAGAAAGAGAGAGACAAAACATACAATTGATTCGTTTTCTTTTATTTATTTTAGTTTGTTTTATTGTAGCGAGTGAATCTATTTGATGTGAGCACACCACAAGGTTTCAACTAGGATGCAGCGAGAAGAGAATAATAGAGAATGTTGACCTGCAGGTTACAGGAAAGAGGAAAGATGCTTGTCATATGTGCATTACAGCACATTGAAATTCTTTCTTCACATATACAATCTAGGGTCAGATTACAGGCGGCTGATACAAAAGGCGACATCAAAAACGAACGCCTCTGGCAGATTTGCGGCGAATTTCACGTTTGCTTTTTGTTCTAACTTGCTGTCCATGATGAAATCTCAATCGCACGTGGTCAGAATAGCACCAGATAGCACCGTATCGTATCTCGTATATACGAGAAGTGCTCATTTAAGTGGTGCTGGAACAGGCAGGTGTTTAGATGGAAGTTTGTTTCAGCACAAAGGTGCCAGAAATGAGTCCTGAAGCATGTCTTCCTTTTACCCAGAGAGATTGTGGGACCAGTGCTAAAAGAAGATAAGGAGCATGGCTCAGTGCAGGGTGAGTTAAAAGCTGTGAGGTAGAAGGGCGCATTGCTCTATTAAATCTGACGCAGCAGCTACAGGAAGTGTGCTGGTGTGAGAACATGTGGGAAGGTTAAAAAACGAGTGACTGCATTCTGGATCAGCTGCAAAGGTCCTTTGGAAGCAGATCTGCCAGGAATGAGTTGCATTAGTCCAGTCTTGAGACAACAAAACCTCGGATCGGACGGTCATAAGGTCAAATCCCAGCACCACCAAGCCACCATGGCTGAGCCCTTGAGCAAAGCCCTTAACCCTCAACTGTTGAATGAAATGTGCAATAACAGAAGATGAATATGGGATGCACATGAAACTTGCTATAACTAATTGCAGCTGAAAAATATTCCACTTAAAAATCGGAGGAATGTACAAGATTTCTAAGGACAGTGTAGTGTGCTAGCAAGAGGAGCCTAGCATCCAAGGCTAGCATCAAGTAAAGTGTTTGTTTTAATCACACACTCACCTGAAAAGAAATTGTGTGGTTAAGATTTTAGGCAGTGGAACAGCTTCCAAACACCGGACCAACTTGTCAAGGAAGAAATGAAGACGTTGTAATGTGACCTTCAGGAGCGTAGCTGGCAAAGTATAACAGCAAGACAACATGCTAATACAAAGCAATGGTCATGATTTGGATTAAAAAAAATAAACTAAATATTTTTAATAGTTGATTATTAGTGTGAACTCTGACAAAACACTGCAATTATTCCCAGTTACAATATCCCAAATATAGCCCCTCATCTCCCACGTGACCCACAGGCTGTAAAGCATGCTAAAGCTCAGTAATGGATTAGCATTAACGTCGTCTGAATCATATTTTGCTGACCAGTCATATATGCTAAGCCTTCTAGTTGCCTGCCATGTCTACCTGCTCACTAGGAAGAGACTACAGAGGACAACTGGACTTGCATCTAATCCTCAGCCATGAATGCAACAGAGGGTCCCAATTTCTACATCCCCATGTCCAACGCAACCGGGGTAGTGCGGAGCCCTCATGAGTACCCGCAGTACTACCTGGCCGAGCCATGGGTGTTCTCCTTCATCGCCATTTATATGTTCTTCCTCATTCTAATCGGCATTCCTGTCAACCTCTTCACGCTCTGCGTCACAGTGCAGCACAAGAATCTGCGCACGCCGATCTACTACATCCTGGTTAACATAGCAGTGGCCAACCTCCTTGTAATCGTGGTCAGCTTTCCATTCGCGATGCACGCAGCCATGCACGGCTATTTCGTCCGCGGAATGGTGGGATGCAACTTCGAAGGCTTCTTCACGGTCCAGGCTACACAGATTTCGGTGTGGTCCTTGGTAGTCCTGGCCGTGGAGAGGGCCATGGTGTCCTCGCAACCCAGCATGGACATTCGGTTCCGCCGGAGGTTCGCCGTTAAGGGCATCGGCTTTAGTTGGCTGATGGCTTTCAGCTGTTCGTTGCCTCCTCTCTTCGAGTGGTCACGGTACATTCCTGAGGGTTTGCAGTGCTCGTGTGGAGTCGATTTCTACACCTTGAAGCCTGATATCTTTAACGAGTCTTACATCAACTACATGTTCGCGGTGCACCTCGTCGTCCCGCTCACTGTCATCATCTTGTGCTTCAGCCGACTGCTGTGTGTTTTTAACAACGAGGCGCTCGATAAAATCGAGCGAGATGCGAACTGCTTGGCAGTTACATTGACTTTGGGTTTCTTTATGTACTGGTTGCCATATGCTAGCATCGGCTGGCATATCTTCACAAACCAAGGCAGTGCCTTCAGTCCCTTCGCCATGACCTTGACCTCGTTCTTTGCCAAGAGCTCCGTGTTGTTCAGTCCCCTTATTTGCGTTTGCCTGGACAAGCAGCTCCGCCGGGGCATGATCATCACGCTATGCCTAGGAAAGAACCCTTTTCCAGATGATATGGGAGCCTCGAAGACCGAGGCCTCGTCTGTCTCGTCCAGCTCAGTGGCTCCTGCATGAGCTGGCTGTCACACCCCCTGAGCATTTCCAAAGCGAGATTACCAAGATTTTACAGATCTGTGGACACACGGGCAGCTCTTTTGAAGTCCGGCTTACTTCCACACTGATACAGCTGCCTAAAACTCCACTTTCAGACTTTTATGTTCTTTTGTGTTTGTGATGCCTGGATTTTGAAGGACAGACACGGAAAAACAATTTTGTTCAGTGCTTTGAATGCATCTTGCTGCTTTTAACGTTACAGAAGGTCGAACTGATGTTTTCGGCGAAATGATGATTAGCACATAAAAGCCGCTCAGCTATGATCTCGCAGTTAAACAACTAAATAACGTAGAAATGTCAATTCAAGTAGTAGTGTGGTGTTGATGTTTATGACATTCGAAAAAGTCAGTCTAGGCTAATATTGGCTTAACCCCTTAAGTCCATAATCTGTTCCCAAGGTCATTTTGCATAAAGAGATGATGCTAATCAGATTACTCTGATTAAAGGAATGAAAATGAAATGAGAAGCTCTGCGAGATTTAGAGACTAGAGTTAAAACTTTTGGGTTCTATTCTAATTTACTTGATATGACTAAATATACTAAATATTACTTGTACTAAATATCAACTTAATGTGTACTTAAATATGCCGTAATCTCTGTGTTGGAATTTTTTTTTTTTCCCAGAGCAATGTTTCAAGAGTGCTGATGTTTAGTTTTAGCCCATTTTAATGTTTGTATCAATCTTCAGGTTTACAGCTTAAAATTCTCATTTTACCAATAGATTCTTACATTCAAAATATTCTTTTACGTACTACTTAGTTATCACATGGCAGCACACAGCACCTTATTGAACTGTAGCTTCTATGGGAACTATTTTTATTGCTGGATCAAAAAAAAAAAAAACGTTGGTTATGTGAGATCTAAGACATGAGTGGCATCGTATTTCTTACTTGTTTAAGGAAATGTATATATATATATATATATATATATATATATATATAAACATATAAACAACAACAACCACAGTCATATTACTTAAAGCAGTATCAGCTGTGTAATGATTGCCACTGGCTTTATACCTACTGCCTAATTACAGCTATTCAAACAGTTCTGCTTATTCCACTGCGTAAAGTAGTTCTGGCTATTATTAAAACAATAGCTTTATCCTAATGCACTAATATTAACAGGGTACAGTTTCTATAGTAAGTCTCTCTCTCTATAGAGAGAGAGAGAGAGAGAGAGAGAGAGAGAGACTTAGTTACTATAGAAACTGTACCCTGTTAGTACTAGTGCATTAGGATATATATATAGACAAACACACAAGTTTGCAGTTTAATTTTTTTCCAATGTTATTTTGCAGCCTGATACTACAATCTTTCTTTTTTTTTCTCATTGATCTACATTCAGTTCACCATAATAAAAAAAGTGAAAACAGAATTTTACAAATGTTTGCACATTTTTTTCAAATAAAAAACTGAAATATCACATACATAAGTATTCAGACCTCAATCTCTATAGAAGATTCTCTGCTGACCTGCAGATCAGAGCACAAACCAAGCCATGAGGTCAGAGGAACTGCCTGCAGAGCTCAGAGACAGGATTGTTGCAAGGCACAGATCTGAAACATTATTGAAAATAGGAAGTAACTTGGATAAACCCAATCCCTTATTGTGTCTAAAAATGGATAAAAATGTACACGTGGTATAAAATGTTCAGGACATGCTGGTCTAGACAAATATTAAACTTCTGCATCCTAACATTTGCTTGACATGTTAAAATATTTAGCTGCTTAAAAAAACAAGGCAAAAACACTACACCCAAAAACGACATCCTGTTTATTGGACAAATTTTCTCCTGTATTTAATGTGCCGCACGAAGAACTGCGTGATCATTGGGTAAAGAAATGAATCACAGGTGCACAAACCTTGAAGTTTCAGTGGCTGAGCGTTATGTTGGCGTCATTTCCATTAATGTGCCTTTTAAAAGCTGCATTCCTTTTGAGAATAATGAAGAAACCGAAGGAATTTATTTATATATTTATTTTTGTGTCATGGAAACGAACAGATGATGATGGGGCTGCCATGGCAACCCTGATGCCTCCCTGTTTAGCTTCCACAAATGTATTTTATATTTTTTTTTTCCTGTGCCAAAGACTTCATTCAATCCAGATACAAGATTTACAAAATGACCTTTGGAAAAGAACGCAATAAAGCTTTAGCATGTGTTCAGCATCGCTTTTGTTATTAGCTAAAGAACAAAACTAGAGGAAAAAAGCTCTATGAAACTACAAGGCTTCGGCTGAAGAGTGTCAGCAGGTCTGTCTGTGCTGTGAAATCTGTGTGTAGTATTTTCTAATAAAGCCACAGTGGTGTTTAGTTTGCAGGGTAGCGCAATGCGCCCGGCTGGTGATGCTTTAAATGCGAGCATTTCCTCATAAAATCTGGCCTCAGTCAGGATCGAAATGATATCCATGTACTGCCTCATGACTTTAAGGCTAAATTTAACCCAGTTACATAAGTTCAAGTTCAATGTAATCACAGCATGGGGTGTGGAGATAAAAGAAGAGTCTGTCTTCAGGAGAGTTTTTAGATTTCTAATCTAATGAATTCCACACTGCTGTAGGTGCATTACGTCTCTTGCCTGTAGGTACTGCATTTTGTGGGTATATAATACAGTAATCCTCGGTTCGAATCTCGCTCCCCGGTTTATCACAGAATGCCACATAACTCATTTGTCTCAGCCTCGTTTTTGACGCCATAGGACACTTCAACCAATAAACAAGCAGAGAAACTACACATCGGCTACTACAGAACCGTACACTGTACATGTTCTCACGATTAATGTGATACTGTGCACTGTATTTCTACCAATTTACACAAAATTCATCTCGCTATATTCTTGCAGATGTTTTCTGTGTGTGTTTGAAGTGTGTGGGAGGAGGATTTACAGCTTAAACAATATGAAAAAAGCATTGTTGGGGTGGCGTCCGTTTATCGCGGTTTTGGAATGGAACCACAGTGATAAAAGGGGGATTAGTGTATATCGTATTATAAACACAGTCACATTTATTTATATATACAGTAAATATATATATATAGAATGAAGGTAGTTACTGTAGAATGAGTGAACAAACAAACAATCAATCAATCAAGGGCTTCATCGAATAAATATTGAGCTGTTTATTTCTCGGTATAAAAGATATAAAACACATACATACACAAGTGTTCATGAACTTACTACAAAGTAACTCATAAGTGTTGCCTCATAATTACATTTTAATTGAATTCGTTTGCTTTCAGTTTTGTTAATTAATACAAAATAAACAATGAACAGTTTCTCTTTTCTCTCTCTAGATATATAAATTAAACTTGAATAGATTTTAGAGTAGTTCATGTGCAGATTGTTTAGTAAACAAAATATATACATGTACTCGCGCATTCATTGATGAATCAAAGATTTAGATAAAGAGTTGTTCAACAAATACGGAAGAAGTCTTCAGATCAGCACTTTATAATGTTCAGTAGGTTTTCCACCATGGGAGAGTCTTCAGGACAGAGGTGCCTTATGGTTTTTATGTCACATGACAAACTGTGTTCTTGATTCCAACCTAAAGGGACGTTTAAGCAAATCAACCATGATGTTATTCCATATATATTTCTGTATATTCTTTATATCTGGTATGAGAGAGAGAGAGTGAGAAGAAGAGAAGCTTCTGAGGAAGCGTAATTGAAAACAGGAAGTAACGTCTAGTAGATAAAACACATCACTAATTGTGACCACAAATGGAGAACAATCAAGTAACTAACCAAGGCATTCATAAATCTAGGTTCATAATTCGATTTGAATTTTAGATTTTATAGAGTTGCAATGAAGCTGAATTGGTTTTAATTCCATATTGTAGATTTATAATAGAGCACATTTTTGTGTCTGAGCATCAACATATCAGGTAACAGCTGTCATTTTCACTCACCTTGTGTCGTCTGTAGATATTATTTACTCACCTAGACGGCATGTGGATGAAGCCAAGTGCTGACTTTTCTGTTGAAGCTTCATTGTAATCAAAGCGTTTCTACTGTAGATAATCAGGACTGAGAAATCATTCCTTTTTTTTTTTTTTTGTTTATTCCTTTTTTAATAACTTCTGTTTGGTCTTTTATACAGTACCACTGACAGAATTGGACAGTTATCATAATTCCTGTTTATCCAATCAGTGAAAGTTCAGAACCATTCATTTGGGACTTGTGTAACACTGGAATCTGTATTTCAACTCACAGTTAGATGTATTTAAAAGCGCATAGATCGTCTGTAAAGTCTGAATTTCAATATGTCAATAAATTCAGCTGTAATAATAATAAAAAAAACCATAGTCCAACAATTAAGTGCTACAACGCTTTTTATCTGCAGGTTGAAAGAAGGCATGAATGTGCATTGCAATGCCACATGTTTAAAAACGCATGCTGTAATGCAATATTTTCTTTAGCATTCACTGAATATGAAAATAAAGTTATAATGAACTCATTGACCATTTTAGCACAACTGAAATAAAAATCTTGCTCATATCATGCTTAATTCATCTATTTTTTGGGTCTAATTAATGTCTAATTGTTTGAGCTCATTAATACGAGATATAATGGCTTCCACTTGAGGATTTTATAGACCACAAACCAAGTATGTGTGACTGACTAAATAATTTTGTCTAGCTCTGACGGAGAAGAGGAAAAGCCTAAAAGCCTTCACTTTGCTCACGCATTTATAAAAAAAGTCTTGTGAAAAGCACTTTATGCAGCATAGATCACCCACTTGAGTGGTTCCTGAGCTGTGTGTCACCTTGGCAGTCACAGTAATTCACAGTCAAAGCTATGTCAAGGTGTCTGGCCTGAATTGGCAGGAAATACGCCAGCTCAGATACACCAAACGTCATCACAGGTCTAGGAATGAAGTGAATCAGAAAAAAAAATGAGTCCTTAATAAGTAACGAGATTCAGATATGATTTAGCTCTAACTTTTTCCTGCTAAAGCGAGTGAATTATACGTTCATCGGGTTTATACGCAATGTCAATTTTGTATCATTACTCAATTACAAAAAGCTTTTGGAGATACAGAAATGAGCAGAGCAGAGAATATGGTTGTTAATGGTTTTGTACTTTATACAAAAAAAAACACTTTCATCTAGAAGAAGAAAAAAAACCATCTATTTTCTCACATCGGTTTTTGTTATAGTGGAAGTCGTGAGGGGTTTCGGGACGATGCAAAACACCTTTTGCGAGCTTTAGAGTAAATATTTCCAATTCAAGCTTTTATAGCTGGAACTAGTTTTAGAGGGAAGAATTGATGGTTGTGTGTCACCAGTGGCAGCTTAAATCGGAGTACAATAATTGATGTATAAATATTCGGGTAAAACGATACAAAAAGGACATTTGAATGATTTTCTTCAAAACTATCAGTGGTAGACAGTAAGGAAGTATATGTAATTTGTACTTAAGTAGATTTTTTGCGTATCTGTACTTCACTGAAGCATTTCCATTTGGGAAGACTTTTACTTTACTCCACTTAGATGTCACATATTTGACTTTTTACTCAACTACTTTTTGCAAAATCAGTTGTTCCTTTTTATTTATAAGGATAAAAACTGGTCAAACACCAATCAGGGTCGAGCGCACAATCTGTTTAGAACTTGTTCTGATTGGCGCTTGGTGTATCTACTGATCGTCAACATACAGTTCAGCATCAGTTCAACATCAAGCAGAACATTTACAGAGGAATAAATGATAAAGAAACTCTAGACTCGAACTCACCACAACACACGTGAACAATTACACAATTATTTTTTAAGTAGTTGAAAAGAAGGTTTTGGGTTTATGATCATTTTATACTTTAAGGATGGAGAGATCCTCCTGTCTATTCTGAGGACTTGGTAATCGAAATCAAATGCTCGATCTGATTTCTTTGCTCTTTAAACCCGTATTAACCCGTAACTTTCAACCTGTGCTACCCTGTGCTATAAAAACGGTAAGCTTTGGTGATACAATTAAGACAAAAGTGAAGATTGTGTATATATTTTATTCTCACATTATCATATTTTAACTTCATGTTCCCTTCATTCTCGTAAAACAATCACCTCTGAATGTACACGTACTGCAAACTGTCAAAAATATACAAACGAATGCAGACTTGTGCTATACTCTGGTCAAATGTGTAAAAATCATTGGCACCGAGGGAGAGAAAGAACAAAATAAAGAAGAAAAAGACACTGAACGTGTAAAGACATGCACAGCATACATGTGAGCACCCAGTGAGGAGAGATGCTCGGTGCATGGGTGTGGTCTCTTAAACCGAAAAATACTTTAATCAGACAGTAGTTCAAAAAACTGCCCTTTATAAAATAAAAACCATCAAGAATGGTACTATTAGGCACATAATCGTTTTCTTTATACATAGTCGTCAATCTCTGATAGATGTAGAACTGTTTGTGAAACTGTAGGAAAGGAAATAATAATAAAAAAAAACAACAAAAAAAAACACCAACAATTCCTGGAAAGTACAGCAAAAAAAAACAAAAACCCATTCTTCCGCTGTTTGTTACAAGTTGTCAAGTAATCTGTCTAGGAAAACATAGGAATGTCAAATTCATAGCATAGTATACAAAGTCCTCAGACGGCGCGAGGGCGTTTGCTGTTCCGCGCCAGTCTGTCAGATGCTGAGATCTTTGGAGCTCTCTTTGTAGGCCGTCTTCTTGGGCTCGGGGAGTGGATTGTTGACTTTGCCGTAATTGGACTTGAGTTTGCTGTAGTAATTTCTTACACTGCTTGCGCTGTCTTCCTTGTCGGAGTCAACCATGTTTCGAGAACCTCTTGCAGGTAGCATGTCTGGGTCAAGGCTCCTGGCTCGGTAGGAGGTCATTTCTGGAGTATCCGACTGGGATAATCGGCTCTTTCTCTCTGGAGAGCGACCCCTTAACAGCGAACTGTACTTCTGGAAAGCTGCACCGGAATCCGGGGTTCGGATGCGGGGAAGGCTCTGGTCCTGGTAAGTTCTCCGGGGCAAGCTGTCCCCATTGTATGTCCGCTCCATGGTCGAAAATCGGTCGATCGTTTCTCTGGGAAAAGGATTGCTTTGGGACAAACCGTTGTAGGGCTCTTGGCGGAGAGGTTCATTTCGGTTCGCGAGGACGTACGGCAGTCGACGTAGGGTATCGTCCTGGTTCAAGCGGTCGTACGACTGCCTGGGGAGGACGTCATCACGATTCGAACGATCGTAGAACTGGGGGAGGCTATTACCATTGTTGCTGTTAACAAACTGTCGGGGAAGGGTGCTAGTTTTGTTGAGGTGACTGTAGGATTTGCTAGGGAAAGACAGATCATTTCCATGCTCTAAACCATCGTACGTCGTCCGTGGCAAAGGGCTCTCACGGTTTGGCCGATCCGTTGCAGGCAACTCATCCAGGACACTGTCCAAGTTGAAAGAAGACACAGGAGATGGAGGATCCTTCAGGCCCTCATCCTCATCCCGCTGCGGTTTGCCGTTGCGTGGCCCGTCAGAAGGAGGGTTGGATTGGCGACGTGGGGACTGGTATTTGGAGCGATGTGGGGAGCGATACGGCGATTTGCGACGGTGAGGGGACCTGTGCCTGTGCCCTGATCGATGTGGGGAACGGTGCCTTTGTGGAGAGGAGTGACGATGGTGGCGTCTATTCGGGGATCGGCCGTGCCGACGTTCGTGCCGGCTGTCCAAAGTGTTGTCGGCGCTCCTCGTCCGCCGCCTCCTCTCCGGCGAATGGTGCCTCCGGTGGTGCTGATGGCTGGATGAATCATCCTTGCTGTACCTCTTGTCATCTCTCCTCCGGTTATTACCACTGCTGCTTCTTTTCTTACTATGATGTGTGTTCCTGCCTCTTTTGTCCGGGGAACGGTGTCTGTGGTTGCTATGGTGATGATTAGAGCGATGGCCGTGCTTGCGCTGACCTGACTCGCCTTTCCTCCTGTCCTCGTTCCTGGATGTTTTATGAAGGTCTTGTGGAGCGCTGGATTCCAATGGCGGGTGATGCAGTCTGTTAGGAGGCGCTGGGTTCACTTCCGAAACATTTTGAGCCCCGACGACGGGGCCGTTGTTGTCGTCGTTGCCGTCTGGAACATACACAAGGAATTGTGTAAAATAGAGCAAAAAATTTTAGAAATAGCCCAGCCAACTTTGCCCAGGTTTACTTTGGTTTTAATGCCAATGATTCATTCAAACTCTTTTAGGACTTCAGCACTGTACAATTTAATAATGTTTTCCAGTTTTAGCACACTCTACTAAACTCAGCATCTAATTTCCCAATCTCCTGACAAGCTGAATTATGTGTTTTTGAGTTCCTGACACCTCAGCTCTACAGCCATTAACACAGGAGGGGAGAAAAAAATAGCAGCAACATATCTAGTAGTATGACAAAGTCATCATCAATCATGCTAGCAAAACCATATGAATCAATTTAGCAGGAGGTAATGGCTTGGCCCTAAAACTAATTTTGGGGAGGAGACAATGAAATATTAGGAACTGTAAGTCAGGATCCGATGTCTTGTCTATTGAGTGCTTATGATTCAGGCAAAGTGTGTATGGAGGAAATGAGAAATGATTTCATGAATATGGTACAGCAACATTTTTGAGCAGCATTGGAGGGGGGGTAACAATGAGATTGTGATTAAATTTATTTTAGGGTTATGATGTTTAGGCTTTCTTCGCTTTTTTTTTTTTTTTTTTTTTTTTTACATAAAAACTTGCTGCAAAATCAATAGAAATGTAGGTACACCTCTGGAGAGGTCGTGACCTTGGTGTACTTTACTTTACTGAAAATCTTACACAGGTCAAGTGTGCTTTTAAGCAGTGGCATTAAATACTTCTTTAGTCTGGTTTGGACTTTCTTGGGTAAAAATACCTGGAGTGTATGAAGTACAGCCTTGTCTTTTGCACAGTAATGGTTCCTGGCTCAGATTGGATCTGTCTGTCTCGATTAATCACGTTCATAACAACATATCCGTTTTGAACGTAAACGTACACGCCCCCTTGATCCATTGTTTGTTTCTTTGGTAATTGTTTCACTTTTTGCTATTGATCGGGCCCTTCCAATTACGCTTGAACCAATTATTCAAGGACTGTACTACGCCACCAATTTCCCCATCCTTACATTTAATAAAGTGACTTTCGGAGGTGTGTGTCAAAGGGGAAAATCTGCATCACGGATTCATGTCACAGTGTTTAAATGTATCCGATCGAGGACCACATTCAAAAGTGAAAAGATCAGATCAAGCCAGGAAATTAGATTTGTGTCACCTCACCCTGGTAATGTTGCATGGAAAAACTACCCACATAAATGTCACAGTGAGAAACGAAGGCAGGAATGTGTGATGTGCAAATCCATCGACTTCTCGGCGAAATGACAGGCGCGATCACAGAATCGGATTGCGGTGCATTGTGGGTGAATGGACAAAATGACTGATAATGGCACTGCACAGCGCGGACGCGGCAGCTACAAACCGTGGTCTGGTTTTGGAAGAAACCAGCCTCTCCTGCCTTTTCGTTTCTCGCGCTGGCTGTGGCTTGGGGAGCGGCCATCGCTGCGAGAAGAGGTCGAGAGACCACCACAACCGATTTACAGGAGAAAGAAAGAAAGAAAAAAGAAGAGAAAGAAGCAGATCATTTAGATACTAGAAGCAAAGAAAAAAAAACCCGTGTGATTTTTTTTTTGCAATGAAAACCTGTTTATTTTGTTCAAAGAGAGATTGTCCATAAAATGCCCCCACCTTTAAGTGAAAAATAAACATTAATAGAAGAGAGATATCCAGAACACCCAAATCACCATATACACCAACAGAGGAGGATACACAGACCCAAGCTCCACAGACAATGTGCAACACACACAGAGCGAATAACGTAGTGGACACTGCAAACAAAGAGTGGCAACATGTGGATGAAACAGAAAAAAAAAATGGTACAAAAATATACATAGAGATCATTTGTGAATAAAAAAAAACACATCACATACTGAAATTGACAAAATACATAAAAAAAAACCCAACAATAAAAATGCATGAAAACAACACTGGCGATCGAAATATCGGAAACAGTTACGCGGAATCTTCCATAAATATTATGGAAAAAAAATTAATTCTCACTGAAGACGTCATGCAGCAACGGACATTACGGCTGGACTGAAATCACATGACCTGACGAATCCTAATGAAGATTGCGAACGAGCAGATTTACTGAAGAGTCTGTGGACGTCGACTATGTGTGGCAAACTCCGTGAACTACAGTATCTCAGCTGCGAGGGGGTACAAGGATGCGTTCATAGTCTCTTAAAGTCTTCTCAGTAGCGTACATTCACCTTCAATAAATAGCATAAATATGTTACTTACACCGAACTGACTCAGCAATCAAGTTTGTGTTTTTATCAGCGATTAAAAAACCTACAGCTCTGCGAAGTCTCTGAGAAGTCCTAAATCCAGTTATACTTTCAGACGAAAAATTCTACAGGCTGTCACTTTTTGTCTATCACGTGCCCATGGAATTAGTTTCCCCGCATCCCACATTGCAAAGAGAAAGCCAAAGGCAACATGAAGAAGCCCATCACCAAATAGCAGGAGGCCTTGACAGACAGGGCTGGCAAAGTGTGTGTTTATGGGGGAGAGGGAAGAAGAGAAGGAAGGAGAGGAGAGTTGGTGGTCTGTCATGGTGTGAAGACTGGCGAGAATGGGATGTTTTCGTAGATGGACCCACCATATTCGGGGACCGAGCCGTCGCCGCGTTTCAGCACCAGGTGTGCTGTCCGGCCGCCGCTCTTAATTAGCTCGATTGCGCGGGTGTGCTTCATGCCTTTGGTGCTCTCGCCATTAATCTCCAAAATCTCGTCTCCTACCTGAGAATACGATGAAGGACAGTCAGTATTCAATGAATATACACATACACATACATATACGGGCTGTAGCTATCGATTATTTTAGTGATGGAGAATTCTACCGATTATTCCATCGATTCATCGAGTAATAGGATAACAAGTACTTTTTCTTTATTAAGAGAAAATAAGTAACTTGTTTCCTTTTTTTAGAAAAATGGACATATTTTTGCAAAAATTGCATACAAGAATATTTGTGAAAACTAAACCTTTTTAGTGCATTTAATTGACATGTTACATTAAAATGCAAATAGAAATATAGAATTCATAATTACAAATATAAAAGATTTTAGATTACTTGATTAAAAAAAATAAATAAACCACTGAACGGTGTTTTCTTTATGTTTTGGTTTGAAATGATTCCAAATCTGGAAACTTTATCATTTGCTTTGGACAGAATCTATGGAAGCCTGTTTGTGCCACATAAAAAAAAATCCTAACATTTTTTTCTCGCAATTCTGCCTTTTTTTATCCAATCCGGCATCGTCACCCCCTCTGTAGTGACAAAGATTTCCACATTTAAAATGAAAATCGGCTAAAATCAACAGAATCGCACGGTATCAAACCGAGCCTCCGATCCCTGGAGAGAACTCTGTCTAACAATCAGCTCTGGAGGAGACGGAACAAGACGGATGAAGCAGAGGAACCTCGTTCATACACCAACAGCTTCAAACTTCAGGCCCACAACATGGTTACTGGTGGATACAGTAGAAATGTTGGATGTTTACGAGAAATAAAGTGTATATATACAGGTAGTCTCCTACTTAAAATGGAGATACGTTACGACGATCTCATCGTGAGTCAAAAATATCGTGAGTGGAAGATGGTGCTATGACTGTGACAGACTTTCTTGCTTCATGCTGATTTATCATTTTATATTCTGCTCTAAACTGATGGCTTTCCATTTCTTTTTTTTCCCCTACCAGCAGGAGACATACTTGGGCATTTGGAAGACATGCTTTTATCACTAAAATTGCTGTTTGAAACAGAAAAGAATACACACTGAGAAAATCACAGGGTGAGAGATACTGTTGCAGGTCATTTTAAATATTTTTACAATTTTGTCGTATCGCTATATCGTCGTCGTAAGATCGAAAAAACTTAAGTCGAACCATCATAACTGGGGGACCATCTGTATTCTATACATACTGTATATAGGCTTCTAATCGATTCAAATATTTAATATTCAATCGCAGCTTAATCGCTTAATCGATGCTTTATACAAATGTATGTTTATCATTAGGGAAACCAAACTCACCATTGAGCATGAAGACAAAATATTCTTCTAAAATGTTCGAAAGTCATTATGGTGTTTAAAATGACGTAAATCATCAGGACACCAAACGGAACTTTTGCTATGTTTCCACACGGACGGTTTTAATTGGCGGATGTGCGCATCATGGCGGGTTTTAATGCCTGATTTGAGACCTGCCGCATCAGGAAAACACGTGTACAGTGATTGAAAATAATTTTTTTTTATATAGCTGAGTAAAGAAGGGACGTTGTAAAATAAACGTGTGTTGAAGGTTTTAATTTCTCCCCTTTTATATTTATTTATTCATGTTTTGAATAAAAATGGTCGAAAAGAAAAAAGTGCATAAATATTTGATTGCTCGGCTTTTGAAGACGAGTCAATGTTATATTCTTTTTGAAATACTTTAATAAAAGGGAAAAGAAAAAAAAACAATTTTCCTATTTTATTGCGCACCGAACAAAAAACCTTTTCTAAATTCTTTATTCTTTTTCGAATAAAACAGAAACGAATGCTACAAACACGGAATAAAGAAGAGCTGGAAATGCAGGAATATTCTTCTCCCTGCCTTGGATCATCTGTCACTCCTGTTCTCCAGGGAAGCACCATTTTGGAAGATGCGGCTTATTAGTTATTGCGATCAATAGCTACAGGTGACCCTTTCACCGATACGAATTAGAAGTCACAGAAAACGGCTGCTCACTGCGGGAGGAAAACGAGGTCTGCACTTTGGGATCCGAAGCGGCGGCGCTGAGGAAAACACGAGAGACAGCAGGAGACGCTTTTCTCTCGCTTTCCCTCACGTTAAATGGGATCAGCTCGCAGAGCAGAACTTACAGCAGAGCGTATGAAATCGGGAAACCGTTCTCATCCTCCTCTACAAAGCCGTGTTGTAGATTCGGCTGCATTGCTAATCTCCTTTATCGCACACTCGCATCTCAAGTGCCGTTTATTCTTTTATATTCCGCGTGCTTTATCTTAAACGGGGCCTCTGTGGCGCGGGAGTCTATTCTAGGAACATATAATGATGGAAATGCCAGTACATTCAGGGCCATTTAAAACAATCTGATTCTACATTAAACTAATTACAGGTTGTCCATAATTCAGCTGCTAGGATTCTGACAAAGAGCAGGTCTTGTGAGCGAATTTCTCAGATTTTGGAGTCATTGCAGAGGCTCCCTTTTAGAGTCCAGATGGAAGATCTGTTTTTTCCTCCCATGTACCAAAACTGTGAAATTCTCTCCCCATTGACGTTAAACAGGCTGAATCATTTAGTGTTTTTAACTCTGCTCTTAAAACTTCCTTTTTTAGGATCTTTTTATTTGTGTGACGTATTCTGGGATGTTCATTTTCCTTTTATCCTTTGATCTTTATTTTTATTGAATCATTATTGTTATTATTAGCATTATTATTGATTATATTATTATTATTTTTTATTTCTTCTTCAATGCTTGGAAAGCGGTGGAATTCAATAATCCTGGCAAAATCTCAAGGTACGGGAGAAAAATTACACACTTAATGATGTCATTTGAAAATTGGAACAAGACGTGGAACCTTCGCCAAGTGTTTTGCTCCTCGTTCTACAGATGAAAGCGTTGGATTATCGTGTTGTAAATATTTAAAGGACGACCATTTCGGATGCTGCTTTCGGGGGGGGTTCAGACAGGGTTGAGTTTTTGAGTCTGGTTTTTGTTCAGGTTTCGGAAACCAGTCACAAACGTATTCAACGGTTTGACCCGGACCACGGATTCGTCAAAAAATCGGATCGGGATGTGTTCGGACGTACCCTCATCTTGCCGCTGCGCACCGCTGCTCCCTCTTCGGCGAGTCTCAGCACGTACAGGTCCATGTTGTACTCGCGTCCTCCACGCAGACTGAAGCCAAAGCCTTTACTGTCTCTCTCCAGGTCCACTGAGTACAGCTCTCCTTCCTAAACACACACACACACACACACACACAATTAAGCAAGATGTACATCAATACAAACATGCTTCATTAGGCTCAAGGTCAGCTTTGTGTGTGTGTGTGTGTGTGTGTCTGTGTGTGTGTGTGTGTGTTTTCTCTCTCGAATTAAACTCAGAGCTCTGGTTTCCAAAATCACCTGCAGGAAAGTCACCCAGTGAGCTGATAGCAATGATGACTGAGCCACAATATAAATAATAGATTACAGCAGCTCCGGTGGGGTTTTGTGTGTGTGTGTGTGTGTGTGTGTGTGTGTGTGTGTATTTTTGGTTTGGGATAAAGTGGAAACAGGATGGGGGCATCTCCAAAAGCGCCACAGAGAACGAAACGAGAGGACGTAAACAGCTGGGCAGTGTGAGGGAGGAAGAAGAGGGAGATGGATTGCCTCGATTTATTTTTCAATTGAATGCTAAATAAGTTTCCCAACTGTTGAAGATGATAAGGACTGATCGTGCAAACTTTCCAAATGTATACTAATGGGGTGGAGATTTCGGACGTGCCTAGTCACAGGAGTTGAGAAGATCGGTAGCTTCTCCCCCGTCTACAACACACGCTTCAGTACAGAACGTCATCATTAGCATCGTAATCAGCAGAGAACCGAACTGCTGACAACTTGATTTTTTTTTGGAAAAGTTGTCACGCTGCACAGTCTGCGAACGAAGCTGAAAGTTAAAACACAAACCACCTTTTCGAATTCGAGGTAAAGTAGCAGGGCCAAATGAACCATGGCAGGAAATAAAGCCGAAAGTTCAGCTTTAGCCAGCGGCACTTGGCATAGTGAGTAAAAAAAAAACCCGAATTAGTCTGTAATCACACGTATTTAAAGCGCCACACTTTCATAGACACGGTATAATAGCATTATTTAAGATTAAATAAGTATATGAATAGTAGCATATTATTACGGACCTGGACTGGATCAGGCACTTTCACACAGTTATTTATTTTACATTTATGGCATTTTACAGATGCTCTTACAACTTAGCAGTTGAGGGTTGAGGGCCTTGCTCAAGGGCCCAGCAGTGGCAGCTTGGTGGCGCTGGGATTTGAACTCCTCACCTTCTGATTCAGAGTCTAAAGCCAATGCATCTTGCCTTAATTTTGATATGTATTTAATAAAATGACACACTGTGATGGTTCGGGCTGCACATCGCACATTTGGGTGCAGTGTTTGTGCGTGTTATACAAGTGTGTTAATGTGATTGCACATACCGGATTTGTAGCTTGTGTGGGGGCTGGTGGAGGAGGAACCTGAGGCGCTTTAAACTCGAAAGACTCCTGTTTTGGTTTGCTGTTGTTTCTAGGTTGAAGAGACAAAAACATTCATTTTGAGTGAAAGATTCTAAGAGCAAATCTACAAAAAAATAAAAAAAAGACAAGTTTTCCAGTCTGATGGTTGTGTGTGTGTATGTGTGTGTGTGTGTGTGTGTGTGTGTGCGTGTGTGTGTGTTTGAATTACCTTGGCTCAGGTGCAGCTTGTTGTTGAGGTGTGTGTGTGGTAGTGATGGTGGCGATCTTCTCAGCGTTGGTCAGCAGTGCCGCGTTGGAGGACTCTGTCGACGGAGGGAGATGGAGGAAAGTGCATGATTTATCTATCGCACGTGGAAACCTGAGGCTCTCCTGCATGACGAAAGCCTTTCTAAAACACTCGCATGCTAATCCGTAAATTCACTATATAGATTAAAGCTCTGGTCAGGAGGCAGTTTGAAACAGCTGAGATGTGCTGGGGGGGAAAAAAACTGCAGTGAACGCTGCCACTGCAGCTGCTGGATTTCATTCTGCACAGATCTGCATCTCAGAAATAAAGACAACAACCTGGACTCATCGAGGTTCATCTCATACATTTGAACACTGTGGATACTATAAGTGCCACGAGTGCAGGTTCCATAATCTGTGCTTATTGTAAGCTTTGGCATTGCCCACCTTGCCCACCCAGGCTCCATCAAACTGGATTCCTTATTCCTCAACATCCATTAAATTGTAGGTCCACCTCAGCAGGACAGGTCTACATGCGAGCCTCTTTTGTTGTGTCTATTCCCCCTGCGCCTTACTGAGTCACTGCGAACCCCAATGTTGCAGAACCACAAATTCTCTGGAAAGTATGCGCATTTTTCCCACCACAGCTGGCAACGTTCTCGGATACGTACGTTTTCTTTTTCCACAACGGAATCTATTCACTTCATAACTATCTGCAGCCTCCTCATCCTCCTTATTTTGTAAAATGTTCTACGACAGAAACCGTTTTTTAAAAGAAAACCCACCACGTCAGTTCGACTCTGCATTGGGACCATCTTCTGCAGACTTAAGCCATGTCCACACTAATACATTTTTGTTTGAAAACACATATTTTTCTCTCAGTCTTGAGACGCAGTCAACGGAAACGTAGCTTTTTGAAAACGCTCTCCAAAGTGGACAAATCCGTGAAAGCTTTCGCTTCGCAGTGTGGAAAACGGAGGGAATCCGCGTCGTCCTCTGCGTTGCTTCCCTCTGCGTTTTCTCTCTTCATTACGACAGATGAACACACAGCCCAGTCAAGGGTTCTTGCCACACACACACACACACCTACACACGCTCTTATGGCAATCAGCTCTGGTGACCAAAACAAACCAGAGTGCAAGTGGCCCACTTTCATTCGAACAGCTCTAACAGCCCGAGCTTACTCTCGAGCACTAATGGAGAATAAACAGCTAAATGGGAAAACAGGTCCGGAATAAAAGAGGGAGCAGTTCAGCATGCTGGAGAACCTTGCGCACAACCACAGCTCGGCCAGTTAAGGTACATTTGAAGGCAAATACTTTTGTATTTTTCTCAAGTGAATATTTAAAAGAGACACTTCTACTTTTAATGGCATCATATTTATCCACCACTGTCAAACACATTTTTAGACAAATATATTTACTCATTTTATATTTATAGTTTATTTGCTGCACATATTTCTGAGCAGCCGATCAGGTTGTTTTTTTTTTTTTTTATCCCAAGTTGTGTTCTGTATATAATTATGTTTAGGACAAATAAAATCATAAATCTCGAGCATCTCACCGTCTCCTGGAATGATGCGCAGCGCTACCGTGTTCCCCGCCTCCTTGATCAGGTTGACGATGTCCGAGTGAGACTTGTTGGTGATGGAGCAGCCGTTGACGGCGAGGATCCGATCTCCTACCTTCAGCTTCCCGCAGCGGTCTGCTGGACTGCCCTCTATGATCCGCCCTATTTTATGAGGCATGGCCACACATGTGTTTCCAGCTTTATGGCATTTCCAAAATGTATTTTTTTTTTTTTTTTAAAAAAGGAGCGGCCCATAGAGATGAGAGGAGAGAGGGGAAGAATAAAGGAGAGACAGAGAAGGCAAATGGGTTAATACACCAAGCCACCCAAGACAGAGTGAAAAAAAAAACAGTGTAATATAGAATGACCACCATGGACAGCTCCGTTAAATCCCAACTCCCAAAGCAACAAAGGTGTAAGAAATGTGTAGAGAATGGTGGGAAAAAGTGAGAGGAAAAAAAGGAAAAAAAACACTCCCACTTTTGCCATTATTAAAAAAGCATGTGGAAATGTGGCATTGCGATACATAAAAGTCTCTCATATTTTGCTTTATATTAATCAGATCCAAACCCTTTAAATTATGTAATGTATCTTGAAAGAATAAAAATAAACCTAGATTCGAAACTCATGCCTCTTTAACTCATCATGGCAGAGGTGTGCAGCGTGCCCTCGTCATAATCAATTATGGAGAGCGCAGAAATAAATGATGAAGATGCTTCTAGAAAAAAAAAGATAATTCTACAGGGCTGAGGGTTTGGTAATATGTAAAAGACAAGTACACAGCTCGCACAAGCCACTCAATCCTCCCCAGACACAGGAACGAAAAATAAATTATTTGCATCCTTGACATCATTAAATACAAATAATCCAAAATCCTCTCACTCTGTTGCACGAGATGCTCGTCAGTATGTGCTGTATGTGTTTTGTGTGAACTATGCCCTTGTGTGCTGCATAAAGAACTGACTACAGAAGACTCTCAGCATCTCTGGCTTTGCCCCGAGGCTTTCTTCCCACCCACACGCTCTACTGCCCTGCGCCTCGATTGTTCATTACCGAGAACGAACAAACCCCCGCTTCCCTCGCTCTTCGTTCAGATACGCTTCCACGCGCTGTTTTGGAGGGGAGGAGCTCCGGTTGCCGGCTTAGCGAGGACATCTGCACATAAACTGAGCAAACAGACTCAAGTCTTTTAGTAAACGCCGGTTATTGGAAACAGAGAGTTGATAAATCCCCACTTCTCGCCTTTTTCTTATGAGCTGAACTCTTCCCAGTTTACAATTCTCTTGTGCTTTTTTTTCCCCCATGTATTAAAGAAGTGTACTGATGAGATGCTGCACGTTCGGCACTCAGGTGGAAATGGAAAGACGCAAGAAAAGAAAAGAAACCCGAAGGCAACCCCAAACCAACTGATGCTGTCAGATCCAAGCCGAGCATCCTGATTCCCCAAACCTTGCACTCCTCCACCATAAATCAGATTTCATTCATCATTATTATCAGGGTTTTTGCAGGTTTCACTAAGTCAAATTTAAGACCATTAAGAATGGAATTTAAGACTATATCACGTCAGAAAACGCACACAAATAAAAGTCTGTGGAACAATCCGAGAGAGATTCGGCTTTAAAACAGCGAATTTAAGACTTTTTAAAGCCTAAAATTTCGATTTTTAAATATTAAATTTCAATTTTTACATTTTTTTAATTTAAGACCCCACAAAAACCCTGATAATATTATCAGCATTAAAAATGTGTCCTTTATCATGAAGTAAGAAATAAAACTTTGGCCTGAAACTAAAAAATAATAAAGATGGCAAGATGCTTGTGTTTTTCTTTTTTGTGTGTGTGCGCGAGTTTTCCAACAATGAAAATTTTCCATTCTATTAAGAACAACAGTGCACTTTTTAATCAATTTATAGTACCAATTAATATGCCGAGACGACATTGGCCTTATAGGACCTACATATAAGCAAATCCCTGTTTTTACGTTTAGAACGTATTAGAACGACGCTACACTTCTGTCTCAGCAGCTTCTGCATATCAGAATTGAGATTTTGTGACACTATTGAAAGTATAATCTTTCTGGGACTCTATTGAAGAACGTGCCCCAAAAATATTCAGCACTGAACCAGCAGCATTCGTCTCACCGAAAGTCGTCCCCGTGTCAGGTCTGGAGACGGACGAGACGATGACGAAGCCGAAGCCTTCGTTCTCGCCGCGCCGGATCTCGACGTCGTACGGCTGGATCGCGCTGGGCACTACGCTACTGTTTCCTCCTCCTCCACCGCCACCACCTCCTCCGCTGCCGATGCCGCTGGTGGAGCCTGAGCCCGAGCTGACCGTGTTTAGAGAGTTCTGGCTGCCCTGAGGCGTGCGCTTGTCCTCCGTCAGAGACGCCGCCTGGGTACTGCTGTGATGGGACGAGGCCGGAGACGGAGGGACTTCACCGTCCACCTTTGCTACTGATGCGTGAGAGGCATTCATATCAATAATACATAGCAAATGCAGTGTTACTTAACAAGTAGATCTTTAAAACTTAGCAGTAACATACAGAATAAACATAAACGTAAATTATAGTAATATTACAGTA
The DNA here is from genome assembly GCA_014706435.1 of Silurus glanis. Taxonomy (NCBI): domain Eukaryota; kingdom Metazoa; phylum Chordata; class Actinopteri; order Siluriformes; family Siluridae; genus Silurus; species Silurus glanis. The sequence continues at coordinate 5,781,458 of JAAIIK010000026.1, forward strand.
AATAACCATATTAATTGTAACTTTTTTCTAAGAACATTCATCTTTTGGTGCTCTACACTGAGAGACAACTGAAGACAACATAATAGATCAGGGGGTCCCTAAACTGCAGCCCACACATTTGGAACAGCTCTGCGAACAATTCCAGAGACATGTATGAAAAATTACTTTTCAAAGACGTTTTACTCATATTCATATCTGTATTTGATAATTAAGATTGGGTTTCAAACAAAAATCTCCTTCAGTTTTTAATAAAGGTCGAGGCACTGATAGCTGTTTGCTTGCTGTCATTACAAGAGCGGCCCCTAGAGGCCAATCGCTGATGCCACACGCTGTTTTTTTTTTTTTTTTTTTTTACACGCGAGACGGCGCGCTGCACGGAGAGCGCTATATAATATTTTTTATCTATAATTTATTCATTACATAATTATTTTTAATAATGAATATATTCATATTTATTTCCTTTAGCACATTTTCATGATTCAGTACTTTTTTTTTTTATAAAGCACAGCACTATTTTACATGGAGTGTTTGTTTTTTATCCAGTATCCATTTTAAAAATCAGTAGATAAATTGGTTATTGGCAAGTAGGATTCCAACCTCTAGTTATTAACGTAGCCTAGTTATTTGTTAGAATCATTAGTAAGCAAATGTTTGGATTTCAAAAATAATAATAATAAAAAAAATTTCATTACGATTTTAATAATGCTCTTTTAATAGGCTATATGTCTCTTATAAAAGTAATGGTTATTTCCCTGTATGGTGCAGAACAAAATAATAAACAAATCAAGCATTAGGAGGAATAATATATAAACTTAGCTTACTTTAACTTAGTTCTAAATCTTTTTCGCCCCCAAGAATTTTGAATTTACTTTAGTATAATGAAAGACATTGTATTGTTGAATTTGGGACAGAACCCCTCGGTGAAAACACTCAGATAGAAACAAACTAAAAACAGACTAAAATAGACTGCATATGTGCTCTAAAGTTCTTCCACACCCCCTTTTATTTTTTAGTGCGACTGTAAGCCAATAAGAACATTACTTGTGGCTGAGATGAACTTCCCTTAACAGTGATAGCTTGCTAACAGAGCAACCAGGCGGACCAGGATATTAGCGGTAATCAGAACTGGATTATTTAGAAGACATTTTTATGTAGAATGCAGCAACGGTGTTGGGAACGCTGCTGGTAAACATCATATGGCACTGCTTATGACCAGTATCCAAAAGGAAACGAAAAATCCGAACGGATAAAAGAGTCTTCCCTTTTTAAAAAAGTCTTCCCTCTCAGGATGATTCGCTTCTACTGTAACCCAAACGACGGATATTTGGAAACCACCGATTTTGTTAGACTCCAGATAAACAATCCAGTTGACTCCATTTTGCAGCAATCCAATAATAACTGGCGAGGTCTCGGAGGGACGAGCTGACCTATTTTCCTTTTCCTACAGTCTATCGGCGGCGTTGGCACAGGGAGAGCACGAGTCGGTGTTTTGGGCTCGACGAAGTGAGATTCATGAGCCGAGAGTCGTTTAGCGGAGCACCGGCGTGTCTGGTATTTCTCGTCAGCAGGTGGGAGAGGGGGTGGGGGGTTTGGATGTGGAGAAGCTGAAGCACGCTCGATCATCTTTACGATCGCCGCTCGCTTCCCGTCAAGGCCACGGAGCCATTTCACACCCGCAACTAATGCTCCAAACACTTCATCTCGACCGCTTCAATGAGGTGTGGATGATATCAGCCATTTAAAGTGCAGCTTAGAAGAATGCCAGATGCCTTTTTTTTTCCCCCTGGGACTACATTGGTTTTCTTGAATCCAGCGTGTTTAATTAACCCTAGTAAACGAGTCGTGTTCACGTTTTAGAGCAGAAACACTGTGAAACTGAAAACTGTCTCAAAACTGTTCGGTTGCAGGCTTTGTTAAAGAGACCGGAGCCGGATCGGGAATGGCTAGTTCATTAACAAGTAGCGTGAACTCTCATTTAAATCCAATCTGTCCTGTACTGATGAATAATTAGGCTGGATTTCTGAATTATTTATAATCCTATTAAAAGGGTGCAGTCATGAGGTATTCCATTAGCAGGGCAGGTCATGGCTGAAATATCAATGTTCATAGACCATAGATATGCATAGAATAAAGCAGACATTTCCTGCACGAGGTCCTAAAAGCTTGTTCCTCAACAAGGTTCCTTAAATGTTCTTGCACTTTAAGTCGCTTGGTTTTTAAAGTGACTCTACTTTTTTCCATTCGATCCAAAAGCTCAGATGATCACTCAAGTTTTTCCTTCAGAAAGTTGGTTGATTTTACAGGAACACTAATGAAACACATTTTAACCAAAAGACGCTGGGATTTATTTGAATAAATGAAGCTGAGGTTGCTGAGTAAAGCCATAGCATTACAGACCCGGGTTATTTCTCACCTCCATATCCAGTTTTGCGTCTGACGGTCAGGTTGACGTGGCCCTGCTTGGCTGCCTGCTGCATGAGCTGCACTACAAGCTGATGGGATTTGCCCACCACGGCCGTCCCGTCCACGCAGATCAGCTCGTCTCCGGAGCGCAGGCGTCCGTCCTCGTCTGCGGCACCGTACTTCACAATGTGGCCGATGTAAATCTGAAAAAGGCAGGAGGTAAATGAGTTCTAGAGTTCTATATTTCCAGAACCGTTTCGTTATTGGTTCTAAAACGCGTACTAACTACAGAGGGATTTGTCTTTAGGGCTGACTGCAATCCTGCGCTCAGAGTTTGGTTTAATTGTGATTAAACTGATGACTGGTACTCGCCACACCAGTGCTTTCCTCATGGACCGAATCCCTGTGGAAAAATCGGCCCCGAAAAGCCAGCATGTCCGCTTGAATGAGCTTCAAAACTAATTTGGCATCCAGTATGGAGACCGTGGGTGGCTTGGGAGACATTTTTCTAAGTCAATAAAGCCAAGATGAAAGCAGGAGCTCTGCTTCTAGGATGAACCACACAAACACACACACGGCACAGATTGTGGCTTTCGTAACATTTCAAGCTGCACGCTGTACATGGAAAAGGGTTGTCGCGAGCAAACCCTCAAAGGCTGGCGGTGAGACAGGCCAAGAACCATTTGGACCAGCTTGAAAAAGCTCTGAATTCATAGTTAGAATTGTGTACGAGAAAAGGCACAGGCTTCGAAAGAAACCACGACTGCTCGGATTGTAATGTTGAAAGGACACTACAAGAGATACAGTTGGTCTTCTTCATCAGACTTGTGACAGACCTTGACAAATTGAGACGGCTAGACGACTGGGTCAGAGCATCTCCAAAACTGCAGCTCTTGTGGATTTTTTTCAGGTCTGCAGTGGTCAATATTTATCAAAAATGCTCCAAGAAAGGACTCGGCGACAGGGTCGTGGGCGGATGAGGCTCACTGATGCACGTGGGGAGCGAAGGCTGGTCTGTGTGGTCCGATCCAACAGACCGCTGAAGAAGTTAATTCTGTTAATGCTCGATGGCTCAGAATTGTTTTGGTAGCAAAAGGGGGGGCCGGCACAATATTAGGCAGGTGGTCATAATGTTGTGCCTGGTCGGTGTATATATAACACATATATATGTGTTTATAGATAGATAGATAGATAGATTTATAGATAGATAGATAGATAGATAGATAGATAGATAGATAGATAGATA
>JAAIIK010000026.1:5785116-5797638 GCA_014706435.1 Silurus glanis
ATAGATAGATAGATAGATAGATAGATAGATAGATAGATAGATAGATAGATAGATAGATAGATAGATAGATAGACAGACAGACAGACAGACAGATAGATAGTTTGATGTGCTATAAATACACACTTATAAAAGTGTATGAGGTGACAATCAGGTACAACACTGGATTGCTTAATTCATCTGTAATTCTATCATCTCTATTCAGCGTGGCTTTCATTCATTTTGGTTCTACGACAGGGCAGAATTGTCCTTACAAATCTGTATTTTATAAAAAAAAAAATATATGAAAGAAACTAATTAAGCATTAAAAACCAGAGTACTGCGATGAAAAACGGTGTCCGGGGTGGTTTGAGTATTTGATTATCCTGTCCAATACATCTTTGTGTTGCGTCTCGTGCCCAAATTCCCCTATTGATCCAATCAAAAATCCAAATCTTCACCTTAGATTCATGTTTGCAAATTACAGACTGGAACAAAACCTACATGTCAACATGTAGAGACACACCAGAGAACATGAAAAGCAAAGAAACTGCTGATCACTTGTGTGTAAATGTGTTCCTTGATCAGATTCCATCAAATGCAACCTGAATAAACAAGGACCTGTATGTAGAAACCACATCTTTCCCCCTCAGTCTGGTTTTTATCATATTTATATAGAGAATTTATTTTTTTACAGAATGATTTTTGCATGTCCTTGACAATCAAGATTTATTTTTTCAAAGCACAGAGGCCAAATTCAGGTTGGAATGTTTCTAGTACAGTGTGCTGTGTATATTCAGGGCCTTTTGAGAAGGTCATTACTCATGTTTTCATCACAAAGCTAAGCAGTAGCTAATTTGTATTACTGACTGCAGTCGTGATAAAGTACTTCATAATGATGCCCTGCTGGAAGGCTAAAAGACTGTACGGCAGGCGCGATATTTATTGTCGAATATATAAAGAGCCAGTGAGTGGTGTTACCGGGGAAAAAAAACTCAATCTGACCTTTTTTACTTTGATTATTAGTTCGGCTTTTAACAATTTTATAATAAGATGCAGAAATGAAAGTCCAGTGAAGGTCTGAACAAAAACAAGAATGATTTCAATATTAAGGACAAACCTACTCACTGAAAACCCTAGCAGCCTCTTACTTATGGGATATTTTTCAAACTTTTCCTCACGTTACATTTCAATCTCGGAGTTTGTTAGCAAAATCAAATTGTGTTTGCTATAAAGACAATCTATGAACTTTGTTTTAAAACAGGAATCATTCAAAGTGGCCGGAGTGTGTGTAATGTGTGTGGCCTGTGTAGTAAAATTGGGTGTTTAAGTGGCCCTTGGGTTCATGCTGCTTGTCAAAGCCCATCAAAGTTTAAACAATTTAGTGATTTTTTTATTTTTACAATGACTACTTTTAGAATTAATTTATCCAGAATTCTAAGTCTTTTATCTGAAAAAGTAAAGAGAGGCAGCAGCTGAATTCAAGATTAGACTGTATAAGAAAAATATGTTGTTTTCTATAGAAGAAAAAAAAAGTTTCAGGTACTGTAATTAGCTTTGAGATAGAAGGTAGGAGAGGATTTTAGAATCAATACTCCGATTTCTTTGTAATGCGCACATTTCTGATTGGCCGATCAGGTTTATATTTGTTGTATTCTGCATAAAACTAAGTTTGTGACCAATCAAAATCTTAAATCTGATTAGCCTTCATATAGGGTGTAGATAATACAGGGGTTAATAATACTGTAATGAGCCTTGATATACTTTATGTCCACGGATCAGGCATAACATTATGACCACCTGTCTAATATTGTGTTGGTCCCCCTTTCGCTGCCTAAACAGTCCTGACCCATCGAGCATTAACACCAACTTCTTCAGCAGTTTGATCTACAGGAGCTCGTCTGTTGTATCGGACCACACGGACCAGCCTTCGCTCTCCACGTGCATCAATGAGCCTGGTGACCCTGTCGCCGGTTCACCACTGTTCCTTCCTTGGCGCACTTTTGATAGATTCTGACCACTGCAGACCAGAACATCCCACAAGAGCTGCAGTTTTGGAGATCCTCTGACCCAGTCGTCTAGACGTCACAATTTGTCAAACTCGCTCAAATCCTTACGCTCGACCATTTTTCCTGCTTCTTACACGTCAACTTTGAGGACAAAATGTTCACTTGCTGCCTAATAAATAAATCCCACCCACTAACAGGTGCCATGATGAAGAGATGATTAGTGTTCTTCACGTCACTGGTCATAACGTTATGCCTGTAGGAGAGTATCTTTGATGATACTGTGGTGAGTCTTGATATAGCGTGTAAGAGTATTTTAGATACAATACCTTGATTAGTCTTGATATAGGGTGTAGGAGAGTATTTATGGTTCAGACAAACAAACAGTCCGATGATATAATTATAGTGAAAAAAGCCCAAGTGTCAAATCTAATAGGTGTTGGATATGTATGCTGATATGTATGCTAAGCTCAAACGATAACAATCCAAGTGTGCTGTGTATCATTTCTCCAACATTATTGTCCCTGATTTACTACAGAAGTAACAGAAGTATTTTTTTGCATACTAACATATTAAATAATTTTAAAAAAATTTATTAAAATTTACTCACTGGCTCTCCGGGTTCATTCCCTCCGAGGATCCGGAACCCGAAGCCTGTATCTTTCCTCCACAGAAAGATATCCTGTTCCTGGTAGTCTGGCACTGGAAAAGAAAAAAGGAACAAATAACCCGAGGCCACAGTCAATTCACCTGCAGCATGACGCACACGGTCTTAATCATTCTCACTGTTCTGCGCTCTCGAGGCAGCCAGGAACGGCGGTAAAGAAAAAAGAAAAAAAAACGGCGGCGGTGCTAATAATGTCATCATTTTAACAGTTGCACCTGGGGTTGGACCCAATCAGAATTACGGTCAGATTCAATTTTTCATAAGGCCTTACAATCGACAGGCAGGCCTGCAGCGGCAGCGATTACCCTGCCGAAAATTATCCTGTAAATCATCGCGGCCTGAATGGAGTAATAATGGACCAGCAGAAATGAACAAAGAGTATAACGCAACATATATCTTATTTATTTCCGCCATCTCGTACAGCATCAGGAATAATAATTCATTTACATTAGTGTTGAGCAGATGACAGAGGAACTCGGTCTATGGGACGACACCCGGTCCTGCTCGGAACCGGAATGCTTTGTGCAAACTTCATAAAGATCTGCTTTGCATAGTTTGGAATTGAGGATCTCCTGCTATAGAGCTCTAAACCCTATTGGACATGATGAATGTGAACGCTGACTGCATCCCAGGCCTCCTCACCTCACCTACATCAGTACCTGACTTGATTAAGGTTTAAAGGTTTATTCCACTTTTCTCCCCCTCTTACCATCATGTCGACAAATAAATCAGGTGTGTGTTGCTTTTAAGCCCCGGCAGACCCCAAAAAATACATTTTTAGTTCGCTTTTTGGTCAATACCATGCAGTGAGACAGCAAGCGAGGGCAAACATCAAACAAATATCGCTCAATTTCTGGGGCATGAAAGTGCATTTGAAGATATAAAGGCACCCTTGGAGGACAGACTAAGACCATTTAGATATATTTTAATGCAGTAAAAGAACTTGATGCCCCTTTCAGCCTAAATGACTTGCAGAACCTTCTTTATATCTGTTGTTAGGAATGATTCCTGGTCATGTGGTTCCTCTTGATTAATGTGTAATTTTCTTTCAGGATCTCAAGTGACAAGAACAACCAATGGTAACTCTAACCAAAATTTCCAGCTTTCACATGAAGATTTGAAACACTACCAAAAATGTCTTGCTTTAATAAAAACCCTACTCTTTGGAATGGAGGTTACTGTTTGAGAGCTGCGGGATTGGATAAAAAGGGATTTGGGTCTATTGTGCATAGCCGATGAAGGAGGAAGCAATATGGGAGCACCGGGAACAAGAGCAGATTGGGCTGCAATCTGCACATTGAATCATCAGTAGCCTCTTTTCCACTTCTTTTGGTTTGTTTTTTGGTGTTTTCGATGGTCCCAATGCCAATTAGCACAAGTTTCCTCCACAGACTGTAGCTCCGAGCTTCTGTAGCATTTCTCTGCGAATAGCTGAAACGGTGCAGGGACAGGAAAAGTAGGAGACTGCAAATGAAATGCCAGGAATGCAAGACCAATCAACGAGGACCTACGTCATGAAAGGTTCAGGTGTTCTGAGGTTGGCTATCTAACTGAACGGTGAGAGGTTTGTAATTATTTAATGCCAGTTGAAATGGAAGCAACGCTGAACCCGTATGTGTTTGGCTTTGTGGTGGAAGAGAGTTCCCAATTAAGAGAAGTGGTAGACTAGAACAGTCTCGTGCACGCAGATTAGGGTTTGGCAATAACATCTGAAATATGCAATGCACTCGATTGTTTGAGGTGACCACATGCAATAAAATAAAAAGCAATTGCAACCTTGTCATGACTTTGAATCACTGGAAGGTAATTGAAACTCAAAATTGAGAAGGGCTCCCCTTTCCCCCAGTCCCTTTGCACTATTGCTCCCAATTGTGGGTGATGCAGTTATCAGGAAACTTCAAGCTTGAAATTTCCATTAACAGGCCAATGAGAGGCAGTGAGTCGAAAGACTCCCACATCATACAAAATGGCCGCCACTGGGAGTGGTCAGTTTTCCCAAATCATTCAATTTCCATTAAGCGGCAGAAATGAGTCTCCAAATTGTCTATTATGGTGCGCCCCAGCTTTCAGCCTCCATTCGCTTTAGGCCGAAGTCACTTAATGATACTTTTGTGCGTTTAAGCCGAACTGGGTAATTCCCTCTCAGGGCTGCTCAGGCACAGCTTCCAGACTTCTGGCTGCCTTCGAAAGCAGCAATCGACCACAATCTAATTGATCTGCCTCCAGTTATCTCTTAGTGCACAGAGATCAGCTGTTCCTGAAGAAAAGACCTTGGTTTCACGGCTTCAAGTCATGTACCCACGCATAAAAATAAAACCCCACACAGTTAACATAAGCTATCTCAGAAGCAACTTTTCCCTCTTCCTTTTCCTTTATTTCATCTGCCAGGTCGTCTTTGATTCACCGCCCCTGCTCAGATCCGTGGGCAGCGCCACGAGTCACAGCTCCCCTTCCCTTTAAAGTGTTCAATAATGAAAGAGTTGCATGAAAGCAGGGGTCACCAGAGGAATGATTAACTGCTGAAATCTCCAGAACCACGTGTCCTCTCCTGCAAACCGACGCTCCTGTCCAGCACGAAGACATGAAACAAGTCTGGGATTTCACCATCTTCGGCTTCTTTTGGTTCTTCGCACGTCTGTCAGAGAGCCGTGGGTTTTTAGGGAGCGTTAAAAATGCATAAAAAAAAGGAACGCTGATCGAAGAATGAGGTATAATTGGCCCAGAGAGCCAGTTGGTCGATTTCTGGCACCTTTGCTCTAAAGGGTCAGATCACAGAGAAGGCTAATTATAACTACACAAAGTGTGGACAGCAGAGCATTGCAATATAATGGACCCTGACAGCAAAATCAGATCGCAGATTCTAACAGAGAGCTAATGGCGTCGCAGAGCCATGGTTTTTAACGCTATGTCACGGTGCTGGAGTTAGGCCAAGAGAACTAAAAGCGATTGACTGGTACTACAGCGCAAGATTTTACAATAGTAACTCTACTGAAACATAGCCAGGTTCAAAAATGTGTTATTTATCCAATCGGGAGACATATTTCTTCAGTTTTTTTATGTTCACACACAACTGAGAGACGGCAGCTAACGGGAAGTAAAGCACCCGCCCTGTGGAGAAGGAGAAAACGTCTAGGACTATTGATGGATCTAATGGAATCGATGGCAGAGAAAGATATCGTTCGACTTGAAATTCCCGACTATCGCTTCTGCTTTGAAGGAGAGTGCGCCAACAATGCCAAGAAACTGAACAAAAAAGCAACTGATCAAAGGCAAGATTTTTAAACAAGGTAGAAACCAGAAAGCCAAGCTCGGGAGGTCATTATTTTTCTTTGGTAGGTTTTGATGTCGTTTTTATTGTCCAAAACTGCAACACTATAACACACACTGCATCGTTAGCCAAACAGGAACCCCACTTGGGTGTCCACTGGTGTTTAGCTGTCCGCTTTGATCTGCAGACTTTTGATTCGGTTGCCACCCACAGTGGCGCTTTCAGGATTGGTCTGCTTCATCAGGATACACTTGCAACAGGCTTTGCAGAAAGTTTTAGATGGATTAGATGGAATATGCACAAGTTTGAGGTCGGCAACCCGAGTTTAACCTGCGATTGTCTTTTTGGATCTAACTAACACTGCTCCTTATTATTTTCTGCCATGGTTACAATAAAAAAAACTCAGATAGAAAAACAAAAAAACCCACCGTTTTAGGTGGATGAGAAGAAATAAACAATAACAAAGCCAGAAAACGCAAGAAGTAAAGCAAAGAATCCTCAAACACCATTATTCCACCCTCGATTGACCCCACAGTGCCAGCCCACCGAGCACCCACCACCAAAATACCATATTACTTACGCCTACTTTCATACATGCTCCTGGATTGGGCCCAAATTTTGAACGGGTCCGGTTTCTTGGCGAGCGTGCCGTCTGTCACCGGCTCCTGAGGGGGCAGGCCGGGCAGCGGCTGGGCGGGGGGAGGCGGAGCTGCCGTCTCTGTGGATGGAGCCTGCGTGGAGTGGAGAGGCGAGTCCGAGGGGACGCTCCGGTGGCTACCCTGGCTGTCTTTTCTCTCCAGAGGTTGCTGGAAGCATTCAGAGGAGTATGCATGTGAAGAGTTTTTGTGTGAGAGTGATAAAAACAGAGAATGATAAAAAAAAAAAAAAAAAAAGAGTTCACAGTTCAGTCGAGTATAAAAGCTGAAAAGCTTGGGTATGTAAGAGCAGGTTGTTATTGGTAGCATTGTAACTTTGGTTGGAGTACACTCGTACAATTCCACTTGACAGTTTTAACGTTCTCTTTCTACAGAGCTACAGCTGTAAAAAACAATCAATAAATAAATTAAGGGGAAACAGTAGTGGTCCACTTGTCCTTGGTGCATTTATTTGCCAGGTTAAAGCGACTTGTCCAAATCAGTAACAAGTTCCCCTGCACGATCACCTTAATCCAATAAATCAACTTTTGCATGGCAAATCATATGCTATGGCCTTCAAACCAGATCAAAACACAAATGACCACCATTTGCTAAATTGTCCACACCACCATCACATCCCCAACTTATGGTGGTTCAGCACCTTGTAACCACCCAGATTTTGATTACGTCACTACCATGCATTAGGGTGCTCAATACGATATTCCCCTCTCTTGAATACAACCAGGTAAAAGGAGAGAACAAGGGGGAGCGGGACGCATTGTCTTTTCTTGCAGTGATGGATTCGTTTTAGTGACTTGGTTCTTATAATCACGTTCATCAAAAATAAACGTATCTTTTTTTAAATCATTTTGTTCTTTCGATCAGAAATAAAATAAAATGTTACATTTCAATAAGCAGATCCCCAACAGGTCTACATACACCAACTTCTATTATAGTTCCTGTAATTTATATATGTATATATAACCGCATAGCGTGTATTGGAGCCACGTGACAAAAGAACAAACGACTCGGGAACAGAAGAGTCGTTAGTTGAACTACTCAATTCTGTTCGGAGATTTTGTGATGCTTTGCCAGTACAAAATGAACCAATCACTATTTACTGTTTATTGTGTTCCTGGATTTCATTGGGAATTTTTGCTCATGTCTTTTAACTGACATTTCTTCAACTTCTCATCGTCTTAGCAACTAGCGCAACAAACACTAATCCACAGGACACCCGTGTTTTGGGGTTTTATATATGCAATTTTTTGTTGTTGATTTGGGTTTATATATTTGAATTATAGCATGAAGGTTCATTATAAATCCGGTCAGTGGATCGCTCCCTCAAGTTTGTGTAAGCTTGCCTGCTTAGAAAGCTCTTAGAGGGACCGTTAAAACCTTACGGTACTTACTAACACACTTTTCCCTTAATATATATGCGCTGTGTAAGCGTAAAGCCATTTTCTTCCCATACTGAGGTCTGATTGGGACGGATAAAGCATTCACACTGTTTTATTGACAGGGGGAAAAAAAAACACATACACGGTATCAGGATCACAATTACCGCTGTCACTGACTGTACACACACTCACACACACTTATTTGAATCCATGCTTGCTGAAACAATTATCTCCTATCTGTAGAGGAAATCCCATTGGAGAAAACAACAGATTGCTGGATGCAGCTGAACTAAATTAAAAAGACATCTCTGCATGCAGCAATGTGCCGACTGAGATCCGAGACCATCATAAAGAAAGAACGTGAGCAAAATCAATCTTTTTTTTTTTTAAAGCGTCAGAGAATGGATCCCCAAGGAGATTAAGGGCTGGATGTTCTAGTTTTGTAAACGGTAGGCATACCGATGCAGGGTTCTACATACAAGTACGTCTCCCAAGAGACGAGCCAGAGAACTCCTAATCAAGCTCTTTATGTAACATCTTTGCCTGAGAGTGTAGAAAAAAATGAGTTCTCAAGAGCTCTACTGATGTTCAATCAGATCTTTATGATCAGGTTCTACTTGGAAGGTAAACGCTTAGTTTGTAGGATTCTGCATATAATGCTTCAGCATGCCTCCAGTTTCAAAAACAACCATATTTATCATTTAATATTACAAAATGTAGCATAAAATATTATTTTTTGGCCATCTTAAGGGGGTAGAAGGTAAACATGCACAGTACATTTGCCATTTAGAACTTTTTAGGAGACTTATTTTCTTTTCAAAAACGGGTTCATGAAACTTTGATTTATTTATATATAAATATATACATATTTACCACTTAACATTTGTTTCTCTGATGGGCCAAGACTCAAATACAGCACCAAAATCCGCCATGATGCGCACATCCGTCAATTAAAACCGTCCGTGCGGAAACATAGCAAAAGTTCCTTTTGGTGTCCTGGAGTTTTACGTCATTTAAAACACCATTGTTACTTTAAAAACGTTTACGAGAATATTTTGCTCTATGTTGAGTTTTTTTTCACTAATAATAAACATGCATTTGTATAAAGCACCCATATTTCTCCATGGACATGTTGATACGAGTATTAAAAACTTGAAAAGTATTCATTTAAGGTACATTTAGAACAGATACAAACGTGCGATTAAGTTGCGATTAATCACGAGTTCACGCTTGACAATCGTGCGATTAAATATTTCAATCGATTGACAGCCCTGATATATGTATTAAAATTATTTGAAAGTGATTTCTACATCAAACCTTCAATGGAGGCACCAATTCTAGGTTCAATCTGCAAGGGACTCCGGAGGTCATGAGTTTAAATCCCACCACCAAGCTGCCACTCCTGGGCCCCTGAGCAAGGCCCTTAACCACATAGCTGCTTAGTTGAATGATTTAGATGTAAGTCACTCTGGATAAGGGAGTCTGCCAAATGCTGGACATTTAAATATAAATCTATTACATTCTTATCCAGAGCAAATTCCAGTGGCAGCTTGGTGTTGCATGGATTTCAAGTCCAACATCTTTTCCACTGAGCTGCCACTTCCCTTAAGCTTCTTTGTTTATTCCTCTAACACTTGCATATCCAGTTCCTCATTATGTAGTATTATGGATATCTATATTTCCAGAATTAGAACATGTTTAGCCTTGCACCTTAAAACATTCGACACCTTTTACATCCGAAATAACCCCTAGATTTAAGCACACACTCCTGTAGGTGGTGCTCTGGAGCTCTTCCAGCTCGACTCCGTCGTCAGACGCGTTTCAAAACCTGGTATCGAGACGAACGCAAACAAACCCTCCTCCTCCTCCTCATTCTCCCTGGAAATCAGAGCGCGGCATCCCAGGATTCCTCACACTGACAATTACTGACAACATCCAAAACACTCGAATTATTTCCTGGCACGTAGTGACACTCGCACGCTTAAAAACACACACACACACACACACGCACACGCACACGCACACACACTGCGAGCGAGCGAGGATGATGGAGGCTAAGCAACAGCAGGTAAAATCGGAAGAGACGGACAGATAGTGAGAAGTAGAAACAGGCTGAGAAATGTAGAAAAATCAAATACTCACCAGTTTTGGGCTTTTCTTGGCAGGAGCCACCCCTAGAGGAAGAAAGGAAAAAAGAAAAAAAAGAAAAAGGACAGAGGGAAATATTAATATTGCATGTTTAAATGTCACCTTCCCTACAGGCAAAGCATTTCCAAACCGAACTGATCTGACTGTAGCGCTCAGCACAGAGGCAGCAACAGCCTTCCTCCCTCTCTCTCTCTCTCTCTCTCTCTCTCTTACTCTCTTGCTCACTCGCTGTGGTGAAAAATAAAGAACTAAACCCAGCAATCTCGATCCACCAAAGCCTTGCAAAATTCAAAAGACAGCCTCGGAAAGATCCCTCGCGCTGCTTTCGTCGGCGTGAAAAATAAAGGAAAACAAAGACGTGAGAGTGGCAGAGCCTGGACAGGTTCTAATCTATTACCCATGGAGCAGGAATCCAAGCTACTGAACATTAAATTATAGGCAACGCTCAGTTCTCCTCTTACTGAGACCATCTTCCAGCATTGCTAGCTCCTCGCACCTCCTCTTCGGAAAAGCTCCCGAATCGACAGGCTCCCCTTCGCTCGTCTTTTTCCTCCTCCCTCTCTCACTCAATCTCCAGCCTTTTCCCATTTCCCCCCTCCCGCCCACCCCACCCCCCCTGCTGTGCACCCATCACAGACTCGCTCTCTTTCATCCTCTCTCTCGCTTCTCTCCCATCCTCGCTGTCGGTACCACGGGGACCATCCCTTCCTCTCCTTCTCTACATCCATCTCTCTTTTTCTCCGTCTGCCAGAGGTGTGGGGTCGAACTCATAAATGACGAGCTCGTCGACGAGCGTTTTACGGGTCAATGGGAACGGGGATAGGTAGCGGATACGGAAGGCACGGCGTGACCCCTAGGTGTTGTGTTTATTATTATGTATTTCTTGTGAGTGACAAAAAAGTCCATAAACATGTTTACTGGCGGATTAGAGCGAGTTCATTCCCAGGGAAATGGTCCACCTTTAAACTTACAGCTCGGTGTGTGTGTGTGTGTGTGTGTGTGTGTGTGTGTGTGTATTTGTGTGTGTAGGTGTGTCCTGATTCTATCTACGCAAAAAAAAAAAAAAAAAATCTACGCTTATTGATTGCTAACTGTCCCAAGGGCAAAGCATTGCTGGACACACACACACACACACACACACACACACACACACGCGGCAGCTCTTATTATCTCAACAGCTTATTCGCATTCCATAAATCCTTTTCTGTCTGATCTGGTTTCATGCATCATGCCTAGCGATTATCCTGCTTGTTGGACATAAAGAAGGAACAACGAGAGCAACAACAAAGCGGCATCTCGGCTACGCGCAGCTTTTAAACCCAAGCTGCCATTACAACGTCCATGCGAAGACTATTGGTTTCGATGCTACAGCGTAGAGCCCTGCGCGGGACTGTTTTCTTCATCATTCTGTCACAGCTTAGAAAGATTGTGTAAAAATGTACACAAACCTCGAGGCTACGATGAACTTAGGGAATAATAACATTCATAAACCATTAAACTGATATATAAAGCAATGCTAAAGTGAAGCAGCACACATGGCAAACACCTTGGGTTTATTTATTGTTATTTATTTTTATTTATTAGCCTTAAAAAAAACTGAAACTAAAAGAACTTTTAAACAAAACATTACAACTAGCGCCCTCTACGGGATGGCGGGACTCGCGGTATATTTGTTTGACCGCCCACGGCAAAGGTCAAACCGCCCGCTCCAGCGAGATTTGCGTTGTCCTAATGCAGCCCCCTACTACAATGCTAGAGCACAGGATCCCGCCTCGATGGTTTTAGCCAAGACCAAATTGGACATCAGAAGAAAACAGGGGCTGAGTGGATCACAAGTGAGAGAGAGACCCAGAGACTAATGGCCGAAAGTTGAAGGGCGATGATAATAGAAGAATGCTGAGGGGGCGGAGCCAACTGACATCAGAAAGCTGATGGGGAGGAGTCAAGTGAATTGAAACAGTGACTGAAGTACAAATCCAAGAATACAATGGCAGAAAATTAAAGGGCGGGGCCAAATTGATTCTAGAAAATGCATCATATATCCTGGCATTAAATTCATGTGCAATCATAGAAAGAAGAAAAAAAGTGTTGATTGACAGATTCAAACTCAAGCAACGAGAGATCATTCAAGTCGACCAACTTTTTTCTTCCAAGCATTGAAAACACACGTTCCTTCCTCCTTCCTTCGCCAGCCGAGTTACTGACCATTAAACATTTAAAACTCGCTCCTCTTACTGTTCTCTCATTCCTTCTTTTTTCCCCTTCATCTGCTCTTCGCTCTGATCGGCGAAAGCCAGTGGAACGGAAGCTCTCGCTCAGACAGAGATGCGGTGTGAGGAGACAGCAAATGAAGGTGCTGCACTGTATGGACAGCAACACACACACACACACACACACACACACACACACACACACACACACA
>JAAIIK010000026.1:5807480-5819725 GCA_014706435.1 Silurus glanis
TATATATATATATATATATATATATATATATATATATATATATATATATATATAAACAGACGAATCAAGCAGCCATTTAATTTTTTCATTTTTTTTATTTTTTAACTGTTCACAAATGTTAATAATAATAAACAATTTTAATTAAAAAATGACAAGCAATTTAATGTTTTCTATTTGTTCTCCACAACCGTACCGAAATTGAACCGAACCGTGACTTAAAAACCGAGGTACAGTACATACCGAACTGTGAATTTTGCGTACCTTTACACCCCTAGTAAATAAGTACTTCTCGAGCTACTTAATGCAAGTGAGATCAATAAGGCTGAAATCTTTCAGTATGTGCCCCAGAATTCTTCTACTTCAACTTCTTCTACTATATGAACGAACATCCTGCACACTTTCAGAGACGGTTTTATTAAGCTAACAGCTTTGGGTTTGGATTTATTAGCCTCGCTAGCATGGCGAGAGTCCGGCTCTTGAGCATTCTGACAGATATGATTGTACTCTGGCCAAATCGAATTCGATCAATGGTCATGTTTTAAAGCACAAATAGCAATTGAAAAATCGGAATCAAACAAGTCGTGCTTAAAAAAAAAAAAAACATTGAAAGCAATCCGAATGTCGTCTATTGAAAGTGAACATCTAAAGGCTCCATGTTGGTCTTGACCACATGACTATCGTACTCCTACGCTAATGAGACTGGGTGGCGTGCGAGAGCTAATAATTGATATCGTTTGGAGGGTTTTCGGATTTTGCGCACGAGAGAAAGAATGAGAAAAAGTGGACGATAGCGAGACACAACGATCAGGACGTGGCGTTCTGAAGTAGCCGGCATTTGAAGCTCAACAGATTCTCGCTTAGACAGAGAAGAAACAAAGATGTGTGAAAAAAAGAAGTGAGCTGAGATTGATACTGAGAGCCTTATTGGTGAAGACGAATCACATACGTTTGGCCTCTACTGCAGTTAAAGGAGGATCGGGGCTTCTGTGGATCTCCCGGTGAATGGCGGCGTAGCTGGCTAGCGGTGCTCTCGAAGCGTTCTCTTCTATCCACTCTGCAAGATTAAGATCTGTCTTGTCTTACCACAGTCGTACTCGCCTCCTTCGGCTAATCAGTGCAACTTGTTGAGTAAAAGCCAAGATGGCCGACTATACAGTGCAACACCCCCACTGGTCTGAGGTGCAAAATCGGCACTAGATAGTGAAATGAAATTTCCAAAAAATGTGCCACAGAAAGAGAGAGAGGTGTGAAAAAGAAGGTGGTGTGATAATGAAGGTGCGGTTTAGAAGGCTGGAAATGGTGCCTAAGCCAAATCCCGTGAGGACGAGCCTGCATTTAAAGTGGGACCTTTTTACTGAGGAGATTCGATGCAAAATAGGGTAGGGACATCTCGCCTGATACGCTATTGATGCTAAGAACCCTGTCCGGGACCAGTCCTGTCTTGACATCTGTCCTACATGGAAATCTGCGGAACGATCTACTGGCCATAAAGGTCACATGGTAGGCTGAGTAGTTCTTGAATACAGCCAGTTACCCACAAGAAAACTTGTGCTTCATGGACAGGAATTTTACTTGTACTCTCACCATCGACCAGATATATTTATAAAGGAACAGTTACTCATATTCAGAGTCGGGTTCTGCACCTCATTTTCTGTTTGGCATTTTCTTTGTTTTGTTTTTTTATAGTTCTGTTCAAGACAAGGTTTTCTAAAATATCTGGACTACCTCCTTTCAAGATACACACAGGATAGAAAATATGGACTTTAGAAGAAAATTGCTGTCGAATGGAACAGGATGAAACATTGATATGATTTTATATGAAAGAGACGAAAAAAAAAAAAACAAGCATTGAAATCAATCGTTTAATCCGCTGCGAGACTAAATGTAACTTTTTGCGGCACAAACAACAGCTTTAACTCGTTTTTATTCCGAAAATGAAGTAAACTGATCTGTTAATAGAATTATAAAAGCATGAAATGTGTACATTATTACAGTATTATTTCAGATTTACACGAATTTCTATTCAAGATCATTTCACATGTTAAGATAGCTTTACTCAAGAACCATTACTCAAAGACATGTTCAGACGATCAGAATTATCAGACCAGTGAGACACCTAGCATGTGATGGACACGGATGATTCCAGAGTAGTAAAAAAAGAAAAGAAGAAGTGACTGAGATAAACTGCTCACCTTCCGCAGGCTGCGACTGCTCCAACTGCTTCTTCCTCTTAGCTTCCAGTATGGGATTCTCATACTGCGTCTTTCTGTTAATGTGACTGGCGGATAGAGGGAGAGGAAGAGGGGGAGAGAGAACATTGAGGGAATGGTGATTAATGCAAACTTGAGGAGAAACATTTCCCCATTCACATACTGTTTAGAACATTTTAAGATACAATATCAAAGGTGTAAATAAATAAAAGTCTTTTGTGATTGTCGGTCTAAATGAAGGAGGTGTGGCCTCTGTGATTGGCAGTCTTGGTAAAGGGGGTGTGGTCTATTAGCTTATCAATGTGAGTGAAGGTGTAGACAATGCGCTTGTCAGCCAAATGAAGGAGGTGTGGCCTATATGATTGTCAATCAAATAAAGGTGTGGCCTCTGTGATTGGCAGTCAAATAAAAGAGGTGTGGCCTCTGTAATTGGCAGTCTTGGTAAAGGAGGTGTGGTCTATTTATTCTCAATGTGAGTGAAGGAGGTGTGGCCAATGTGCCTCTCCATCAAATGAAGGATGTTTGGCCTATATGCTTGTGTCAGTCAAATTAAGGTGGTGTGGCCTATATGCTTGTGTCAGTCAAATTAAGGTGGTGTGGCCTATGTGCTTGACAGTCTTGGTGAAGGAGGTGTGGTCTATGTGCTTGACAGTCTTGGTGAAGGAGGTGTGGTCTCTGTGCTCGTTAGTGTAAATCAGTGGCTCTCAAAAGTTTTCTGCCAACCACCACTTTAGAGGGGAGTTCATTTTCAATGCCCACCAGTCCTCAATCACCCCAAAAAATAGTAACAAAATACTTCCAGTTTAAAAATGTCTAATTTATTGAAATATCAAATTCTAAATCAAGAATGGGGGAGTGGTGGCTCCAGCGGTTAAGGCGCTGGGTTGCCGATCGGAAGGTCGGGGGTTCAAGCCCCGGTATCGCCAAGCTGCCACTCTTGGGCCCTTGAGCAAGGCCCTTAACCCTCTATGCTCCGGGGGTCCCTTACGAGGGAAATATCAAGGTCCGTGATGTCGGAGTGACGTGGGGCCGCCTTCCCGTGGGCTCACCACCTGCAGGAGGGACCGTAAGGGACGGTGCTATGAGGATTGGGCAGCAGTCGAAGGCGGGGGCCTGCTTAGACTGCTGCCCCCGCGACCCGAATTACGGATAAGCGGGAGAAAATGAATGATGAATGAATAAATCAAGAACATCAAATGCGTCAGTTTCAAAAATAGAGATGTGTGTGATTTACTTGCATTAATGACCAACTTCTTTGTTTGTGGTTGCTTTAAATGTATAAACTTTATTTTTAATAGCGACATCATAAAGGGAGAAAAAAAATTATATAAATCACTGTGCCCCACTGGTGATGTCTTTATTCCCCACTAGAGACACACTTTGAGAACCACTGGTCTAAAGTTGTGGCCACTGCTTTTCTGTCTCACATTATATATATATATATATATATATATATAAGTCAATGTAAGTTGTATCTTCTTGGTCTTGAAGTTTTTTCACCGTTCATGCAGGACGCATGCAGATATGTTACACACACACACGCACGCACACACACACACACACACACACGCACACACTCCCCAGTAGGGAGGATGACACAGTGAGAGCGAGTTTTCAAAACGATACAGACATCAGCTGAAGGCTGGTTCTGGGTTTCAGTGTGAGGTTTGATAGCACACTTAACGCACTCTAATAAACCCGGAGCGAATCGGAGCTATACAGTGCGTGAACCTTTTCAGTACTTACTCTACATAATAAACCCCGTAGACTGGATCGTCGATCCTTTCCCAGCCGGTGGGCAACTCTGTAAAGAAGAAAAAGGGGGAGGGGAGAAGAGAGGAAATGAGCTCCAATGCTGTAGGTAATGAATGAATATCATTTCTCCTTTTTGCCAACCAGTGGAGATGTGATCATACAGGCAGGAGAAAAAGAATCCACGTTTCATACCGGTATGCAAAAAGAAGCAGGACGCATTAAGACTATATAAAGATTAAATCAAGACTATATTTTTACTAGACCAAGACTCAACAAAATTACATGAAGACTACATCAAGATTACATAAAGACTCGATAATATACCAACTAAGACTATATCACACTACAACAAGACTGCATCAAGACTCAAGACTAACCAAGACTCAAGACTACATCAAGACACCTTTTTGTCACTGCACCGAGGTGATTGAAAAAATCTTAAATACTGGTATACAGAAAAAAGGCAAGAAGCATCAAAACTTAATCAAGACTCCATCAAGATTTCATTAAGACTCAATACTACATCAAGACTCCATCAAGACTGCTTCAAGATTGCATCAAGACTACATTAATACTGCATCAAGACTACATCAAGACTACAAGACTGCATCAAGACTACTTCAAGACTACATCAAGACTAAATCAAGACCGCATCAAGACCGAAGACTCCACTGAAACTCAAGGCTAAAACAAGTGTACATGAGGACTCCATCAAGACAGCGTGTTTACCAGCTTCCTATAGAAAAGTTCACTGCACTGAATAACTTATATTTGTGACCCCTCTGCCATACACACGTGTAAATGATATATTTTTAGAACGCTTCTAAACCAATGGATAAAATTCCATCCGGTTTCCAATTTACGGTAAATCGGCAGCTTCGAGTTCGTTTCTGTTCCACACAGCACCACCTATTTGGTAGTCTGCAGCGTCGACGTTTGTTTTGCTGTAACTCCGTCTCGCTGGAACGCTGACTCGCTACAAAGCCACCTGACAGAAAGCACGAACCGAATTTCGCTTTGGTATTCGCCGCTCCAAATGGCAATAGCGCCGCTCCTGTGAGCTATGAATACCGAAAACGTTCATACTGAATTAAACATAAGGCTCGTGCGCCTGTGCGTGTCGCGCCTCTTTCGCCGCTCGAAAAGAATTCGTAAGCGCTTAATTAGCATTGCTTCCAGGGCCGGTAGAACGATCGCCGGCCCCGTTCTGGGGAAACTCTGCGTCTTAAATCTGTCGCTTCAAAACCGAGCCACGGACGTATCAATTTAGGTGCCGGAGTCGTTATCTCTCGCCGGCAGAGTGATAACAAACCAGCCTGACTGCCACTCTGCTCTAATGAATCCATAAATGTCAGTCGACGCTAATTGCGGATAATTAACCGTCTACAGGTGATGTAGCTCCTCTCCTCAGAGGGGTGTCTGCTTGCATCGACACCCCCCCCCCCCCCCCCCACCCACCTTCACCTGCTCGAATGTGCGTTTGGGCTTGTTTACTTATTAATTTACTGTAAAGTTGTGAAGTGAAACGCTCGTGCCGCGTAATAAAATCCGCATCAGAGAAACGCTGGCTGCACCGCTGGGTCCAATTCCTTCATGCATTATTTAACCTGAATGTTTTTTCTCTGCTCGGATTGACTCTTAATGGCACTTACTGTTACGTATACGTACATGCGTGCTGTATAGCTACGAGCAGTATATACAGGAAAATTGCTTTTATTAATAATATAGATTTCATTTAAATGCAAATTCTGCACATAATGCAGAAAAAAAACTCAGAGACGTAATATAAAATATATCATTTACAAAAATATAGATATGAAAAACAAAATATGAAATATTACATAAAAAATTATAAAAATAATAATAATAATAATAATAATGAATGTGTGAACTGACCTACCTGATGTCACATCTATAAAAAAAATTGGAGATAAAATAATAATAAAAAATAAATAAATTACATGATGCCTTAAAAAGCGACTATTGCACAATCCCAAAAAAAATTGCAGCATTTTTATTTAATTAACAGCAATAAAAAAAAAAAAATCAGTGATTGAAGTAAAATAAAAAATAAAAGCAATGAATGCTTTCAGAGAACGTTTCATTTAATTCATTCGTTTACTCGATTTGCTTCGTTGCGTCGGTCACGGTGTCTTTTCTACGATCATTCGTTTGAACTCAAATACAAACTCGTTACTCAATGAGATATTTATTCTGCAACGTCAGGGGGAAAATCTCTGTTTCAATCTCCTGAGATTAAAATGGAGAACATGCACTATATGGAGATACGTATTGGGACACCTGATGACCACCCATATGTGGTTCCACCCCAAACTTTTACCTCAAATCTTGAGGACGTCTATGGAGGTGGGAGAATGAACATTTCCCGTCACTTGAACTTGGAGACCCGAACCTGCTCCAGCATGACAATGTCCCTGTGCACAAAGTCAGCTCCACAAAGATCTACTTTACAGGGGTCGGCGTGGAAGATCTCCTGCTATAGAGCTCTCCAGGCCTCATCACCTCGACTACATCAGTACCTGACTTTACTAACAGCCTTGTGGATGAATGAATCTCCACAAATCTTTACAAGCACACACTAACATCTAAAGGATTCCTAACTGGAATCATCTTCCCAGAAGGTTGGACTAAATGTGGAAATGGGATGTTTAGAAAGCAGAAAATCGTATACTCGGGTGTGTGTGTTTAAGGTCCATGTGTATTTAAGGTAAATATGAGAGACTTCATAATGACGTAGTTGTGTGTGAATAAAGGTTGTGGGGCAGAAATAGTTCTGAGCGTCTAAATGTCATCGTTTTTATCTCTGTGAATTATTTATTGATGGCTTTGTGACTTGGAATGGCTCTGTCGAGGTCTTTACGCTGGTCTTTATTCAGAACTGATTTTATTGATAGTGTTCTTCTTCTTTCGGCTTCTCCCATTAGGGGTCGCCACAGCGGATCAGCCGTCTCTATACCCCTGTCCTCTACATCTGCCTCTTTCAACCCAACTACCTGCATGTCTTCCCTCACCACATCCATAAACCTCCTCCTTGGCCTCATTAGAATAAATAGCGCTGATGGTTGCTCGCTGTATCAGTAACTACATTATTATTATTATTATTATTATTATTATTATTATTGTTATTTAGTAAGCAGTTGCATTTGTCAAAACAGGCTGCAACGGATCTATAGTTCATAACAATTATTACATATGTAGTGATCAGCCTGAGATCATTTCAGTTAAATGTGATTAAGTTAGACATCCATGGACCCAATTTTCCAATAACAGCACAAACTCAAGTGTTGTATTTGTCTGAAAGCAGCAGCAGATTGAAAGTTCATTACATATGAAAAATGAACAAAAAAACGTTAACCGTCTCAACATCTGTTTATACAGAGCGTCTCTGTTTAAGTTACCGCGAAGGACAGGAATCAACACCTGTACGGATTAGCGAGAAAAATGTTAATCAATAAGTTCGGATTAATGAACCTGTCCAAGATTTTATGTATATATTATGTATGTACATATATTTGGGCTGTGAATCGATTAAAACATTTAATCGCGATTATTCTCCTAAACGTTTTAAAGTAATGATGGTGTTTTAAATGACGTAAATCGTCAGGACACCAAACGGAACTTTTTCTATGTTTCCGCACGGACGGATTTAATCGTCGGATGTGCGCGTCATGGCGGATTTTGGTGCTCGATTTGAGACTTGGCGCATCAGTAAAACAAATCAGTTTAGTGATTAAACTTTTTTTTTTTTTACGTTTTTTCTTTTTATATCTGAGTAAAGAAAGGAGGTTGTGAATAAATGTGTGTTGCGTTGAAGGTTTTGATTTTGCCTCTTTTATATTTATTTAAAGTTGTAATGAAAATGGTCAAACAGAAATGTGCGCTGCATTAATGGCGCATTAATAAAATCGGTGCGTTTAAAATTAATTTGTGTTGACACGTTATTGACACGTTATTTTGTCAGCCCTGCTAGATATATATTTATATATTATACTGTTCCTTCCTTTCATCCATTTTTGTGTGGTGATTTATTTATTTATTTAGTTTTTATAGAGGAGTACCAACAAATATGTCCATGTTTGTGCGTGTATCTAATACGGTCATCATTTAGAGTCCAGTAACCTACTTCCTGTGTGCTCCAGTACCAGTTTATTATTTGGGACGATCTTCATGTATACTGTTCATTTAGTTCATCAAGGCAATATCCTTCATCAGGAAAGCAGCATGTTCTCCATTTCAACCGAATGATAAGAAACAGCCATTAATGAAAAAAAAAACAACCTCTGAACCAGAAGATCGTGAGTTTAGCTTGAGAACTGCAGGTTAGACTGGCTGTATATCTAATAAAGCAGTGACGAGCGTCTTGTTGAATGTGAAGAAAAGACTCTGTCTCCCCTCCCTCACATTTCGGTCTCACACGACGAGCTGTTGTTAAGCCGTTCACGTTCCGCTCTGATGCCTCTAAAGGCCCGTCACATCTTGTCCTGATGCTGTCTGGCTAATGTTTCCAATTTTCGCAGATCAATATCTATTGACCTCGGCCTTCCAGCGCGGGAGGCTTCGGAGGGGCTGATGCTAACGACGTGAAAATCCTTTTGCGGCACTGCGGAGTGTTTTTTTTTTTTTCTTACTCGTGTGCTGGCGGGGTTGTGTGTTTCAGACAGATGCCGGCGCACGGTGCTAGACTTCCCTGAGATGAGAAATGCGTTTCGACACGAATGATTGCATCATGTGAGCGGAAAACGCTCGGACTCCGAGAGGAAGAGGATGATGAACTTTGGGAGCGAGAACGCTGATGAATAATGGATGTTGTTTGGCGAGTCCTGTTTCTAGACAACACAGCCTTTTTTAAAAAAAAAAAAAACATAAGTGTATTCAGAGAAGCAGAAAATGCTCTGGATATCAGCTCTGTGCCTTATTGCCTATAAACTACAAATAGGTACAGGAGAGCAAAAAAAAAAAAAAAAAAAAAAAAAAAACACAGTTTCCCCAAAGATCCCATGGCCTACCTAGATCATTGTCCAGTTCCTCAGTATGAACTCCTTCTTCTCAAGAGCAAGGCAGAGAGAGAGAGGGAGGGGGGGGAGAGGGTAGAGAGAAAAGCCACAGTGAGGACGTGTCAGTTATTAGTCAGCGCAGTGTGAGGTTAAAGATGCCCAGCTGTGAATTAGTTCATTAGCATAAAAAAAAAAAACTACACGTTTCTGCTTAAAAAAATATAAACTGCTTCACGTGTTCCGAGTCAAATAACAGAGAAAATGTTTCCTGAATATAAAAACAGATTTCCTTTCTGTCTTGCAGGTGAATGATATAACATTATGAATTCTGCATCAGCGTAATTTTGTCGTCTGCGGATTTTTAACCAGGGAAAGGGGGAAGAAAAAAAAGGCAGGCTTTTTTTTACCCCTTTTTCTTCTATACATCAGAGGAAAAAAAAATCAATCTTTGAAAAGAAGGAAAAGATATTCAAGCACGTGTCTTTTTTTTTTTTTTTTTTTTAATGACTGAGGAAAATGGTTTGTTTTCAGAAAATCTTATTGCTTGAGAATTCCAGGAAGGTGTTAACAATCCAGGAACTTGTGAAGTCAACGCAAAAAAAGCACCTTGTGAACCTTTTTTAATTCCTTCAATAAACACTGTTCTAACGCAACAATTCATATGACCAGACATGAGTGAAATCTACACAGGAATATTACAATCCATAAAAAGTGAAATTTTAAGAATAGAAATGGGACGACCTGCCCAGTCACTGCACCTAAATCCTAATGAACTGCTCTGGGATGAATACCGAGAGCGCGTAAAGCTGTTATTCGTGCTGAGCGAGGATTTTTCGCCGCAAATAAACTTCATAAGATGGACATTTATAGATTTGTTTGGTCATTAAAAACAAAAGGAACATGCACATGTCACATATGGTGTTTCCATACTTTTTGACAGCCGCTGTAGATCTACTGTACCTCCTACCTAGGATCGGTTAGTGCACGTTAACAGGTTAGCAACATGCACGTCGGTCGGTAGCCAGTGCTGCTGCTGTGTAGCACATCCATCTTGGGATCAGGTGTTTGCATGCTTTCATTTAGAGGTGGAAAAGCCTTAACCTATCAACATACCTAATCCAGCTGATTCTAATTCGCCTGGGCTTGGTGTACAGCTTAGTGTACAGGAGATGCCAGCTTAGTCGTTGTGGTGCTGGATGTTGGATCTAAAGGTGATGGGATCAAATCCCAATCACACCAAGCTGTCATTCCTGGGCCCCTAAACAAGGCCCTTAACTTCTTAGCTGCTCAGGTGTATGAATGTGATAAATATAAGTCACTCTGGATAACGGCGTCGGCCAAATGCTGTATTAAATATAACTTAAATATAACACTATATTAAAAATAACTTTTTTTTTTACTTGTTTATATGGTTTTTTTTTTTGGGTCCCTGGTGGTCTAGTGGTTAGGATGCGGCGCTCTCACCGCTGCGGCCCGGGTTCGATCCCCGGTTCAGGGAACCAACCCCAGCCACTCTTAGTGCCGGTCCCAAGCCCGGATAAATTGGGAGGGTTGCGTTAGGAAGGGCATCCAGCGTAAAAACATGTGCCAAATCAAACATGCGGATGATCCGCTGTGGCGACCCCTAATGGGAGAAGCCGAAAGAAAGTTATATGATTTGTTGTTTTTTTTTTTAAAACGGTGTAGATTTCTTGAGTTGGTACAAATGTTTGGTCAAAATTTCATGTGAATCGCTGCAGTGGGTTTAAAGAAAGAAAGAACAGAGATGTGCGCTCACCAAACAGCTGTAACTCTGAGAGCCTGGCAGCTGTACTGTACTGATAAGCTACACTTGTCTCTAGACTACACGCCAGCGTTCCTGATCACCGCTAACGACGTTTTAATACAATTTAGACAACGAATCGTCATACAAACGGATTCCTGTACAAACTATTCTTTCGCTCATGACCTGTGGGTAAATAGATAAAGCAGATGGGCATCTTTACACTCAGAGCAAAGGCAGAACCTCATCAGGAAGAACCATGGACAGAGACAGAAGTAGTAAAGAGATGAATAAAAGCAGCATCGTGAACATTAAACCACATCGCCCTCTGTTAAGTATGTCTGTTTGCATGTCTGGTCATGTGACCTTCGTGGATAAATCCTAAAACAGACGATCGTTTATATATCACAGGCAGGAGTAGGAGTTTATGAGGGTTATGGAAGTGACATCACAGGAGCGTTCAAATGCTTTTGAGAAACAGCAGGGAACATATTGAACGTTTGCCTCCTACAGTTTCCGGTTGGTCGGAAAATTGGACAAAACGGGTTCGTCTTGAGGACGGATATAATTCGCAAGCTCCATAAACTGCTAGGATGAGTTTTAAATAATACCAGGATGTATCACTGCTGTATTTTGTATTAGGGAAAGGTATTTTCCTCCCTGAGTCTTGAGCTCGAACTAACTTTATATTTTTTTACGGCTCTTTCTCGGGGTAATGTTGATCATCGTTTTCAAACGTTTGACGCAGTCAGCACCGAGACGTGAAAACCCCGTTTTTAAATGTATCCGCTTTGGAGTGCGTTTATCGAAAAACAATCTATGTTTTATTACGATTTTACTGAAAACGCCGTCTCAGTGTGGCCCGAGGGCCAAATCGCAGAGAAAAAGGATCACGTTTTTCTGTGTGGGTCCGGGGTTTCGTCCCAAACACACATGTTCCAGCATGTAATAAAATCATTCTCATTAGCTATTTTATGTTGAGCGCGTTTATGCGACGTGTCGACGTGCTCTGTGAAAAAAATCGGGACTGAACAGACTCGGACCTCTCGACACACGAGTCTCTCAGCAGGAGGGTTGCAAAGGGGGCGGAAATTGTTTGGTAAATTCCCGGAAACTTTCCATTGGTACAGCATCTGGGGAATTTTGGAAATATGCCTAGTTGGACAATTGCTGTACCAGGAATTTATGGGAATTAATAATTAATTTGGGGAAATTGATATGAATTTTCATTGGTCATAAACTGACATGCATGCAAACACATGCAGATTTTAAAAATGACATTTTTATGTTTGGTTTAATTGTTACTATCATTTTGTTGCACGATATCTTACTCAAGATTTAAACATAAATGTACGTAATATTTATGTAATTTATTATTTATTTGCCAAGATGGACATTTTTTTTTTACATTATTCTGTGTGCAGGATTGAAGAAATGATGTGTGTTATATGTTATGGATGAATGTGTAGTGTATGTAGGGGGCGTGGCCTCAGTAACCTTGCA
>JAAIIK010000026.1:5837537-5848707 GCA_014706435.1 Silurus glanis
TATATATATATATATATATATATATATATATATATATATATATACACACACACACACCACCAGCCAGTTTATTAGGACCTTACCAGGAAGACAAACATGCACAACTAGCAGAATGTATAAAATCTGACTGATACAGGTCATGAGCTTCAATTAATATCAACATCAAACATTAAAACAGGAAAGAAGTTTAAAAAAAAAAAAAAAAAAAAAAAGTGATCTCAATGACTTTAAACCGCTCACACCATCCACAGGGATATGGTCAGAAACTCTCAGGCTTATTAGACCCACACGACTCTAGAGTTTATGCTCAATGCGACAGAAAACTGAATGAATGGTAGTTTTGAGGCTCTTTGATGAGGCAAGTCAAAGAAAATCCACATAAAGCTATGAAAACTCAAACAACCAATATTTACAGCAGTGTTGAGCAGAAAAGTATGCACAACAAGATGAAACCTGAGGGTGAATGAGCTTTAGAATTATATAGGCGATTCACTCCAAATCTCCGCGACGGTGTCAAAACGGCGATCCTTGGGCCGGATCTTCACCGAAATCCCCAGAAGCCAAATCGGGCGAATAGGGTGGGTGCGGAAGGGAGAAACTCACGTGTAAGTAATGCATGTGGTCAGAATAGCACTAGATGAACAGCTCCTGATGTAAACAGGACCATGTGTTTTTGGCCAACTGACTTATGATGGTCGGCGCTCCCTGTGACTGTGCGTGCAGCTATGTGCTGCCATCTGTTGTCATGTTCTAAAAAAAAAGTCTTGAAACTTTTGGATACCATCTCATATGCATTCCCAGTTTCTTTCTTTCTTTTTTTTTTCATGTGTTTGTTTGTTTATGTCACGCTTTGAGGAAACACAAATCAGTTTACTGATGAATCGTGATGATTATCACTTTTGGCCTTTCTGTATCAATAAGTTTTAAATAACCAGTACTTTGGAAAGTACTGAATGTTTCCTATTCTAATTCAGGAAACAGCAGATAGTCAGAAGGAAAGCCAACGTACTCCTCCCGCGCCCCCTTTAAAAATCACAAACAGCTAATTGAAAAACACGAAGTCCATCCCCTCAGATGGAGATTGTTCCCCCCCCACCAAAGCTAAAGCTCACAGCTTTGAGGCTTGATTCAATTTTTCATGAGCGTGAATCAGTGAGTAATATCGGCTACTCGAGCTCTCTCAGCAGGCCTTCCACTCTCTTTATATTGCACAGATACCCATCATTCTGTTCTTTCATTCTCCCTATTCATATATATATATATATATATGTATATTCCTCTTTCTATTATTCTCCTTCTTAGTAAATGTATTGTAAAAAAAAATTCAATACTTCACACTTTATCCTTTTTTTTTTTTTTCTTTTTTTGTCTCTCAGAAATTAGATGCCTGGAATAAGAATCAGGGTCAACGTTTTTTTTTTTAAATCCAGATCAATAAGGATGTATAAGGAAGCCTTCGAACATGAGCAGATCAAGAAAAGCATGTGTTCTCCTGTCGGATAACCTTTAGTTGAACCGCAGGAAACATTTGTCTACTGTATATCCCCTACAGTGTCTATGTTTCCTTTAATCTTTCATCTTCCTAATGGATACAGTCTGTCACAGAGCTGCATGCTCCCTCTAGTCCCCTGGCGTATTACATATTTTTCTACCGCTTGGTATATTTCCTCAAAGATCATATATGTTTATTCGTTTTCCTTGTGGTTTCTTAAACGCTTTCTGGTTCACTGGGTCTGGGTGTGTCTTGCATTCCTGAACGTCAATGGTTTTAAAAGACCCTCGAGTTCCTATAAATGAGCTTTTCCCCTCCCCAGGGTTCCAATTTGCCTCCATGTAGAGGTTAAAATAGTTCTTACGGGTTAGATGTCCTAATCTACATTCAGTATGGTTGCCTATGTTATATAGAGTTTACACACTTCTCCAAATTCCCAAGGGTTCGATAGCAGGGTTTCCACACCTCCCTATGTTCACCTACGGTTTCAACACTTAACTACAGTTCACTACACTTCACCCTCTTTCCAAGTGCCCCGTTTGTTTCCCTACACTTCTCAGAATCTCAGTAGTACACTGTGTCTGATAACTTCTCCTTGTTCCCCAAAGTCCCCCGTGTTCCCAAAGTTCCTTGCAATGAGTAATCCAGCACCATTACTAAGCATAGGCCAACTAGGCAGTCGCAATGAGTGCCCCATGCCCTGATGCCCATGCTTTTCCCCTCTGCCCATTATTTACCTGTTTAATATAAAGTATATGTTTACATATTTGAATTCAAAACCTTTTTTATGGAAAGTTGTGTATGATTTGTATGGTGTGGGGGCAGAGCTATGTGGTGAAAGGGTGGAGCCATTGGGGGGAGTGGCCTAGAGTGGCAAAAAGGCTAAAACGGCCCTGTATCCATAATTTCCCCACACCTCGACACGTTCTATTGTTTCCACGCTCTTTTAAGACTTTACATTATTGTTCACTGCAATGTGCTACAAATAGCAGTATTTCCCACCAACATGCCAGAGAGAACCCATTCTTGGTGGTCTACCTGTAGCTTGACCCGATGTAATAAAGATTTTTTTTATTCATTAACAGGATTAATCCTAATGGTGCCCAGCATGATGCCAACAAGATGCCAAGATGCAAAGAATGTCCTCCTGAGCCTGAGCAAATACAAATCTGCCCCTGTTTTGAACTTGCAGGGAAAGTTCAGAAACATCTTAAACCACTGCGGCTTCTGAATGTTTATTATACAGAACAGCTTCAGGGCTTTTTACTCTCAGGTCAGCAACGAATTCAGTCATAAACCTTTCTGAAGCACATAAGGTGTCCAGAAGGAACTACTGATTCAAGCTAAACCTACACATGTACAATTCTTATACAAGCAAAGCATTCGACTCAATCTCCAGGAATTTTATATTGCTGGGTCTTTTCAAAAGATCGTTTATTTGAATCATGGTCAGTCGTATTGGCTCCAGACGCATCTAGACGTAATATAAAAGCAGTCACCTTTCCGGATGGATCACACAAGACAGCGTAAAGCAATCACGTATTAAGTAGATGTTTGGCTAATTTGATACATGGCGTGTTTAAAATGCTCTCATTATTATCTTTACTAGTTGCAAACCCATTTCTATCTGAAACGTCATGCCAAACTACAAGAGCAAAGCAGTTTTTAATAAAATAACACTCAGCTAGTGCCAGCAAAGTCAAGGGCACCATACCACCTGTAAGTCCTGTCGACAATCTTTCAAGGCTCGCTCCGTGCGTTCGTCTTCAGGCTTCAGAGCACACAGCATCTCAAAACCCGATGACCACATAGGCAGCAGTTTTAAACTAGCAGCATTTCGACCAGATTCATTTCAAGCACCATGACTGAACAAAGTGTACCATATTTGAGCTTTTTAAACAGTAACTTCAGCTACAGCAGCCATTCCCTGTGAGGTCCTACAGTTCCTAGTGGTTTTCTATTCCCAAAAAATGGGATCCGACTTTTTTCAGCACTTCCAAAAACTGGCTACACATCAGCAAAATCTCTACACTTCCTTCAATTTCTTTTTAGACTTTTTCCACATTCTCCAAGATACTCAACAAACCCCCATATCCCCTGGATTTCTCCACACAGCCCAAATCTTTCCTAGAAAACCCAAAATTCCTACATCCCATGACATATTCCTAAAATTTTGTTTGAATTTCCTATATTCCCCATATTTCTCAACACATCCAAATATTTCCAAGGTTCTCAATATCACCTACAGTACTGAACACACTTCAGTATCCCAAATACCTTCCTAGAATTTCCCCTTTCTTCCACAATAGTTCTATACATTATTTATTGTCTAGTACAAATCGGTCCCAGAGTTCCCAAAGCCTCGCTACTAGGGATGTTCATCTCCATATCTAAAGGGATGCGATTCACACCTTAATGCAACGATACGGTACATCAGCGAAACAAATGAAGCAGCTACCGATGCGATGCGATATGATACGATCCCCCCATTACGACGTGGTGTGATCAGATTTCTGTTTGATTAATCACAATACGATTTAATGGAAAAAAATACGATGCTGTGCAATTCAGTATGGTACTGACGGTTCGCCTTTATTTCTTTGGTTCAGACAGACAGCAACTCATCAATTAACTTAGTCAGAACGTACCTTCTAACGCATTGCCCCTTCACAAACAGGCCTTTGTAGTGCAAAAAAAGAACGAAGAAAAACTATTAAATAAAACCAGACGTCTGTCTCCAGGAAGATGCAGCTCTACCTCTGCCATGTCAATCTGTTAATCTATGTGACTCTCGGGACACGCCTCGGTCGCCGTAGTGTTGTGATGCGTCATTCACGCCAACTTCTATCACGCCAACTTCTATCCGATGCACAGATTTTCAAATTGCTGCATCACATCATTAACTTTTATGAATCCTACCATCCCTACTCTCTCTCCCCTTCACCAAATTTTCATTTGAGCTGTGCCCAATGCTCCCTTTACCTGTACAACCTTCCTAAAATGTATTTGGTCTTCCACATTTCAACAAGATCCTTATCATTTCTGACAATTTGCCCCATTATGCATTTCCAATATTACTTCAATATTTCAAGGATTGCCCCCATCTTCCATAGGATTCCCCACACTTCCATATACTCCTTATGGCTCCTTATATTCCTTGTGTCTTGCAAACTCTACGATCCTTGTGGTTCTCCATCCAATGACCTCTTGAAAAGCATTACGGTGAAGACGCCGAAGCAAATCCATGCTCGTGAACACCAGAATTACTTCAACAACGAGGCGATCGCTCGACTCCCCGAGCTCACGGCCTATCCGGAGAAGCTTTGTGACACCCGATCCACTGACTTTGCAGAACTGATTCACGCCATGTGGTATCTGGCACCTCAAAGGTCTATTAGAATGAACTATATCATGATAAAAAAATTGATAAAAAAAAAACCTTTACAACCACAGTAATCTTGAACACTGACCAGTGTGAATTACTCACCATCAATTGTTTACAACACATTCGCAATCTTTCGCACTTCGTTCCAGACATTAAGAAGGTCCCACCATCCACATATATAAAAAAAAAAAAAAAAAAAAAAAAAGCAGAGAGATGGCACCAGAGCGCGAGAGAGGGATTTGGCTCGCGGTGTTTGGAAAAGGAAAAGCTGTGGGGATGAAGAGGCTTTGGGATGCGAGCCCATGTTGACTGTGACAGACAGGCCTTCTGGCTCAGCGAGGGAGTAAGCCATCTGTCCCAGCAAAGGGTTAATCCAACCAACAGCCAGCCATCGTTCCGGCGTTTTCTTCCCGAAACCTCCTGCATCCGTATCGATCCCTCCTGGTGTAGCCCATGGATTCTTGTGTTAATGTTAGGGGCTTTTATACTTAGTATGAATTAAACAGACCCGGATGCTAGCAACGTGTCCCGCTGTATTATAGACATGTATTATTCCCAATCTACGGTAAATTAGCATTGTGTGGATGCGTGATGGAACTGCATGGAGATCGTCCGAATGTAAATATATGATACATGTGAAAGGACGTGCAAAAGAAGGGTGGAGAGAGGAGCGAGCACCGAGCAGGCTCCAGAAAACTCAATTACCCAGAAAGCTGGCTAAAACGCAGCCCAGACACAAAGATGCAGCTCTTTATCCGCATGAATGCACATTCTCTAAAGGCAGAGAATGAAACGGTATGAGGAGGAAAGATTGAGTGCACAGAGGCACCACGGAGGGCTTGAGGACGGCTTGAAAGATGCCGACGTCCTCGAATCCATCCTGCTCGTTTGCCACCCAGCGGCAACACGTCCATAATGGCCTCCAGTATGTCAGTGATCACGGCTTAACTCAGAGGGATGGCACCTTAATCTCAACACACGCTCACACACAAACACAACGAGCCCTCACCCCATGGTTGGATCGTACCCCAAAGACACAGACGCACTCGCACGCCTCTTGTTTCGTGTCTGTTTGCATCCACCTCAACATGCTTCCCGCTTCTTACACACCCCTTCCGTCCTCCATCCTTTCCGTCTCGCCGTCTCTATTACACTTTATTATTCTCGTCTCCTCACCCCCCCCCCCCCCCCCCAGACCCCCGAAGCCAAACTATCCCCCCTCATCACCATCCTCATCATCATCAAATAGGAAGAAGGGGGGAGAAAGTCTGCGCAAATACCTTCGAAAAATCCCAGCCATCCGACTGAACGGAAAGAATCGGAAACGATCGAATCCGGCGATTATCTCCTTCTCTTCTTTTCTCTGTCCGTCCCTCCTCCCTTTTTTCTTGCCGTTCTTTCCTCTCCAGCTCTCCCTCTTCTCCGAGCCAGTCGGCCAGTCCAGCGCCGGAGCCCAGCCAATGTGAGAGACTCGCACAGCAAACACCGTCTGACAGAGAGGAGCTCGCTCACCCACATTCACCCGCCCACTTCTCTCCCTCTCCCTCGCTTCTCTCTCTTTCTCTTTCGCATGCTCTCGTCCCCCACCTCCCTCTTTCCCTCTCTCCGTCTCTCTCAGACTCACATGCTCCCTCTGCAAGCAAGACATTCTCATAAATTTCTGTCTTACACACACATGAGGCATGTGACCAAGCCGCCGGTTGAAAAGGGAAAACGGTGGACCTTCACACATCAAAGAAGACGGACGAGATGACACGCTTGCTGCGTGTACAAAAACCTTCCTTCCTTAGATCCATCCATCCTTCCTCGGATCCTTTCTTGGATCCTTCCTTCGTTCTTTCCTTAGATCCTTCTTCCTTCCTTCCTTATATCCCTCTTCCTTCCTTCCTTCCTTAGATCTTTTTTTCCCCCTTTTCTTCCTTCCTTTTTATTTCTCCTTTCATTCCTTCTGTCCCTAGAGCCCTTTTCCTTCCTTTCTTAGATCCGTCCTTCCTTCCTTCCCTAGATCCTTTCTTAGCTCCTTCCTTCATTCAATCCTTCAGTCTGTTAGATACTTCCTTCCTTCTTAAGATCATTCCTTCTTCGATCCTTTTTACTTTCTTCCTTTCTTCAACATAATCAGACCAGGGTAATGGGGGCATGTAGGCATGTTCTAGTCCTAACATTAGTCCATCAATAGAACATACCGTATTCTACCACAAGCCGATTAGCGATTCTGACTTTCCCCCTACAGCACAAGTTTAGTTCTCACTCCTGTAGATTATATTAACACGGGAATCTTATCGTTTCTATGGAAACAACTTGCAGGCATCTGCATGGTATCTGCTTTGCATAATTAAACTAAAAAATACAACTATCAGAAACCCCCCAATATAACGCTTGACAGGAGGTGTTTATTAAGCATTCATTCAAGGAGTCTCCAGTGTCAGAGATTTGCAACTTGCAGAAACCAGCTGGAAACCAGGGGGTGGAATAGCACACTGTGGAACATGTTTTTATAGGAAAAACAAAGATCGATTTCTCGTCGCTAAACCGTGTCTCGAGCGCGTTCTCTCAGCACCGCCGCTGCTACGTGAATACGACGTATCACAACGCTACGGAGGCCGAGGCGTGTCCCGAGCGTCACATAGAATACAGATTAACATGGCAGAGGCAGAGCTGCAACTATCTGAAGATAGAACAGGAAAAGAACGTTTGGTTTTATTTAACTTTTTTTTCCTTTTTTTTTGTACTATGAGGCGTTTGTGAAAGGGTTTGTGAATGCGTTACAAGTCAGAAGGTACAAGTAAATTGACGATTTGAAGTCTTTGAACCAAAGAAATAAAAGTGAACTATCTGAACCATGGGGGAGTGGTGGCTCCAGCGGTTAAGGCGCTGGGTTGCCGATCGGAAGGTCGGGGGTTCAAGCCCCGGTATCGCCAGCTGCCACTCTTGGGCCCTTGAGCAAGGCCCTTAACCCTCTATGCTCCGGGGGTCCCTTACGAGGGAAATATCAAGGTCCATGACGTCGGAGTGACGTGGGGCCGCCTTCCCGTGGGCTCACCACCTGCAGGAGGGACCGTAAGGGACGGTGCTTTGAGGATTGGGCAGCAGTCAAAGGCGGGGGCCTGCTTAGACTGCTGCCCCCGCGACCCAATTTACGGATAAGCGGGAGAAAATGAATGAAAGGATGAATGAATATCTGAACCATATTGAATTACGGAGAATCATATTTTTTCCATTTTTCGCACCGCATCGTAATGGGGGGAATCGCTCCGCTTCGCATCGCATCAGCAGCTGCACCGTACTTTAATGTATCGTTTTATATACTGCACGCGTTGTTTTGGAATAACTCGAGCTCCATTCAGCATGAAAATTAGCAACACACTCTTTTTCTCTTCTTCGCTCCATCTACTGATCTTCTGAAGCTTCCAGAAGACTCTATTCGGACTCAGGGTCAGTCTGAATGCGGGTCACACTCGGGGAACATCAATCGCCGCGACGATGTGAAGTGCTGTTACTTCTGAGCTCTGAGCACTGATGTGAGTCCGTTAAATGGTAAAAATAAATAAATAAATGATTTATAAAATAAGCTGCAAAATCCGATGCAAAACAAAACCCCCTGTCGTCAAATTGACCCATGACCTCTCCGGCACAAGGCAACGAGGTGAACAGGGTGGTGTTTAAAAGCACATTTCTTCCTCTTTTGTTCTCCAAAGACATTTTAACTCTCAAAC
This sequence comes from Silurus glanis, assembly GCA_014706435.1. Classification (NCBI taxonomy): domain Eukaryota; kingdom Metazoa; phylum Chordata; class Actinopteri; order Siluriformes; family Siluridae; genus Silurus; species Silurus glanis. Next base: position 5,846,131 of record JAAIIK010000026.1, read on the forward strand.
TGAAGCCTTTTTTTTTCTTTCCTTTTTTCCTGGCTGCTTTTCACTTGCAAATTAAATTGGGAGTGGGATTTACGCGTGCGTGTGTGTGTGCGTGTGTCAGACTGTCCAAAATGATGACGCTCTACCCAGTGGACTGTGGAAACCCAGTGTTGGTTTGGTTGTACATGTTCTTTTTGCAGTGAAACGAGCAGATGTTTGAATATTCTGAAAATTAGACCATTAAGCGACGACCCATTTTTTTTATTTATTCGAAGCAGCTTCAACTTTTTATTCCCGAATTTTACTTCTACAGAGAGAGTGACATGATGAGGCAATGAAGTCGACTTAGCAAGTAATAACTAACGAGATCGAGTCAATACTGTATACAAATGTATATACAAATACAAAATAAATAAAATACAAATGTCGTCATTTATTTAACGCCATTTGTGTAATACAGATGTGCGTGTGTGTGTGCGTGCGTGTGTGTGTTTTACATGTAATATTTATTTTTCTAAAGATATGATCCACTTAACTGCTCTACTTATTTCAGCACATTTTAAAAAATGTTTTCATTCCTTCCATCATTCGTTCATTCACTCCCTCGATATGCCTCATTGTCCAGGTTTTCCTCCTTTTATCAGAAAATCCTGAAGCTCTACATAAAGAATCCATATCGCTAGACTGTCAGAAAACCCGAAGTGGCTGCGATTTTGCAGTTATTAAGTTTAATAATAATTTAGCAAATGCGCTTAAAGGGCGAGGCGGAGACTTAACCGAACTTTAAGTTTTTATAGGGAACTCCGATTGTAACTATGTTCAGCAAAGTAAAAAGGATTGCATTCGGCACACGTATGTACCGAACCGAAAGATTTCGGTACGGGTACGTGTACCGTTACTCCTCTAATATATAAAAAATGCATACAAAGGCAAAGTCACTGCGACATTACAAGTAAGATCAGGTAGCCAATCAGATGCGTTGGTGAATTCATGTATGTAGAAGAGGGCAGACGGCGCTTTCCTCGTCCCTGTGTACCTGTGGACCTGCTGTATGATACGTGGGAATGGTCACGTCACCAAATTAGGTGAAAATTGGGTAAAAGTTCCACATTGCAGTTCCGGATATTCGGAAAAGAACGCCAAGGAGAGGAGTTTTACACCTCAAATAGAGCTCCGTAGAGCTGCGGATTCATTTTGAATGGATTAAAATGCATCCACCCACATGCACATGTTGCATCGTAATAGAATTCGGACCGTTCGAGGGTATTTAGAAAAAACGAAAAATGAATCTCTTGTCATCGATGGTTAATACGGAGTGTGAAATAGCAAACCAGGGTGTGTACAAATCGCACAAATCAAGCACACACCAGCAACTTCTTTAAAAAAAAATCTAGACACTTAACCTGATCCAGCATGTTCTTAAAGAGTCATGCAGGAACATGGATGTCTTTTACCATAAGCGGTGGACTTTCTGTCGTGAACGTTCTGCTACACACCTCACCTGCTAACAGGAAATTAATCGTGACTAGCAGATGCTCCAAAATCGTACCTCTGATCGGCGTGCTAATCAGAGGCGGGCAGGGTGGGTTTTTTTTTCTTTTCTTTCTTTCTTTCTTTTTTATATTCAAGCTCTGGAGTTAACATCATCTGTTAGATGGGATGCTAATGCTATCAGGTGAGGTCTGACTGACGAATAGTCACTGTTCTATCTATTGGAAGTCGTCATTCATTTGTAGAAATCAGGGTTGTTTTTTTTTGTCAGGACTTTGATTCATCAGTCGTCTGTAACCTGTTTTTACGCCAACAAAGATGTGTTTTTATGCCAAAAGTCTGATGCCAGCAACTATTTCGGGTTTTACCATCTTCCGAGTAGGTTAAAAATAAGTAAATGTAGGTCGAATCGCTGCTGGGAGAGAGGATCTACATGGTTTACATGCATGTTTGATGTCAGCTGGTGAGAAAAAACAAGCTAAAACCAGCAACAGGGGCTCGAATTGATGTTTTTCCAGTTTCACTGCATTACATATAGAATAGGTTTATTATGGGTGGATTCACAGAGCAAGAATTTCTCAGTGGATGGCTTCCTGAACATCTGCCTAACTCTTGAATTCGCAGTTTTCTTGTTCCTCAGACCGTTTGGTCATAACATTCGAGCCACTTAAAAACATTTATTTAAAAAACGATGCTGAGAAATGACCCAGGCGAAGCTGAATGTGAGGTTTCAAAGCCACTGTGAGTGTTGATATTGCATTGCACAGAGCTAAGAAAGTACACACACACACACACACACACACACACACACACACACACACACACAGGGTTTGATTTTGCTCTCACCACTCCACAGAGCACCATTGTTCAGGTGACATCTGGAGCTGATCACGGCTCACACACCCTGCCCCTTCGCCATTCCATCACAAACACACACGCTTCCACACACACATGCACCCAGGCAGGAATAACGATGCCTGGGCCCTAACGCACAATAGCCACAGGATAAATTGGAATGAGGCTGAAAAAAAAAAAAATTGCCACAACACGAAGCCATCTGTCTTTCAGCCTTTCGTGTGACTCCAGCGCTCTTTCTATCCCCCCCCC
>JAAIIK010000026.1:5879386-5912703 GCA_014706435.1 Silurus glanis
TGAGAGGGTGTGTGTGTGTGTGTGTGTGTGTGTGTGTGTGTGTGTGTGTGAGAGAGAGAGAGAGACTATCAAGGTAGTGAGAACTTGTATCAGAAAAAAGAAAGGATACAGAAGGGAAAAGATGAAAAGTCAGGCGAGAGACAGAGAGAAAAAAGGAAACAAAGAAGAGGGGAAAGGGACAGATACAAATAGAAAGATTGAAAAGGAAGGAAGAGGCAGAAATGGAAAGTCAGAACAAGTGTTAAAGAAAGAGGGATTGTGTAAAGAATTGGATTTCAGAAAAGATGGATGGAGGAAGAATGAGAGAGTGAGTGTGGAAAAAAAAAGAGCAGGAGTTTGAGAAAAGGGAACATTGATAGATGAGGTGAAGAAGAGAGATGAGAAAAGGAAGAGGAAAAAAAAAAGAGAGAAATGAGAAGAGGAAGACGGGGCGGTCAAACAGATGGACAAGTGAGCAAGAGGGAGAAAGTGAGAGATGGTGAGTCTGTGGGAGTGATGAAGATGTGTGTGTGAGTGTGTGTGTGTGTGAGTGTGAGAGAGAGAGAATGAACTAGAGAGAGAGAGAGTGTGCATTGCTCTCTAGGTGTGTGTGTGGGTTTGAACGAGTGCAAATTGAAACAGGACCACACAGTGACGTGGCTGTGTCCCAAATGACCAAACACTCGAAGTGTGGGGGTGTGCGGTTTTATTCCCTCTCAAATTCCCCTTCGTTTCTCACCTGAAACATCCATTCAACTGAAATGAACATGACCCGAGTTGTGTATTTGACTGCCACACGGCGTTATGATGTCATAAAAAAATGGGCGGAGTTTAACTGCGGAGGCGTGTAGCTGCTGAGTCGAGTACTGCAGCACGCGGTCGGGTCACGAGGCGGATAAACGCAGATTGTCAGGATTTCAGGCCATAAAGTGTTTCGCTAAACAAAGCGTCCATGTGTGTTGTTTCTACAAAACCCTGAGGCATCACATGATGTGATCTGTGATCAGAGCAAACACTGAGCTTAAACACTCAACTTGGCCTTTACCACACACACACAACCACACCCACACACACCCCAAAGGATAAGGTAGTTCTTATTACCAGATTATTTAAATCATCAATTTGTATTAGTGAAGCATCAGTAAAAATCAGTTAATTGTGGCTTTTTTTAAAATGTATTTATTTAATATACATTTAATAGCAATAAAGCTTTCAACTCAATATAGATTTCAACTGTGCAGGAAATTCCTGCATCAAGGAGCTCAGCTACTGTAGAGGAAGTTGCAAGGGAGGCTTCGCAAGAGCTCGGAACATCACTCGAATCCCAGGGGCTCAAACAGTTGAACACGTGAAAAAAAAAAAAAACTTAAAAGCGTGAAAACTGAAGTTAAACAATTAAGTGGAACGATTCTGAAGCTCAAAGCCAGAATAGTACACATCACATCAAATGCTTTATCTGGGATCATTCCATTGAATTGATTTATGAGCAGAATTCTGAGTTTTCCTATCAGAAGCAAAAGATCTGACAGCCAAAGTATAAAGAAGAAGAAGAAAAAAAACAACATGGTCCCTAGGTAGGCAGCCTCCTCCAAAATGGAACACGGTGTTTTATGAATACTGTGTTATTGTGTTTACTCATTAGAGACATGTTTGGGTTGCTTGAAATATCTGGATCCACATTGGAGTCATGAGACAAGAGAAGAGAGGAGGGATCGACACAGGCACGCATACTGTGAGATGATATGGGGTGGGGTTGATGGGGAGGGGCAGGTTGATGGAACATTCCTGCACATGAATGGATAAGAGGAGTGGCGGTGAATCAGTGGGAGAGGATGAGACTGTGATAAGATAGTGGAAAGGCATTGAAAAGGACAAAGAAAAACGTGTGTGTGTGTTTTTTTTTTGCCTCGTTGATCACATGATGACACACAAATTCCACCAAATGTCTAATTCCTATAAATTCCCATTGCAACTTGGAATATTTATCCAAATTCCCCAGATGAAGTTCCCATAGAAAGTATCTGGAAATATTCTGCCCCTATTGCCACTTCCTTTCCAGAGTGAATTACATCTATCTAAAATCATACAACTGAGCAGCTAAGGGGTTAAGGGTCTTGCTCAGGGGCCCAGGAATGGCAGCTTGTTGTGGCGGGGATATGAACTCACAACCTTCAGATCGCCGAATGCCTTTAAGTTACCGCGTCCCCTCGCAAAATGTCTGTGGAACAATGGGGAATTACTGTAAGGCAAAAGTGTGAAACTCAAGAAACATGCTGCTTTGTTGATGAAATCAGACACAAAATCGAGATGTCAAATACTGCCAACCTCTGATACCAACCTCTGCCACATACCCCCCGCCACCACCATCACCAATTTCCCCCAGGCAACCACAGTACAGTATTCATTTAGTAATTCAGAGATGGTGAGTGTTTCTTTGCCTGGAAACAGCCCTGGTCTATCAAAGCTCCAGGAAGCGGCTCGCCTTTGGTGCCTCGTGGTGACGCGATATGTAATCCTCCAGGCCTCGGGGGGGCACTATATAACTTTTGACGTCTTCCACGGAGGTTTGTTGTACGGCGTACAGGAATCGACAGATACTCCGTGGTCTAAAGCAGCACACCAGCCTCTGTGTGTAAATCACAAGTCCAATTAATAAAAACATAGATTTTCTTTTGGTCCTCAGCAGCAAACAAACTTGCAAAGAGACAAACAAGTCATGCAATAACTATTGGTACTCTTTGGGCAGTATATGAACCATAAAAGCCCTATATAACACACACTTTGATTCTGGAGGTGCCTTGTAATATTGGAGCGGTTAGTGAGTCAGCAGACGATGCTGCGAGGCTCGACGACGGTGCAGGGCTGCTGCTTTAAAGCACACTGGAGAGTCTAGAGGATCGATTAAAAATAAATAAATACTTCCCACTTTTTTGGAAACGGTTATGGATTCACGGCATATGACGCGACCCCTACATCGAATAAACGCTTCTCTAGGCTAGAGCTTTGTAAGCAGTTTTTGCCGCCGCTTGTCAATAGGTTTACGCAGATGCAGTGCAGTTATACACACACACACATGTAAATTACTGGAACTTGGGGATCTGCCTATTGAAAATCTAACATTTTATTTCTGATCAAAGGAACAAAATTAACTGAATGATTCGTTCCTTCATTTTGATGAACGAAATTCAAAGAACCGAGTCACTAAAATGATCTTCAAATCGCTAGAAAAAAGTGTTGGGTTTGTGATGCAGTTTAAAGCGTTTCATCCATTTGGGGAACCGTACACAGTAGAACCAGATAACAGAGGGTTCAAAGTAGGTTCCCTTTATGTTGGCTATATGCATGTATTCACATAAGAGGGACACCATCTATCTACAATCGATCTGATAACCAAGTCCAAAAATTAGACTAATTACCTGCATGCTGCGGTTTTTTTTATATACAGCCAAATGTGTTTGGGAAAATCAAGGCATATTTGGTCTTTGGCTCTTAAATTTCAATTATTAATCAGCAGTTCCCTGGTGGTCTAGTGGTTAGAATGCGGCGCTCTCACCGCCGCGGCCCGGGTTCGATCCCCGGTCAGGGAACCAATCAGCCCCAGTACAACATTTTCAATCACACATTTTCCATGACATTAAGGTGCATGTGTTAATTCTCATCAGCCAAAACAAACTCCCACATAAACACGGTTCTAAATCAGGACCGTTGCCGGAGGAAGGACGTTGCTGACAAACAAATAATTAAAAGTAACCCTCATAAATGACCTGAGCCATGAGGCCTTGTTTCCTCTCTTCTGGGAAGGAAAACATACTGCTGAAAAGCTAATTGAAAGGCACCGAAAGACATTTCAGGACAGGACAAACGACAAGAGCACATCTGTCCTTTAAAAATAAGCAGAACAGATGAGGTATGGTTGCTATATTGCACCATAAGCCTTACGAGTCAGGGCTAAAGACTTCCTCCCACTGACTCCGGGGACAACAAGTATTCGTCCAGTAGACGAATGTAAATAAAGAGAATACGTCTCATTGTTAGCCGTCACACACACAGCAAGCATTTTTGCTTCAGTCTGTATGACTTTTGAGAACGGCATTCCTCACCGATTGCTTTTGTGGCTTCTGAATATTTGTTCTCTGTGGTTCTGAATGTAAACATGCCCTCAGGAGAAGTTCGTACTGCCATTTGCCCTGCAAGACTAAAGGAGGTGTGGCCTCTGCAGTCTCCAAGAATGGAGGCATGGCTCCTGCAGTTGCTGAGAAAGGAGGTGTGGCCTCTGCAGTCTCAGAGAAAGTGGGTTGGGCCGTTTCGAATTATGATAAAGGAGGTGTGGCCTCTGCAGTCTCAAAGAATGCAGTCATGGTCCCTGCATTTGCTGAGAAAGGAGGTGTGGCCTCTGCAGTCTCCAAGAATGGAGGCATGGCCCCTGCAGTTGCTAAGAAAGGAGGTGTGGCCTCTGCAGTCTACAAGAATGGAGGCATGGCCCCTGCAGTTGCTGAGAAAGGAGGTGTGGCCTCTGCAGACTCCAAGAATGGAGTCAAGGTCCCTGCAGTTGCTGATAAAGGAGGTATGGCCTCTGCAGTCTCCAAGAATGGAGTCATGGTCCCTGCAGTTGCTGAGAAAGGAGGTGTGGCTTCTGCAATCTCAGAGAAAGGAGGTGTGGCTTCTGTCCTTTTTAGTCTTAAAAAGCGAGGTGTGGCCTGTGCTTCTGTTACTCACAGTAAAGAAAACATGGTCTCTGTGTGTCAATTTAAGTAATGGAGGTGTGGCCTCTGTTAATGTTAACCCAACTGTAATGGCAGTGCGGCCATTAGTCTCAGTAAAAGAGGTTTGGCCTCGGTCTCAGGTATTGAATCAATTTGTACAAACCTAGCGTTCACACTGCAACTCTGTGTCTTATAGATTTCTCGATTCACCGTTCATTCTTCCACCCTTCCTGTCCTCCCCTGCTGAGTTTTCTCTGCTCATAAATCAGCAATGTTGTGCAAAACCCTGAGCATTGGAGGCGTTCGTTTCGTTAGCGGGATTCGGGAAGTTTCGTGTGATACTCGCTACATGCTAAGTTTTAAAGCTTAGCTAAAGCGACTCGAATAGAAACTGAGATAAGAGCATGCGTGACCCAGAAACTGACCGGCCGCATTTGTGAATGATGATGTCAGAGCGTTCATTCCAATGAAACAGGTTCATCAGCATGGCTGGCATTCTCACACTTTTCTCTAGTTTCTCTCACTCCTGCATGTTCACGGAACCGCACACCGAGTGCACACACTATGCAATTTACAAACCTGTGAGACGTGACTCAGATGATTACATATTCATTAAATAGATTATGAAATGTAATGAAGACTGCATTAAAAAAAAAAGTTATCGATATCGAGCTGATTGTGCTTTATTAGCCAAAAACTTTATTTTCATAGTTGTGTTTCAGACGCTAACTCGTCATTTTGATGGTAAAAGCCCACCGAAATGCTCTCGAGAAAAATTTCCACGCAACGCAAGCCATTTGCTGAAAACGCAGTAAAAGAACCAAAAAAAAAAAAAAATGCACGCATCATCTTATAGCGCAGAAAGAAGTCGAGTCCAGTGCTTTATCAGCATCTGGCACCGTCCACGCCTCAACCATGATACGTCGTTTTACAAGAAATGGCTTTTGGAGGACGTGGTGAGAATGAGGGGAAGAAAAAAAACGAAAAAAAAAAAAAAAACGATGAGTGCGCACTAAAGACCATAAAGCAAAGGCACCAACATCTCTGTAGGTTTTTTAGATTCAAGCCAATCAGAAGGCGAAGCCAGATTCCACCTGTTTCATCGATTCATTCGTATATTAGTTTTGGCTCGCATTTCGATGGAAAGAAAAGGAAAGAAAACCCTGCAGCTCCTGTGGCATGGACCGAAATGATTAGTGAAGGTTGGAACTGCACCAAAGTTCATCTTCGGGTAAAAATCCGGCCAGGGGTTCTCTTATAACAGATTTTAAACATGAAAAAAAAGCAAACGATCCGTACTGGGAAGTGCAATTTCTATTAAACAACGACAACAAAAAACTGTTTATAAAATGCTTTTAACTTCCTCCAAGCGTGCCGTTTCATCAAGTCTTTGAATGTATCCTGACTGGTTCTGGGGTTTATTATGAGCTACATTTGAGCCTATCACAACTCTAAAGACTCCAGATCAGTACAGATCCTCCTCTAAGCAGCCTTTGTTTTTGTTGGAATGGTGAATGTGGGGTTCCCCTTCCCCTCTCTCAGACTGGATAAAACCAGAATATCCATTACTACTGAGTACACCGGGAAACTGCCATCACCTCCCTCTGTAATGAACGACAGGCTCTGTCTCAAACACACACACACTCCAGACTAGTGCTCGGTCAGCAGGATTCGGAGAGACAGGAGCCTCAGTCTGTCTCAGGTAATGAACAAGTAATTTGTTACCTTTTTTTTTTTTTGACATTTTTTATTGCTGAGATATATTACAATTAAATATATAAATACATATATAAAAATCAAAAATTCTCCTCGCCCCTCGCTGTTTTCTCCGTGTTCCTCCTTTTTTCCATTCGGCAGCATCTACGGTGTGACCAGTCCAGAGCGCTACAGAGCTTAGCGGGTGGTGCGCCAGTAATAATGGTCTATGTGGAAACACAGTGCTCTGAGTGTAGTTAATTTCTCAAGTTACTTGGGGAATCCTTTTATACCTGTTCAGTTATCGCAGGTCAGCTCCAATGGTTATAATTCAGGACATCTTGAAATGCGCTACCGTTTCATCGTCCCACATACAAGGAGACGTTTTGAATACCAACTTGAATCCCTGGCCTCTGATCGTTCAGCGTCCTGTTGCGAGGGCGACGTGTTACTCCCTCATCGCTCTCGCCAGCTGATCGCAGCGTTAATAAGGACATGACCAGCTCAAAACGTCAATCCCAAGGTGTTAATAACTAGGCCTACATCTGCTGACAGAAATGATTTCCAATTATCATGATGCACGGCCTGAATTTACACTTATTCTCCCCTCCAAATAAACTCGAGAGGGTGACCTGTAATTTCTAATTCACCAGAGAGTTAAAAACACAAGTAAGCTAAGGGTGGTGTCAAAATTCTTGATACTATATCTTTTTACAAGAAAGTACTTTATTTATAGATTACACCATTACCTTAAACTATTTCCCTTGCACAGTAATCTAGTGCTCCCAGCGTTCCTGACACTTCTGGAATGTGTCCTGGAAGTCTTTTTTTTCCCCAAGCGTATCAAACACCTTCAGTAAATCGCGCTGGATCTCCGGAACGGTATCAAAACGGTGAGCTTTGAGCTGGATATTCATCTTCGGGAAGAAGACCAAGTCCGCATGAGCCAAATCCGCGAGTCGGGTGGGTGCGGAAATGAGATCGTGTGGTTTCCGGCGAGAAACTCACGTGTGACAGGGTGCGCACGTGGTCAGAATAGCAGACGTGGTACCGCACGTGATCAGAATAGCTCCAGTTGCACAGCTCCCGATGAAAACAGAATGATGTCTTTTGGCACAATCACTCACGAAGGTCGGCGCTCCCTGGGACTGTGCGTGCAGCCTTGTGCTGCCATCCGTTTGCGCGTTGCAAAACTATTCTTGAAACTTTTAATACCGCTTTGCATAATATATGCTAGGCTCGTTACCAAAACCTACTGAAAGGAACTCTGGAAACAACAAAGCAACAATGAGACAAAAACTAAAGTAGCGCAAATCGCCAAAAAATTTACACCGAGTTATGCAGAAACGCCATTTTAACGGCATCAGACACTGCAAACGTTACAGGAGTCCATGACAAACATCTGGCAGCATCTGTTTAGTCCGGATGAACGATTTAGAAGGATTTTTTGCTTGTTTTGCTCGATGCTGGAGCGGAACATGAGTAGCTGTTGCTGCTGGAGGGTTGTAGTGAAAGCTGTTTTTTTTTTGTTTGTTTTTTTTTTAAATGTGGATCTGAGTCACTAATGGGGCGTGCACGAGCTGGGCGGAAAACACGTGCTGCCGAAATACATCCTGTCAAATGGGATTTTAATAACGATTACATGATGTTTAACACGAATGATGGTGAAGAGAAAGGACAGAGAAACAGAAATGGGAAGGGAAAAAAAGGGGAAATGGAGAAATGAAGGAGGAAAGAAAAGCAGAGGAAGAAGATACTCGCTCTTACATACATGCCTTGAGGTATGAGCTCTAATGTACACACTAGATCTCATTACTTCAGCTTTGATTGATCCAGTCAGAGCATTATACTAAAAAGGAGGCTGCTTCAGTCTCAGTCTATTCTGAGCTCCTATGGGGCTCGGTTGTGGACATGGGACATGGTTAAATCCATGTTTCTCTGTTAGTCACAGGGAAGGGGGTGTGGCCTCTGATTCTGTCGGTCAAATTGCATAAATATTACTCTTTTTTTTTTTTTTTAATAAAAAAAAGAGGTGAATAAAAGACTTGATGTCTAATTATTATAATGTGTACAATCCTCACACAGGTCAGCTTTGGGGTTCAATTTACTAATGTTAAACAAGTATTTAGCACACAGCATGAACACACTTTGGGCGTAGCCACTTGGATGTTTTACTGATATGTCTGGTCAGTAGATCATTTTGCTCATGTTCTTGGTGTGCATGTTGAGCTAGTGAGCCTCTGTATGGTCGTGTCTGCATCGTTTATGCTGAAATAATGAGATCTGGTTTGTAAATTGGGGTGTGTGTGTGTGTGTGTTTTACCAGACTTACGAGTCTTTAAGCTAATTTAGATATGAACAGATGTCTCTCTTGAACATTAGCAGCAGTTACATGCTGAGGGAATCCAAAAGCAGGTTATAAACAAACACCACGTTAGTCAGTACTTTATTTAAGCTAAATAATAACTGTATTGTTCATAATGTTCAGAAAAAAATCTAAAAAACAGAGAAAAACACTAAGATGGTGAGAGAGAGAAAGAAAGAGGGAGAGGACGTGACGACACACACAAAACCTCATCAACTGCTGGGAATAAGGATTTAAAAAATAAACGAGAGCAGATAAAACATGTGTATAGAGGGGTTTTCCCAATTGAGGAAACAAGGCGCAGCTCCGAAACGTTAAAATATGGCTGCAATACCGGCTTTCCTGTGCTTTAAGCCCCACCAGCAATTTTATGATCTCACTCGGACTCTCTCACACACACACACACACACACACACCTTCCCCTCCCAGCCATAAAAATCTGCATTTCCAATAAGCTCCATGACACATTACCAACGGTGGGAGGCAGAACACAGAGTCTGGGCTTCTTCTAAATGAGGGATGAGAGAAAGAAAGCAGGGGAAGAAAAGGTCACAGGAGAGATTTTATAACTCTCGGAGAACATTCATCGACCTGTTGCAGATGGCCAGAAACTAGTAGAAGGTGTAGAAAAGAAGAGAATTATAGGAAAGGGTGAGCGCTATAAAAGAAATATCATACAATTATACCTACATGGCTTTTTCAAATGTGTATTAACTGTACTGTCTCTGTAGACCATCAGTTCCTCACCTGAAGTTATTGTTAGCAGTCAGATCACTGTTCCTATAATAAATAGGAAACCAGTGGTGGAACAGATTCTTGCTCCAATATCCAATACTGTATGCAATTTATAGGCTTCAACCCAAATGATCTTGGAACAATTGTATCACAGTTTATCCTGCAATATCAACCTGGGGTCCATTGGACTTCATACCAGCAGCATCACTGTTACTGTAGTTCCTGCACCTCAACCGTAAGTTCCTTTAGTTCCTGCCATAAACAGTGGGACCATGGATCCTACCCACAATCCGACCATACCATAGTGTCCTCACTGTCACTTCATTTAAACCAGTCAGTCATTCCTGCCCCTATTTGTAAATATATAATAATCAGTGGTGGATGAAGTTCACAAACCATGTAGTTGAGTTAAAGTAGAGATTCACTCAGTAAAATATGACTCCAATAAAAGTAAAAGTGTCCCTTTAAACTTTCACTTGATTAAAAGTACAAAAGTTTTTGCCTTCAAATGAACTTAAGTATCCAAAGTACTATGATTTATTATAACTATAATGTTCCTGTTATCATTTTTATCACAAGACTCTTTACTTAATCACCTCAGTTTATGTGAAAAGACTCTGTGACTCACAGCACACTGATCTATTATTAGAATGATATGAATGACTCAAACACTGATTGATTTCTATTACAATGATCACGAGCCCAAAACCTTCTTTTCAACTACTTAATAAAAATGGTGTAATTGAGGTCACGTGTGTTGTGGCGAGTTCAAGTCTGGAGTTTTTTCATCATTTATTCCTCTGTAAATGTTCTGCTTGATGTTGAACTGATGCTGAACTCTATGTTGGTGATCAGAACAAGTTTATAACAGAGCGAGCGCTCGACACTGATTGGTGACTTTCTGCGTGTTTAAACAGTTAAATATTTGTCCCCTCAAATAAAAAGAAACGACTGATTTCGTAAAATTTATTTGAGTAAAAAGTACGATATTTGACTTTGAAATGAAGTGAAGTTAAAGTCTCCTCATATAGAAACACTTCAGTAAAGTACAGATACGCAAAAAAGCTACTTAAGTGCAGTAACAAATTTCATTTACTTGGTTACTGTCCACCAATGATAATAACCACTTGCACTTGCTAAACACCGCAGCCCCTGTGTCTACCGCCCCCTTGCACACACACTACCTCTTCATGGACCTTTCATAAAAAAAAACAAGTTTTCATTACAAACCCAAAGCCAGCTGTTAACCAAGCTAGAACTATGAATTTGTTTCCGAAACGTCCAATGACGCCATGTAAGTGCAAGTTAGTCAGTTTGATGCATTGTTCAGCTTCAAACTCATCGAATTTAATTACCTCGACGCAGCCACATGGACCGGTTCTGATCTGGCACCGAACGGAACGCTTCAAATCGTGCAGTTATTTACTGGAAAGTCCGAAAGAAATGGCCGAAGTGGATAAATGTATTTCATTAAATCTGCTCTCGGAGCAATTTTAGACTCTGCTGGTATATTTACCCAAAAAAAACAAAACAAAAAAAAAAAAAAAAAAACACAAGGAAGAAAAGAGCCGATTTCATTCTTGGCAGGTGACCACAAAGGCAACATTTGCCAATGCCAGACTCCATGCCGTGCTGGGAACAAGAGAGTGGAGGTATATTAGCTTTTTCTCGTCGCGACTCATATTGCAACGACCTCAAACGGTATGACATCATCAGTTAGCCTCCAGGCCTCACCAGAAATTACGTCTGATGAGGAAAATCACCTCCCTGGCCTTTATTGCACCTCCTCCACTTCTGTAAACAACAGGACTAGCTCTTTTAAAAACATTTCCGCATGACCGAAGATCTAGCGTTGAGAAGGATGAGGAAGTGTTTACGTTACATCTCTGAGGCAGGGAAAAGCTCAAACCTGACATACGGTTCATCAGGGGTATTCAACTAAAGATCGCCACGGTGTAGGTACAGTAAAATCCCTGGTTACTAACATATACAAATAAAAAGCCTCAAGGGTGACTGGGGCTGCCTATGAAGTCAACTCAAACAACCTTCAGGCTTTAATCGTGTGCATCCGGTACACGGTTCCATTTTTAACATCGCACGCCACCCCATATATCAGTGCTGGCTCGTCTCCCGTAGACACACGTCTCTTCGTAATTGTAGTAAATCCAAGACAGGCCTGTCTCATGTTCTCTGGATAATCATGACCAGCTGGGCGAGTTGTCCACCAAAATCCAGCATTTTTCTATAATAAATGACAGTGGTTTTAGAGTCAGATCGGGTCAGACGTTCATTCATACTTGTGAGAAATTACAACCACAGGGTGAGCTGTGAAAGCAGAGTGATAGGATCTGAAGCCAGCAATAGGGTTTGTGATGGGATAGGAGTCGTTGTGACGTGTGCACGTGTGCGTGTGCGTGTGTGTGTGTGTGTGTGTGTGTGTGTGTGTGTGTGTGTGTGTGTGAGAAAGTCAGTTTCTCTCCAACCTGTCTGACCGGTTAAAGCAGAAGTGTCGGCTTTGGAGGTGAACCAAAGCACTGTGTCTGTACACAATGTGTACGGTCGACAGCACCAGCCTGGTTTTAATTCACACACTTTCACTTTAAGTCAAATGACAACAGGGAAATAGGACACAGCCGAGCAAACTTGAGTAAATGAGTCAGTGAGTTAGAGCTTTGAAACAGTAATGGCTCAAAATGGAGGTGGAGAGAGACATCGTGTCTCTCATTATTTTTGTTTTTTTTAAACTTACAATATAAATATGGATGCGTATTTTTATAGTAAAAAAAAAAAGAAAGAAAGAAATCTCCTAGTGACTGTCATTCCCTATCGTTTACTTGTCGCTTGTTCTTCTGGAGAACATTTTAACCGAGACACATATGATATTTTGTTGCTTTTATATGAAAAGCTGCTTCAAATATTCACAAAAATCTGAATGGAACAATAAAAGAGAAAGCGTATATAGTGAGGGGAAAAAAAGGAACTAGACATGAGAGAAAGAGAGAGATAAAGCATAGAGTGAAGTAAACAAAGGCGTCCTTGTCGAGAGAGCGGAGATAAAACCTGAGTGGAGTTAACCAGCAGGGCCGGATTCCTGGAGTTCCAGGCCACTGAGATGCGTAAACAAGTTACAGGAATGTGGTCCGGCGTTCTTCAGGGAAAACTTCCCCTATACCTCGTACTGAACGTTTCAAAAGCAACAGGTGACTGGCGGCTTCCTTAAGATTTAAAACGCAGACGAGTAGTTCGGGGTCAGGGGGCTTCCTCGGGGGTACAAATTGGGCCTTCGGTGCTGTGATTTGAACTCCGAGTCTTCAGGGCACAACTGCAGACATTCACACCACAGATTATTGCTAGAGACGAAGTAATAAACAAAAACCCTGAATCTTTTCTTTCTTGTTTGTTTATTAGTTAATATTCTTCTCCTCAGAATATGGTTAGCTACAGACCAAACCAAGGGTGGGTGAGATTTGGATATATTACACACACACACACACACACACACACACACACACACACGCGCAGTAATCCCGAACATCGATTCCAGCACATACTGTTACATTCTGTAGCAGAACATGATGCCCTCCACACAGTCAAGATGACAACTACCCTGCTGAGGAAGCTGAAGGTGAAGGTGATGGAGAGCCCAAGTATGTCTCCAGACCTGAACCCTATTGAGCACCTGTGGGGATCTTCAAGCAAAAGGTGGAGAAGCACCATGTGTTTAACATCCAGCAGCTCAGTGATGTCGTTATGGAGGAGTGGAAGAGGATCCCAGCAACAACCTGTGCAGCTCTGGTGAATTCCATGCCCAGGAGGATTAAAGCAGTGCTGGATAACAGTAGTGCTCACACACAATAATGACACACTGGACCAGTTTAAAAAATAAACTGTAAATATGATGATAAATATGATGACAGCTTAGATACACTAAATAAAGCAATTTTTGGTATTCGGGTAAGTAAATAATATTTCCAGAACATCTGAGTACTTGAAATATTAAGTGGACACAAATGTGGATGGTTCGGGATCCCGAGTTGTATCGTTTCTTTGTGCGACAAACAGAGTGGATTAGTCACGGCTTCCTTTCAGAGTTTATGGCCACGGGTAAAAAAAAAAAAATACAATCAATAATAAAAAAAAAGAAAATTCTGATATCCATGAAAAATACAAACCTTTCTGCTTGGGCAGAATGGAGAACGGAGAACTTTGAGAAGTGGCAATTCTTAAAAGTGATGGCAGGATTACGGAGCGTAACAACAGAACTGCTGATGTGAAGTGACTCGGTGCTGCTAGACCACAGGAAAGGCTTTAAACTCGACGGCTGTTCTGCACGCGCTCAGTGCGGACTCAGGAAGGGTGTGTGGAGTGGCGAGAGCATGCACCGGGTATGGTGGTTTGGTTTAAAAGTTTGCTGGGGTTTGTGTTAGATGTAGGTTTTACATCAATAAAAGCATAGTAATGTGTGTGTGTGTGTGTGTGTGTGTGTGTGTGTTTGAGCCTCCAACCCAATCATGTAAACCTGTCCATCTTTACAGCAGACGGTCCCAAAACAATCCCTCCCATGGCCTCCCATCGCCATGACACCCATCGCAATGGTGACAGAGGGACAAGACTAAACAGCGCAACTGGCCCCTGACTGATAATTAACGAGACTGGCCTGCGTATTAGCAAAATTACTAGGTGCTAACAAATACAGAAAGCGACTCATGAACGAACGCATGAATGGAAAAAAAAACTGTAGGCGTCACTCGAAAAGGAACAGCACGATTTTTCAAAAACAAACTAACAAACACTCGTTCAAAAGATGATGATGTGATAAACAGCTGGTCGCAGCGATGTAACGAACCTCTTCGGTGGAGAATACCGACTTCTGATTGGCTGACAGCTGCTCGAGTGCAAAGACGCCTCTGATGTTAAAAAAATAAATAAATATTACGATTTCAAAGCCATACCTGAAAACATGTCAAAATTTTATTATGGCAACGAGCATTAAATGAGTTATTTCTCTCAGCATACGATTTCATGAAAATCGTCTAGTGAAAGCAAACGAACAAAGCCAAGTGATGTCCCTTGAGATGTAACCATAGCAACAAACATGCAATAGTGACCGACCTAGAAGCGAGTGTTAGCTAAAAAAATATTCTAATATTACTTTATAAAATATATTATATATTCTAATATTATAGCAGGCAAAATAAATTGACACACTTGACATATATAATAAGCGATACTGCGACAATGAATAGAAAAATTTGGCAAAAGGGAGAAAACTGTCAGTTTTTAGCAATTAAATAAACAAAAATTATAAATGGGAGATGAAGAGGTAGTAAATTTACATCAGTCAACATCAGAGTAGTTCGAGAATTATCTTTCGTTGTCTGTAACCTTCCAGATAGAAACCAAACAAAATAAAAAGCACATTTAAAACTCGTATGCCAAATTTTGCCACTGAAATTGTCCCTATTTTGATGGACGATCAACACCTAAACAATAACCGTGAAGCTACGAAGACCGACAACAACATTCCCAAACAGATTTATTTAGTATACGAGTGAAACCAATTCTTTGTGACGAACATTTCTCGATATCCAAAATTTCTTCCAAAAGAACTGCTCGATGGACAAAACCTATTGCATGACCGGATCTTTGTGTCTGTCGTACAAACCCTCCTACATCAAACTAATCCTCTTGATCCTAAAGAAATCTTTCCTCTTTCACACACTCATAGTCCCAACCTCCTCCCACTTTTCTCTGGAAGGTCTCTCATGTGGTCAGGATTCCAGCTGACTGGTGATTAAAGGGTTGGAAGTAAAAACGAATGAAAGGAAAGTCCAGAAGCACCTACGCTGAACGTGCAAATGCCTTGAATTGAAACAACGTGTGCCAGAAACGACGAGCATGCCCAGGAATCGTGGTCGCTTTTAAAATACATTTCTCCGGGATTTAGAAGGCGACTGATATACGTGCCTATATATATATATATATATACACACTGTATATATTTTTTTATATATATAATTATTATTATTATTATTTTTTTATCACGATAAAATAATGTATTCCCCGAGTTTATCATGATAAACATATACGAGAGCATCGTATCGACCAGCTGTAGTACAAATGTTCTAGGGATTGGATGTGATTATCCAGAATTCAGCTCAAATTCAATAGATAAATTAATTATTTAAGTAAATATCACCAAAAAAAACCCATATCTTTAGCTGAAACTGGACGAGGTAAATAAAGACAAGATGCAAAAAAATCGAATAGAATTCCTAAATAATGCTGCAGAGGTCATAGGTCATGTTATTTGGCGATGTATTCAATTATTTCCTTAGACGTTCAGACAAACGGGAACAGTTTTCTCTTTTGCTAAACAGAACAATGTGCGTTTCTAAACGTTCCCTAAACGCCGCTCCCTTTCCCATGCATGCGACCTCGCATTGTTCAGATTACGGTTGTGTTTCGATAAATATTAACACTGCCTACGGTACTTTGCGTGCGTGTGGGACTCGTATCAAGCCGCATTTCGCTCTACAGCAGAATTACAGTTTGTGTTGAATTCAATTATAGTTTCTTTCCTGGGTTTCGGAGTTTGCTTTTATAGTACAGCTTTCTCCAAGCTGGCTATAAAGGTAAGCCATTTTATCTACACTATATGGACAAAGTACTGGGACACTTAACCTTTCCAGTCATGTGTCAATTGTACAGGATGCCTTTGGATGCAGAGCATGAAATTTTCCCTTCACTTGAACCTGAGGAGACCCAAACCTGTTTCAGCATGACAATACCCCTGTGCACAAATGAACATATGCTTCACAATTTTTGGAGTAGAAGATCTCCTGCTACAGAGCTTCAATCCTATTGAACATTAGGTTGAATTTGAACACTGACCCCAGGCCTCCTCACCTCACCTACATCAGTACCTGACCTTTCAAACACCCTTGCGGCTGAAAGAATATCCACAAATCTCCGCAACTCTAGTGGAACATCTCACCAGAAGAATGGAGGTTATTGTAACAGCAAATTAGGAATTATGTGGAATAAGATGTTGTTAAAGTACATACGACTCCTATGGTCAGGTGTCCAGGTGGTCAAGCTTTTCAAAAATGACTTCTTATTAAATCCAGACTGTGTGTTAAATCTGGTCTACAGTTCCCATTTACTCTGCTACCATAGAAACCATACAGCATTAAGAACAAGCACATTGATAAACCATGAATACCATCATGTAGTGTGTGGGGTACGACTCCTAGCAAAACCCGGATTGTGCTCCACATAAGTCAAGCCATATTGTGCTTGCGTCCTTTCTCCTTCCAATGGAGTCGTGAAAAGCTTTACAGGTCCGCTTTAGTACTCCGTGATCTGCTTTTCAATTCGCTAAGCAATTTAGACACTGGATTTGGGCGTTGTTTGTCTGTATAAACATTCCGGACCTGCCTGACCCATCTTGATGCCCTGCTTTTAAAGAAGATCTCTTTAACTGGAGACTACTTGCTATAGCTGAGGATGGTTCCACATGATCAGTCTACACCGACACCAACTTTATGCCCACCTGTCTAATATTGTGTTGGTCCCCCTTTCGCTCCCAAAACAGTTCTGACAGAGCATTAACAGAATTAACAACTTCAGCAGTTTGAGCTACAGGAGCTCAAATTCCTGACCTACAACCTAGAAAGTCCAAGAGTTCCTACACGGATTCTCAGAGTGGTCTCATCAAGCCAGAGTTTCTCCCCAAGAATTCAGAAATACTTGAATTGTGACGTCTAGACCCAGTCGTCTAGACGTCACAATTCGTCCAACTGGCTCAAATCCTTACGCTCGCCCATTTTTCCTGCCTCTAACACGTCAACTCTGAGGACAAAATGTTCACTTCCTGCCTAATAAATAAATCCTCTCAATAACAGGTGCCACGATAAAGAGATAATCAGGTGTTCTTCATAATATTATACTGTCATAATGTTATGCCTGATCGATAGAACGATCCATGAGGTTGATTTGGAGGGTTAAATACGGGAACCAAGATGGACTTGGACTGTGATTAGTGTGGAAGGTTTGCTACAATGGCTTGGAGCATGAACAGATTTATATTTATTGACGGAACTATAATGAATGGATATTTGGGGTCACCCATATGACTGGTTCCTCTCAGGTTGTCTTCCTCATACAATCTGAGGGAGTTTTTCCTGGCCACTGTCGCCACTGACTGTTTTATTAGCTATAAATTTACAAGGACTAATTTACGACACTGAATTGAATTGATTGGAATTGAATGGAAAAGCAAAGACAGTCATGAAAATCTGAAAGTCGGTCATGTGATGAGTGGTGAAACACGAGACGAAGACATAAACCCACTCGCCTGTGACAATTTTATACCTAGCGGCCTAACGATTGATCGTCGTTTTAAATCGTTTTGTGTGTGTAACAAAATGTGACCTAAAAGAAGGCAAGGCCTCGCTCTCTTTACACCACAACAGGAGGCTAATTAAGGCCAAGAGAAAGGCAGAGAAGCTTTTCACAATTGAATGTTCTCACTCAGCAAAAGCCGAAACGAAGACAAAGCCGGCGTATTTTAAACTAGTCAGTGAGTGCGAACATGCCGACAATCGGCTCTTAGCTTCGCAACAGCGGGCACATTATTTCCCTGTTAACAGAAGATCTAATGTTCGACAGGCACAACAAACCAGAGTCAAGATCGACCTCTCTGCTTTTTTGTAAACACAAAGCGAAGAAGTTAACGATGCGAGGTCGAACTAGCACTTCCTTCCTTTTTTTTTCATCCCCCAAAAAAGCAATAAATAGAGATACTCAGGAGAAAAAAAGGAAGCAGAGGAATGTCTGGATTTAAATTGCAGGTAATTTCCCTCATTTCTTAGTTGTAGTCAAATTTTAGTCAAATCGCTATATTTATCTAGATGCCGTAACCTGTAATTCCCGACCTACAACGTAGAAAAACCAAGAGTTCCTACACGGATTCTCAAAGTGGTCTCATCAAGCCAGAGTTTCCCCCAAGTATTTAGAAAATACTTTTAAATCAAAAGTATTTGAGATCAACAGACGTATCTGTTTGCTTGTTATTACAAATAGAGAGAGAGTTTTTCCCAATTTCTGAGGTAAACATCTCAGTTAGCACAGTGTTGGCATAGAAAAACAACAAAAACCTATTTCACATGGAGAAAACAGCTTTTCTAGGCATTAAGAAATACCAGCAAACAAACAAAAACAATGCCCGCATGTATCCACTTGTTTTTTCTCTTTGTTTTAACTAACCCATACCCAGCGAGAGCTGCTAATTTTAGCAAGCTTAGCCAGAATATTCTTCCTAAATATCACACGGTTGTTTAAGTTTATTATTGGCAAACAAACAAAATATCTCCCTGTACAGGAAACCCTAATCAGACATGAGAATCAGAAATTATGAGCTATTTAACAAACTAGCCTGACCAATGCCACTGTTCCAATGATTGTTTTCCCGTATGATTATTGATGGCCTCGGTAATGGCCTGAATCTAAAGGACAACATTTGAGATGCTAGCAGAGAACTGCTAAGCAGCTGTTGTTTAGAGCGTAAAGTCTGAACAAGTCGTTGTTTAATTAGAGACAACATGACACCCACTGGGTTTATCCCATTGAGATCCTTGGCAGGGACACACACACACACACACACACACACACACACACACACACACACACACACACACACACACACACACACACACAGAGCAGGTTTTTTTTGCTCTCGGCTATTCCGCCGATATAGAAACCAGGGTTGGGTTTGATCCCCTGCTAATTAAACCCAGGTGCTTAAAGGAAGTGCACCATGATTATGATTCCAGCTTTGATACCTGGCTTATGGCTATTCCGAGCAACGACGTACTGATGATATGGAGAGGGGAAAAGGTGTATTAGTTATATATGATGTGAGAGAACCCTCGAGAACCATCCACAGAAGACCACACATTTACGAGATGAAAATCGCCTGCGGATTTGCCTGTAGTGTAAATCAGGAATGGGCATGGCCTTTCATTATGTTCAATTATTTTCAATCATATATCAAGGCTAAAAATGCTTGATTCCTCTTACACAATTATTTCCCAGTAAAATGATGACTCCGTTTAGGTTTTATCCATTTCTAATTACGTTTGCGATACAAGTTACTATATATACACAGTATAAGCAGCTGTAACAGTCGTTCCCTCGCCAATCTCTTTTTGTCCTCTCTAATAACGTTGAAAAAACTTCTGATGTTGTACAATGTTGTAACTATAGAAATGGTCAGGTATTAATACAAAACCATGGCAGCAGGAACTACCACAGATCTGCTGTTATAAATCAATAAAACAGCACGGTGTTATAATGCATTCAAACGTAACTCAAGACTCTTCCATTACGTCATTTTTTCACTCGTTCAACAGGATTTAGCGTGATCCCAGAGTAAACAGCCGAATCAGACAGGTTAAACAAACCCCCGCGTCTGTTCCATACTCCGGCGTCTCCGCTGTAATCCAAGCGCGAGGCAAAAATCCAGCATGCAAAAAAAACGCCCCGTTTCTAATCAGGTGGCTTAGGTTTAGAGCGTTGATATGGGATCTGTGGGAGTGAGCAGGATCAAAAGATCAGGTTATTAGTGCTAATGTGATTTTAAACTCAGACCTGGAGACAGAGATCCTGTGTAGAACTAAATACCCATTTGATAAACTTTTTTTTTTATTCATTCAATCAAATTCCTCATTTACACTAAAATTAAAATTAAGAGCTATCTTAAAAATATGGGAAAAAAGTCTATCATATATTGTTTATGTTCAATTGTTTACATTAAAAAATATTAATTGTATTACAAAAAAAAAAGAGAAAATTAAAAATGTATAAATAATAAAAAATACATATAAAAAAAAAAATCAATAATGCATGGTGTAGCTTAATAATTTAAAATAATCAAATAGAAAAAAAAGTTAATTACAATTTTTTAGAAATATAAAAGTGGTGTGTGTGTAATATATATATATATATATGTGTATATAACTGCAGAGTATAAACAGTACATTATTTTTGAAAATATGCATATTAAATTATTTAATTCAATGAGTATATAATTTGAATCAGACATTTAAATATATACTAGTTATAAATAAAATTTTTTTAGTTATAACAATATATAAAATAAAAAAGTATAAAAATTATATTTAAGAAATGTTTATATACTGTATATATATATATATATATATATATATATATATATATATATATATATTTAATTTAATAAATTAGATTTACAACCCTGTACTCTAAATGTGCTAATAAATACCAGGCATCATGAAAATGTTAAGTGTAGTAAGCGAGACACCGTCTCTGATATAAATCCGATACCTTAAAAAAACGATAAACATTTTTTTTTGTAGATTAGGATGGATTTTGCCTGAAGGGTCACATGCAAAGTGGCATGCTAGTTCAAAGCTTGCGCGGCCCTGAGATTTGCAAGTCAATAGCGTTGAAATTGTCCACCGCAGACTGGCAACAAATGACGAGGAGTGAAGGGTCAAGCGGTGTGAAACCGAGAATGTTCTTGCGGTGACGGACACGGCCTCATGGCTGCCTGGATGAAAAATGATGACTGTGCAAGTTACTCTGTCACCGGGAGCGAACCGTCTCCTTATAACTCGTTTTTTATGACTTCATTAGGACGAGGATTTCAAAAGTAAACAGTCAGCAGAGAGGGAAATCGATAAACATTAATAGGTGTGTTAGTTCTCCGCACTGCAGCCGCTGCTGGCTGAAGCAGCCTGTGTTTATCTCCTTAAGTATAGAAGATTACAGCCGAGGTCAGGTCATGGCATCTCTACTGTAAACTCCACTGTAAACTCCTCTGTCTGTGTTATGACTTTCAAACACTAAAGAAAATTGAATCCAACCAAACTGAATCCATGCCATCAGCTTGTGTTTCCAATATTACCCACAATGCTCAGAGAGTGTTGCATTTGTATTTAGGCGAGCGATGTGCTGGCACTTTAGTGCTTTATTCTGTCCTGTTCGGTACAAACTCAAAATCTTGTTCGTGGTGCATTGTAACGATGTCAGTAAAAACCATCGGACGTTCAATGTGCCTCAACAAAAGTGCGTCTTTTAGCTAATGTTTTTTACATAAGTGATGACTCTGGCACTGCTTATTAGCTTAGTTGTGTATATTAACCGATACTGCTAGTGAAACTGGGCAAATTTGCCACGGAGACGTTTGAGAGCGAAAGAACATCACTGGAAGGTGATGAGAGATGAGAAAGACCTTTAACGAGCTCAACCTCCGAATATGTTGAAGCTATTAGGCAACTCGTGCATGATGACTGTCGGCAAACAATCCGCACGCTCAAAGGTCGCCATTTTGACACCGTCTCGGAGATCACATAAGGTGCTTGACACGCTTTGAAAAGAAGAATTAAAGGACACGTTCCAGTAGTAGCAGGAACGCTGGGAGCACGGAAATGCTGTGCAATTGGACCATTTGAAGGCGATAGTTTGTTAACTTCGATAAACAATGTAATAAAAAAGTCTCGA
The DNA here is from genome assembly GCA_014706435.1 of Silurus glanis. Lineage (NCBI taxonomy): Eukaryota > Metazoa > Chordata > Actinopteri > Siluriformes > Siluridae > Silurus > Silurus glanis. Next base: position 5,901,410 of record JAAIIK010000026.1, read on the forward strand.
AACTTTTTGCTACTGCCTCGTACGGCCACATTGCATTCTCGGATTGAGTCCAGCTCGGACATCCTCACTACTTCCCAGTTTAATCCCAGTTACTTTGTTCCCAGTCAAATGTTACTTTCTCATCTGAATGGCGTTGAACGCTGCGTTCTTGCTCTTTTTTGTTTCCCGTAGCAAAACTTTCAGAGAGCACAGATTAAAAATACAGCAGCAAATGAACTCGGAAACCAGACATCGCATCGCAAATGACTCGATATAAGTGCCACGAGTCGATAATAAACGTTTGTGGAAAGATAAGGCAGTAAACCAAACCCTTGCCAAACACGTTCTCTCAATTTCCAGGCATGGTGTAGAAAAGCGAAACTAAACACTGGGTTTCTGCGGCCCAGAGACAGAAATGGAAAGAGAGACAGAATGTTCGAACGAGTGCCAGAGGCGCTGCGAGAACGTGTGCTTGAAGTCGACTGGCACCGTTCCTGATATTGTCTGAAGCCCGTGTGGTGAAACGGGGCCGAGGGGGCGGGGCGCTTCAGCCTCGAGCCCGCTTCATAACTTAAACCATGTGATGAGACGGGGGTCTGCAGGGAGCTGTCGCGCACTTCGGCGAGAAAAAACCCGACACAATACGCGCTCTGTGCTTTCTCCGTCCGAGATTTACCGCTCATTCGCAGACATGCGACCTGCTGAGAAGATTTAGAGCTAAACACAACGGTGGAGAACGTGAGCCTCGCAGCATTGCTGTGGATTTCTTGGTAGAACATTCTCTCTCCATATTTTGGGACTTTATGAATTAGTGAAAGGATACTGAGAGGTAAGGTGTAGATTTGGACAAATATCAGATCTGAGGATGATTTGTAACTCAAACAAACATAACCTTCAAAACACACACACATCACATTTGTATCCTCTTCCTCAGGAGCATTCCCCCCAAAAGAAGCCTCATATTATCCTCTATGGAAGGTGTGGGTCACAGGTTGCCCTCCTCAATCCTGGGGAATCCCCATTTCAGGGTTTTGGGTAGACAGGGAAGGGACTCTGGTCTAAGTGCTAGTAGGACGCTCAAACCTAGAACCTTTAGGGGCTTTTTGGTTGTCTTTCTGGTTCTGGACTTTTCCTGAAAAGCTTCCAAGAAGAGCATGTTCCCAGAAGCAAGGAACCTTTGAGTAACCCACATCGATTTTTTTCCCTCACTAATAGACATGTGTTGGTGATTAAAGGCCCAGACGGGTATCTGAGAAAGATGCTAAATCTCTTTGCTAAAAAAGATTCTAAATCTCTTTGCTAAAAAAGATTCTAAATCTCTTAGAGGTTCTCCTTAGAGATTTGGTCATTTAGTTTACTTCCCAACATGCTTGAAGTAGATGCCTTGTAGATGTAGGTGATATAACAGTTAATCTAGAACCTACAGGCGTCGCTCAGTTCTCTCTTTTAGCTAACTAGTAAGGGTTTTATGAAAATTGCTGTCGTATCTGAAAGGGTTCAGGTAAAAACGTCTGGACGTGGACTTCAAAAGGGGCAGTTCAAGAACCCTGAAAAGGTGATCAGAAAGCATTCTGGGTTTTGATAAGTTCCTTGTGAAACACTTTCCTATAGAGTAGAAGCTTTTTGGTAACAGATCCACTTCTAGAAAAAAATAAACAATTCTAGAGTTTAGTTTGTACAAAGAACCAAATGGTATCTGAACAGGATCCATGTAGACACCATGCAGATGAAAAAAGAATCCAATCTACTCTTGAAGGCTCTACAGTCATGCTTCTTTAGAAGTCCTTGTGGGTTTTATGTAGTCATTTCTGATTGGTGGCTCGCTGCGCGTTTGACCGGTTACGTTTTTATCCTCTAAATACAAAGTATCGACTGATTTCGCAAAATGTATTTGATTCAAATATTTGACTTTGAAATGGAATAAAATTCAAGTAAAAGTCTCCCAAAATGAAAATACTTCAGTAAAGTAAAAATGCGTGAAAATTTTACCTCCAAGTGCATGATCAATCCAAACAGAACCCTTTCAGAGGTAATAAAGGTGGAGATCTGAGACCTATAAGAGGTCCTTAATGCATTTCTATCTTCTGGGGTAAGTGATTAAAAAGCGCAATATAGAAACTTTATGGGTTCTTTAGTTGTCACACTTGGGGAACCTTTAGGGCTTCTGTTTTCCGAAAAGAACAGCAGAAGTTCATAAATGTGCCAATCAAGCACCTTAAGAGCCCCTCAATACCTTTATAGCTTCTGGAGTAGGTGATCAAAAGGGGCAATCTGAATCCTTGGAATCTGGAGATGTTCCTGTCACCCTGAGAAATCCTGTATGGGTTCGTGCAGAACCCTTTTGCAACCATTTTATTAATACGTGTGTTTTGCGTGTTAAGAATGGACTTGGAGCTTGTTTACTCCTCTAGATCCTGAGCTAAAGGTAAACAAACACCAGCGTCTCCTCCGCCTTACCTTGGGGGGCGGTTTTAAGGTTCACGGCTCCTCTGGAGTTCTTCACGGCGCTCAGCACGTCGTACAGCGGCAATCCGGACACGGCCAGGGTGTCCACCTCCAGCACCAGGTCCCCCTCGGTCAGGCTGCCGTGGTCGTAGCTGATGGAACCGGGATCCACGCGGCCCACGTACACGAACTCGCCGTTCTCCGCGCCGCCGCGCAGCGGCACATTCACGTCCCCGCGCGCGTCCCGACGCACCGCGCACTCGCGCAGCCGCGCGCTCCAGTGGCTGTTTTTCGGCGTCGCTTTGGACATGATGAGGACAGAAGATAAAATAGACAAGAGACACGGGTCTGTCCGGAAACAGGTGGTTATTAAATCCTCCCGGTGTCTTTCTGAGCACGTTTCAGACGCGGTGAAGTTTCAGCGCTATTCCAAACATGAGCTCTGGTTTTCCTTAAAAAAAGAAAGAAAGAAAGAAAGAAAAAAATAATAGTAATAAGAAAGAAAAAAAAAAAAAAACTCAAGCCATTTTATAATCCGGAACTGAACTTGAAGGAAATCCAAAGCTTCAGCAGCTGCTTCTAATTAAACACTGCTTTATTCCGCATCTTCCTGCTCGTGAACGACGGGACGCCTCGCGCGCACCCGTTTCTTTTTTTTTAATTGAATCATTAATTAAATTTCTTTAATTAAGTTATTTCCACCAGAAAGTCCCCCTCCAAAAAAACTCTTTAATCCTCCTTCTGTTTGTTTGTTAGTTTGTTTTGGTGAACGCCCCTCACTTCTCCTTTAAACAGGTACGACGTCGCTCCGCTCTGCTCTCGCTCGGGACGCGCTGCTCTCGGCGCGGGCGCGTGAGCGCGGGGGCGCGCCGGCTGTACTTTCGGAGAGGCTGGGGATTCCGCGCATGCGCACTTGCATCCCTCCGTATTCCAAAAGGATGAGGGTGGTTAGAGTAGGAGTGACCACACGGTACTAACGCCCTCCCACTCCTTTTTCTTCCTCTTGTTCTTCTTCTTGATTTTCTTCTTCTACTTCTTCCTCATCTTCAGTATTTACAGAACAGAGTGAGCAGCGCTCTTGCTTTGCCGCAGATTACAGAGTACCATACACTAAAAGGTGTTTGTTTTTATTTTGTAAAAAAAAAAAAAAAAAAAAAAAAAAAGTACATACTTTTGAGGGAAGCTGCGATACCTGGACAGACGAGCACGTCACGTGACAGACGGGTGAAGCACGCTCAGTTACGCACACGTCACATCAAACCAACTCCTCCCTGCATTTCACCCTTCATTCATCCATTTATTCATTCAGTCATTCATTCATTTATTTATTTATTAATTCATTGATTAATTCATATATTCATTTATTCAATAATTTTTTTATTAATGTAGTTATACGTTGATTCATTCATCCTTCAAGAAATGCAGAAAGAAAGAAATGCAGAAAGAAAGAAATGCAGAAAGAAAGGAATGCAGAAAGGAAAAAATACAGAAAGACAGAAACAAAGAATTGAGAAGTGCGGAAATAAAAAAAATGCAGAAAGAACAGAAGGAATAGAAATCCATGAAGAAATATAGAAAGAAAGAAATGCAAAAAAGGAAAAAGAATGCAAAAATTGTGAAAGAAAATAAATGCAGAAAAAGAAATGGATAAATACATTCATTTATGCTTTCATTTATTCATTCTTCTTCTTTTTCTTCTTATATTCTATTGCTATTATTATTATTGACCATCATTATTATTCAATTATTTGTTCTTTCTATATATTTATATATTATATATTTATACCCCAGTGGTTAAGGCTCAGGGTTACTGAATATAAGATCCCGGGGGGGGGCGCCACTTAACCCCATCTGCTCCAGGGGCACCGTACCGTGGCTGCCCTTTCGCTCTGACCCCAGCTTTCTGACCACCAGTTCAGGAGTTAAGATTCTGGGTTACTGATCGGAGAGTCGGGGGTTCAAGTCCCATTATCAATATAATGAAACCTTCGGTTGCCAAATGTTTCGGCAGCAATTCAGAAGCAGTTTTGTGTTATATCACACGGAGGAAGAAAATGTGCCATGCTTCCGGTCTTAACTGTCCACACAGGAATGTCGACAACAATCGAGCATTCGACGCTGAATAAAACTATGTGCTCTCGTCACTCAGGTTCGACCGGATTGTTCTCTCTGTTCGTCCCGACTTCCTGTGACTCCAGTCCTCCTCAACACAACAGTTCCCGTCTGACAGGTTTTACACACAGCAGGGCCGGTCCATGAAACAGATGTGTGCTATGTGTCCTGGGCTGTGACCAAAGACCAATCCAAATTCCACAGGATGACAAACAAGTAAACAGGAGGAACATGTTTTGGTTCTGATTAGATAATAATATCACTGACCTGAAGACTGACACCGAGCGGTCAGATTTTATCAGTGATATCCAATCTGTTCAGATCCATCAGAAATCCGTAATACAATAATACCACATAGGACAACTAAGAAATCCAAACAATGACAATGCTCCTGTGCACAAAGCCAGCTCCATGAAGATAGGCTTTACATGGGATGAAGTGCAAGATCTCCATTTATAGACCTTGTACAAAATGTATACTGGTCACTGTTGTAATGTTCCCAACAGCAATTCCTCCTCCACACCACAGGGGGGAACCCTCACCAGAATATTGAGCGCTTCCAGGTCAATTAACAACAACTCTGCAACTTAACAACTCTCTAAATGTGTTCAGTAAGCACATGGTCAGGTGTCCACAAACTTTTGTTCGCATATTGTCTCTCTATTTGCTTAATTCATCTACGTCATTATCGCTCGCACAATAGCACTTCAATTACAAGCGATTTGCAAGTCAAATGTCGGAAAACACCACCATTCGAAACGTGTAAACGTGGTGTTCTGTGTTTTACTGTACGTTATGCGCTACATTAATATAACAACATCAAACCAAAGCTTCTGCCTCACACACATTTTAAGCTGTAAACCGTGTGCTTTCTTTCGCAGAAGCGTGCAGCAAACACGCCTCTCCAGGCCTCTGCAATCTGGGCTCTGCTGCTGCTGATGATGAGAGAGAGCGATGATGTAACCCATCCAACCCCGATTTCCCTCCTGAAGGATGCTGGGATAAAGCAGCCTGGAGACACAGTGCTCAAGCCTGCTGCTCTTTTTTTTGGTTTGCTGACTAAAGGCACACCGACAATTTGCAATTGATTTCATGCTAATCAGATGTGAATCAGGACGAAAGCTCAGCACATCATTTGCCCGCAGGCTCGAGGAACGACGCGGTGAGAAAAACGACATACGTTCTGCACTTCGCTTTAATCCCGATCAGGACTCCTTAGACTAGAAAGAACAAAAGAGATACGAACGAGAAATGCAGAAGGAAAGGAATGCAGAAAATAAAGTAATTGCAGAAATGCCAAAAGAAAAAAGGAAAGCCTGAAGATAGAGAGATAGAAAAAAAGAAAGATTTGCAGAAAGAAAGAAAGAAAGAAACGCAGTAGAAAGAAAAAAGCACAAGTAGAAAGAAAGAAAGAAAGAAAGAAAGAAAGTAAGGAAGAAAGAAACGCAGGTAGAAAGAAAGAAACGAAGGTAGAAAAAAGAAAGAAAGAAAGAAAGAAAGAAAGAAAGAAAGAAAGAAAGAAAGAAAGAAAGAAAGAAAGAAAGAAAGAAAAAAAGCGCAAGTAGAAAGAAAGAAAGAAAGAAAGAAAGAAAGAAAGAAAGAAAGAAACGCAGGTAGAAAGAAAAAAGCCCAAGTAGAAAAAGAAAGAAAGAAAGAAAGAAAAAAGCGCAAGTAGAAAGAAAGAAAGAAAGAAAGAAAGAAAGAAAGAAAAAAGCGCAAGTAGAAAGAAAGAAAGAAAGAAAGAAAGAAAGAAAGAAAGAAAGAAAGAAAGAAAGAAAGAAAGAAAGAAAGGCAGGTAGAAAGAAAAAAGCCCAAGTAGAAAAAGAAAGAAAGAAAGAAAGAAAGAAAGAGATAAAAGGAAGAACGAAAGAAACGCAGGTAGAAAGAAAGAAAGAAAGAAAGAAAGAAAGAAAGAAAGAAAGAAAGAAAGAAAGAAAGAAAGAAAGAAAGAAAGAAAAGAAACAGGTAAAATCAGTATAAAAAATTGTAGTTTCAGGCTGCAACATAATATTGAAAAAAGAAGAAATGAAGGGGGTCTGAATACTTTATGAATGCAGTGTGTGTAATTCCACGGTGGAATATGGTGCAGAAATATATTCAGAAACAAAGCGGGTTCAACATGTTGCCATCTGAAATAGAAAATGGCCACGAGGCTCAGAAGAACCGCTCATAAGGTGCACAACATGGTTTGAAATGAAACGTATCTGTAGTAGAGCAAAGGTTTGTTTTATGTAAGGGCTATAATATATTTATTTACATATTTCTTCTCTTTATACAGATATGATCTCACACTGTGAGGAGTGTAATTACTGAAGCGTATATGTAAATTCTCTGTATTACAGAAATGGCCTTCTGTGGGTCTTGAGATCTGATTTTTGCAAATACACGTGTTTACAGTACTGTATATTGTGTAATGCGATAACTAGATTAGTTGTGTATTGGTACCATTTTAGCACAAAAGAACCCTCAAATGCACAAATGCATATATACGTCTCCTGCTATAGCGCCCTATAGAGCTCTAAACCCTATTGAACACCTTCGGGATGATTGGAATGCTGACTGCACCCCCAGACCTCCTCACGTCACCTACATCAGTACCTGAACTTTACTAACTTGTGGCTGAATGAATCTCCACAAACATACTCCAAAATCTAGTGGAATGTCTTTAGAGAATAGTGGATGTTATTATAATAGCAAATGGGAAATAATTGTGGAATGGGATGTTCAAAAAAGCACATATCAATTGTATAGTCAGCAGTTTTACAAGTAAAAAAAAAACAGCATGTAGCATCGGTGATTCACCTCTAGTGGCCGCTCTCGTAAAGACAGCGGACTGAAAGCGGGAAAAACTATCGGTATGGATTTTGCCAATAGTTCCAGCAATCTATTAATGGGTGCCTCGACCTTTATTACTAAGGAAGATTTTATTTTAAAAGCCAACCTATATGATCAAATACAGATATGATAGGAGTAAGACATATATTTAAAATGACATTTTCAAAATATGCCATAGTTCAGCCGTTCCAAGTGGGGAGGCAGGTCGTATTTGGCCGTCTAGTCTTTGTGGTTTCTAGATTATGGACACTGTTCATTCTTAAATTCTTCTTTATGAGAATGTTTGTGATGAGACATTTTCTGTCATGATTACGGACATTTTTGTGCTACATTTTATTACATTACATCAGACCTGCATGTTTAAAAATCGTTGTATAAAAACGTAATATGTCCGCTTCATCTGATTTTGCAGTGTCAGTCGTGATGAGTAAGTTGTGCTCCGGTGTAAAGTTCAGGACTGTTGCTTTTCCAATCCCTCGTTTCAACTATCATTGCCAAAACCTTGCAGTATACGAGAAAATAAACATGTAACAAGTGTAGCTCACACGAAGCCTCAGATCTTGCCCTGGGGAGTGAAATCATATCTGTTGCTCACTTTATATACAGAAAAAGACAAGCAAGAATGGAAAAAAGGGGGGTTTAATGGGATACAAATGATGGGAGGATGAAAGCTGGGCTTTTATAAAGTGCAGAAGTTCAGCTCGAGGGTCAGATTTGATAGGTGGAAAAAAAAGATGAATGAATAACAGGTTTTGGGATGAGGATTGAGCTCTGGTATGTAAATAAAAAACTGGAATATCAAATGTACATAAGTATTCAGTGCCTTTATTCTGTATTTTGTTGAAGCAACTTTTTAAAATTTTTTGGGTATGACACAACCAGATTGGCACACCTGGACTTGGAGATTTTCTGCCATTCTTCATGGCAGATCCTCTCAAGCTGTGGACAGCACTTTCAGGTCTCGTAAGAGATCTTGAAGTTCAAGTTTCAATTTCAATTTATTTCTATAGTGCTCTTCACTATGGATATGGTGTGTACTTATCTCTGGGTCCAGGCTTCAGTCTTCTTTGCAGGTATGTAGATCTTCAATAGTTCAGGGCTCTTGCTGGGCCACTCTAGGATATTCACAGAGTTGTCCATAAGCCACTGCTGTGTTGTCTTGGCTGTGTGCTTGGGGTAGCTGTCATGCTGAAATGTGAACCTTCGGCCCAGACTGAGGTCCTGAGTGATGGTTTTATATTGAGGATATCTCTGTACTCCAAGCTGAATCTCCATTCAGTTTTCCTTCAACCCTGACCAGTTGCCAAGTCCCTGCTGCAAAAAAACATCCCCACAGCATGATGCTGCCACCACCATGCTTAATTTTTAGGATGGCTCCTGGTTTCCTACAGACATAACGTTTAGAATTGAGGCCGAACAGCCAAATCAGACCAGAGAATCGTTGAGAGTCCTCAGATGCCTATTAGCAAACTCCAAGTAGGCTTCCATTAACTTTGCACTGAGGAGAGGCTTCTGTCTAGCCACTCTGCCATAAAGCCCAGATCAGTGGAGAGCTGCATGATGGTTCTTCTTCTTTAACTTATCTTCCATCTCCACACAGGATCCTTGGAGCTCAGTCAGAGTGAGCATCTCTTATCACGGCCCTTCTCCACCTCCAGGTGACCAACTCTTAAAAGATTCTTCTTCTATTTGGGAATTTGGGCCACTTTGCTCTTGGGAAAAGTGAATAGTTGGGAAAGTGTAAGTATAAGAAGCAAATTAATGATTTCCAAAAGATTGAACCAGAGCATCTCCAAAACAGCAGCTCTTGTAGATGGTTTCCAGTATGGAATGGTTAGTACTATAAATAGTAGCCCAAAGAAAGCATAAAAGGTGAACCAGCGACAGGGTCAAGTACGACAAAGGTGTCCTGACATTCTTAAGGAGTGAAGACGAGCCTGGCTGTGTTTTCCGATACCACAGAAAAGCTTCTTAAACCGGTGTTAAAGCTAATGCTGGCTCTGATGGAGAAGTTGTTCTAGTCAAGGATACATTCTTCTTTGCAGTTATATTTGTGGGTGGTGTTAATTGTGCAACATTATTTTTTTAAAGGATGCTCTAAGCCCTTGTATAGCGCAATATACTACAAGTGCAAAAGTTTGTGGATTAGCAGACTTTTTTTTTTGCTAGCATCAATTGTGCCATTAACTATTTTAACTTGCAAAGTGTTTTTTAAAATTTTTAATATAATTAATAAGAAAAGAAATAGAAAGAATATTCTCTAACCATCCAACCAGTGTGTTCGAAATCTCCAAAAAGTCACATTTCCTTAATTTTATTAAAGCCAGAGCGTTATTACTCATGCTAATACACAGGCCATAGGTTTAGCTTCCATACGCTTGCACTTCAATTCATGCTAACGTCTATTGTAAGTGTTTGAGTTGCCCTGAGGGGGATTCCGTCCGACCCGAATGTTTGAGTGGAGACGCGCAATGAATCAGAGAGCCATCCTGGACCCGGTCCAGATCCACAGCAATGGGATGGAGATGGAGGATTCGAAAGAAAAATGAACAAAAGCAAAAGAGGAAGGAGAAAGAGAGAAGAAGAGAGAGCCCGGGGGTGAAAAGGGTAGCTCGATGTATAATTCTGCTCCGGGTATTTCCTCAACATCTAGGGATTCAATCTCGAGAGTTTGACAGGAAACTGATTAATTTAAACCAGGCCAAGAAACTTTTAACACTACAGCTGCTTTAAGGTACAGGAAAAAAAAAAAGAGAGAGAGAGAGAGTGAGAGAGAGAGAGAGAGAGAGAGGGAGAGAGAGAGAGAGAGAGAAAGAAAGAAAGAAAGAGGAGTTTTCCTATTGTGCCGATTTGTCATTCAGTTGCTTTTTGAACGTTCATGAATGAATGTTTTTACATTATCTTTCATCTCGATGTTAGAAACAGTATAGAAAATAAAACCTGTCTTCAATAATGCTTTGATCTGAAAAAGCGAAAGTTCAGACGACCTTCACGTTTCTGGAATCAGCAGCGCTCTCCGGTCTCCTCAAACATCTCGACGATTCCCACCAAAGATAAATGGGAATCCTGCAGCAAAAGAAACACACAGAAGACTTCGGCCGTAGAGTCGTTTATCAAGACAAACATTCGACTGCTTTGTTTTTTAAGAGCAGCGGGTTGATGTTTCAGTTCATGGTGGTCTAAAAAAAAATCACAAAATTTAACTATTCTTTCTAAAAACAACCCCACCACCCCAGTCGCATCCACACACACACACACACACACACACACACACACACACACACACACTCACACTCACACTGGCTTTCTGTTAGAAGTATGCAAAGTCGACATACACCTGTGGATGTGTGGGTTGAGGAAGTTCAATTCTGTTGCTGTTACAGATCTGTGTGTGTGTGTGTGTGTGTGTGTGTGTGTGTGTGTGTGGCTGGTACTTTGTCTTTTCTTTCACCAGAGGGAACCATCATCAGGTTTGGTTCCTATTGCAGATGTACACTTCCTCAAACCTGGATTGTAAAACAAAAGAAGAGGAAAGAACGATGGCTGGTGAATATCTATGATGCGTCTCATGGTTTTTGATTTGATAGTCGAGGCACATGGCTAGAGTTAATGCTGTGGGTTGCCGATTGGAAGGTCAGAGGTTCCAGCTCCAGAATTGCCAAGCTGCCACTGTTGGGCCCTTGAGCATGGCCCTTAACCCTCTGTGCTCCATCTGACTCTGACTTCAGCTTCCTAACATTATTGTTATACAAGAAAGAATTTCACTGTGCTGTAATGTACAGCTTTATGCTTTAGGGAGCATGAAGAAAATTCTGACTGCATCGCATATATTAAATTGTAGAGCTGCACTGTGTGAGGACCAGAGTTCAAAAAGTTGAACACACACACACACACACACACACACACACACACACACACACACA
>JAAIIK010000026.1:5919889-5930768 GCA_014706435.1 Silurus glanis
GGGGTAAATCGGTGAAGGAAGGGGTAACTCGGTGAAGGAAGGGGCTACTCGGTGGTAAAGATTTTGCACTTCTGATCAGAAGGTCGTGAGTTTAAAACCCATTCCCACTAAGATGACACTGCTGGCTCCTTAAACAAGGCCTTAACCCTCAGCTGCTGAGTTGTATGAATGAAAGTGGCTCTGGGTGAGGGCATCTGCCAAATGCTGTACATGTAAATCAAATTGTTGATGGGCAGGAAAGAAGGATGAAAGGAGAGAAGCGGAAAGGCAAAGGTGAAAAGACGAGAAAGGAAGGAAAAAATGAAAAACTGAGAGATACAGGATAGGTACAAAGAGAGAGAAGAATGAAGGGACAGTGAAAAACAAATGAGTGATAAGGCATGAGAGAAGTAGGAAATAAGTGGAAAGAGAAAGTAAAAGAGGAGTATTTGACAGTTAATTGGCTGGGCGGGAAAGAAGGATGAAAGGAGAGAAACAAGAAAAGCAAAGGTGAAAAGAAGAGAAAGGAAGAGAGGAGTGAATGAGAGAGGAGAAACTGAATGGTGGAAAGGGGTGAATAAGGAAGGAGAGACACAGGAAGGCAGGTGCAAAGTGAGAGGAAAATTGAGGAATAGAAAGAAGGAATAAGGGACGGTAAAAAAAAAAACAAAGGCCCAATGAGTGAGAAGGAATGAGAGAGGTGGGAAATAGGCAGAACAGCAGTTTAAGTAAAGGAGGTGTAAATTGCCTGGGCAGGAAGGAGGGAGGAAAAAATGAGTGGTAAAAGGAAAGGCAAGAGAATGTAGGAAACAGGAGAATAAGGAAGTAGAGTGAGAAATGGAGGAAGGAAGACAAAGGCCAACCAGATTGCAGTATGCAAATGAAGGGCTGGTCTAATAGGTAACGTGGGCGGGGCAAATCTAATTAGCTTATTCGTGGATTTCAACATTATATTTGCATTAAGGCTCTTGCCGTGTGTGTGTGTGTGTGTGTGTGTGTGTGTGTGTGTGTGTGTGTGTGTGTGTGTGTGTCTCCACATTAAAGAATGCCCTGGATGATGGGCTGTGTCAGGTATAGAGCAGGCCGTTATCTAGCCATTACGTGAGATTTATCTTCATTCCCGATCGCACGGCGTTCCCTCCACAAGCTCATTTGTCAAGCCGACGGATTCCCGAGCGTGGAGAGGAAATATACCTTGTGCCCGTCTCACCTCAGAGGACTCGCTGGCATCTGCCCAACGTGCCACAGTGTATACGCCCCACCTCGACCCGGAGTGAGCGGCGGCGGCGCGTGATTTATCACTCGGAAAAGCGTCTCCCGAATTCAGTCACCCAGCACGTAGAGGCGTCCGGACCGTGGGGGTCAAAGTGTAGGCAGATGATCCAAATATGAACTGGCAGATGGAAAATGTTATGTGTCTGCATAAGTAATGGCGCTATTACAGCCCAAGCGGAGGCTGTCGTGGTTAGATATTGCTTTTTTTTTTCCGTTGGCAGATGGATGCTCGAAGGCAGCGCTGCCCCCTAAGGGAGAGCTGGTGAGCAGGTGAGGTAGAATAGATTTTTTTTGTTCTTGTTGTTTTTAAGAGCAGCACCTTGCAGGAGCTCGTGGTGTCTGTTGGAACGTCGAGTGGCACCGAGTCTTTCGTTGCGTCTCTCGGAATGCAGGATGCGATCTGGGAGACGGGGACCTACGCTTCAGGCTGATCTTATTCCTCGCTTCTTATTGCCTGACGTCTCGTCGTTTTATTTTTGAGACAAGAACCCGTAGATTGGAAAAACATATCCAGTGCACAATCAGTTTTATTTTTTCCAAAAGTGTGAAACAAGAAAAAAATAAATGAACAAGGCAAACTATTTGAATAGCAAATAAGATATAAAAAGGAAGACGAGAAGAAGGAAGGAGAAAGATGATGTAATTCCAAGAAGGATATGTGAAGGAAGGTGGAAGACAAAAGAGGGAATGAGGGAAGGAGAGATAGAAGAAGGAACAAAGGTGAAAGTAAAGAATGATGGTGGGGGGGGGAAAGGAAAATAATTCAGAAAGGAGAGTGTGAGATTGAGAAGCAATGATGAGATGGAGGAAAGAAGGAAGGAGAGAAACAAAGGAGGTATAGAGAAGCGAAGGAGTGAAGTGGTGGAAAGGGGGGAGAAAGTAGAGTGAAAGAAGGGAGACGGATGAATGAAGCGAAATGGAAAATTAAGGTGGAAAGAAGAGAGTAGAAGAGAAGGAATGAATGAATGAGAGGGAGGAAAACAGGGAAAGAGGAAAAAATGAAGAAAGGAAGGACAGAAAGGAAGGAATGGAGAGAAAGGAAGAAGAGATGATCGGGAAAAACAAGGAAGGAAAGTAATAAATGGAGGAAGAGATCCAGGGACGATGGGTAGAAGGGGAGAAGAGAATGAAGGGTGGAAAGAAGGCAGAAGAAAAAGTGAAACACAAAAGAGAAAAGGAGTGAAGGAATGAGAGGTAGGAGATATGTAGAAAGACAGATTAAGGAGAAGAGATAAAGGGGGGGAATGAGGGGCAGCCAGGAAGGAGAGAGAGAGAAAATTGTAAAGGGATAGAAAGAAAATCGGGAAAGAAGGAATATATCGATCACTTGAACTAGGAGACCCAAACCTGCAGCCAGCTCCATGAAGATCTGCTTCACATGGATTGCAGTGGAAGATCTCCTGAGAGGAGAACACCTTTGGGATTAATGTGATTGCTGACTCCACAAATCTCCACAAAATCTAGTGGAACATCTTCCCAGAAGAGTGAAGCTTCTTATAACTGCAGATGGAGACATGTGGAATGAGGTGTTCAAAAAAGCACATACCCACGATATGTTCAAGTGTCCACCAAACTTTTGTCCGTAGAGACAGAAATTGCCTTTATAAAGACAAGAAACTCCTTTCAGCTCTTCAACGTCACTCAGCATCTTCCTTACTCGTGGGCCACTTTGTTTGCTCCAGTATGAAGTGCGAAGTCCTGTCAGATAGCCGGCGTCTAATTATTGCTGCTGAGAGTAAATAAAGATGAATCGCTGCATAATTCATCATCCAGTAAAGTGTTCCAGTTTATTGACAGTGCAACAGCCATTCTTTCTCCTTATGCCTTTTTTTAAAGGTAGAAAATAATTTTTTTTGGAGTCGCCAAATCATTGATTATTATTGTTTTTATGCCAGGAATAATGAAATCTCGCCAATCTGGCAACCCATGTCCTCCTTTTGTGCCACTTCACAGCTTTGTGCAAATGATTCAGAAATAAACAATGGCTCTAATTTATTTGATCTATTATAATACCCCTCAGGAGTAGCTTTGAAATTGCCGTTCACCCCAACCCACCCATAACCAGCCCCTACCCCCCCCACACACCCGGCTTTCAATTAAAGCACGAATTGCTTGTCATATCCACTTCCCTTCCTGTTTAGCGCCGTCATTATTGATCCTTCCGAGGACTAAAAGGAGGAGACGTGATGCACGGCGCCTCGTAAAACAATGACTCGGACAGAAAGGAGGGGACGGTAACGAGCTTGAGGACGTCTTCTGACAGCTTGTTCGAACCGACGTGCAGTGGATGCGTCAGGCCACCGAGTGGCGCTCTCGCTACATGAAAGTGTAACTTCATGCCCTTTAAGATCTCAGGTGTTTGGTTTATTCTGGTGTTTTTTTGAGTGATGTGAGAGATAGGAGATATGAGGATGGATTGGTGGATTGAATGAAGAATTGGTTAGGTGCTGGGTGATTTGGTGTACTGGTCAGTTGGTATGATGATGGACTGGTGGATGGATTAGTGGATGTGCTGGTGGAGTGGTGTTTGTATTGGTTGATGCATGAGGACTGGTGGGTTAGTGGACTGGTAGGTGGATTAAAGATTTGTTGGATTAGTGAACTGGTGTTTGGTTTGGTTGACTGTTATATGGATGGGTGGATGGATTGATGGACAAAAATAAAAGCACCCTCTTAAAAGAGCACAAGTTGAGTCATAGTCTGAAAATGTGAGGTTCCCGGATTTGACAATTGTAATCGAATCTGTTCACGTGTTGATTTTCAATTCATTTAAACTTGTGACACACCTTTATAACCAGTGCTTCATCATCTCATATTTTCTGAAAGTCTTTGAGGTTCTTTGAGGCTCTTCGAATGGTCCGATCGCATACGGTATACAGCGCTAAGTACAGGTGGTCAATTTATCATGAAGATGATCTGTGAATGACAAGCACAATTTACACTAGGTGATTGATGGGGAAGTTAAGTACGTGATAACAGTACGTGATATTTTCACGTGTGTTGTCTTGTCTTGTCTTGACTTGTCTCCCACGTGCAGGTTGCATGTCTGATCCGAGTCCCAACCGAAGTGGTGAAGCAGAGAACTCAGGCCTCCCCGTCTCTCCACACACACCACGTCCTTCTAGCCACTTTGCGTGAAGAGGTGTGTGTACACGCGTGAACACACACACACACACACACACACACACACACTGCCTCTTTCTCTCTCTTTTAATAGATACTCACAGACACCATACCTAATATCCATATATATGCCTGACATTTATTGTTATATATGTACGTTATTTTGGTGTGCAGGGGGTTTGGGGACTCTACAGAGGATTTGGCAGCGCAGTACTCAGAGAGGTAAGAATTCCCATTTACTTATTTATGTCCAATATCCACATATACCACACCTGAGACTTTTTACATAATGTCTTTTGAATGTGATTGCGTGTCAGGGTTTCCTCAAAAGTTCCTAAATGCACACACCAAGTTGCAAAACTGAGCAGAGCAATCAACCAAAAAGTTTTGTATCCTGGAGTATTGATTAATTTGCCCCGCAGGCTCCTTTTCACCGAGGTCTGAGCTCTGTTTTCGTTTTTACACTCATCCTGTATTAGAAGTGTATCTAATTAATTAGAAATGAGAAAAAGACGGGCCGAGAGGTGAAATTAAGCAGCTTCGTGATCAGGTCTCCCTGTGATACAGATCAGCTCGTCTTCTCGCTCTGACTTGTGCTCACGCGCCCTTTGATAAATCCTTGTGCGCGGTGTGGTAATGCTTTAATGAAGGCTGACAGAGAGGTACACTTTTCCATTCTCTTTCAAAAGTGAGAGAGAGAGAGCGAGAGAGAGAGAGAGAGAGAGAGAGAGAGAGAGAGAGAGAGAGAGAGATTGGAATTTGTTGCTTCATCATGTCACAGTAACAAGTATAAAAAGAGAACTTTTGGTCTACATG
Source organism: Silurus glanis (assembly GCA_014706435.1). Taxonomy (NCBI): domain Eukaryota; kingdom Metazoa; phylum Chordata; class Actinopteri; order Siluriformes; family Siluridae; genus Silurus; species Silurus glanis. The sequence goes on from JAAIIK010000026.1 coordinate 5,925,083, forward strand.
AAGGTGACTTTTCGTGTGTGTGGGTGGTTGGGTGGATGTGTGTGCATACACTCCCACACCGCCGGTGATCTTGTACCTATTTTCCGCCTCGCTTAACCCACAATATTCCATCTGGACATGCCGTTTGGGGCAAGGGACGGCACGGCTGTGTGATTTCTCCGGAGCTTTCAGAATAAATGAATACATTTGGATGGCAGCGGAACGATTTCCCAGCATGCCGCAGGCTCGGGGCGAGAAGCCGTTGGGATCGTCCTGACGATGGACAGTGACGTGTGTCACAGAGCTCATTTTTCAGGCCTGTCATGTTTGTTTAATGTGAATGTCTTTAATTAGAGTAGCTTTCATTTGGTTAATTGATAAAGGAGGTTTCTGTCTGCATCCAGCAAGCAGTGCTGACCTGGGATCAGTCTGAAAGGCCAGACCAAGATTATTCAGGTGGACATGATGTTACATAATTGTGGGCCATTTGTTTCTTGTCCAGTTGATCGGTTCTGATGAAGATCTCCAGATAGGGATGTATGGACGTATGGGTGGATAGACAGACCACAGCTGAACTACATCTGGAATGATTGATTGAATGGGTTGGATAGATGGATCGACTGATGGGTGGCTAGGTAGTCCACAGCTCGGATGGATGGATGGGTGGATGGATGGATAGACAGACCACAGCTTCAAAGGATGAATAGTTGAACTTCATCTGGACTGCATGGTTTATTGGATGGCTGGGTGGATGAATGGATGGATGGATTGATGGATGGATGGATGGATAATCTGATTGTGGAATGTGGAATTATTATGATGGAGTAATGGCCCTAGCTGGGATTCATGTATAGATGGATGGGCAACACCTTGAATAGATGGATGATTTCGTGGATAGATGAAAGGTTAGGTGGTTTACAGCTCGGATGGATGGATGGATGGATGGACAGGCCACAGCTTCAAAGCTTTAATAGCTGAACTACATCTGGGATGGATGGATGGATGAATGGATGAATGGGTAGATGTACTAATCGATGGTGTGTATAGGTAAGATGGGAGAAAAGTAGCTTTTTAAGAAGTGGTTTGCTTAACACAATATCAGAAAATCATTGGGGCTAGATGAATGGATGGACTATACGTAGGATGGGTGAATTGATGGTGTAAAGTTGGATTGAGTGGGTCAGTTGCCAGATTATACATAGCGTATATGGAAACACATGAATTAATACAGTAGTCCAGACAGCACAGTGGTGTAAGTACTGATAGTTGTTTTATTAAATGACTGGTATGAATTCTATTGGCTGATGATGCTGAAGTTTTCCAGGGTAACTTGTGAAAAATATTGCAGTTCGATTGAGATTCAGAGATTGCTCAGTTCTTTATCATGCCAATAGAGGGCAGAATAGGCTTAACCCTGAGAGGTGATAAGGATCAGCTGGAAAGCCCTTTGGATCGATACCAACTTTTAAAAATATAAAATAAAGCTAATTAATCTAATGGGTCACCAGGAGTTGAATGCTAATTACGCCTGCATCGATGAACTTTTGTTTTCTTCACCGTTTTCAAAGTGACTTGCTTGGAGCTTCGGGTAAAGGAGAGAACTTTCTTGAGTTGTAATGAATCCAAGCATTAGACAAAACGGAGAGGCGATATCGGAGCCGCGGCTTTCAGGAAAGCCGGCCATGATTAATACGAAGTCTTCTTGTCCCGATCTCTTCATACCTGTGTGAGTTAGCAAGGCTCTGCCCCGCAGCGCTTCAGCTGATCAGACGTTAGGATAAGAAAGGAGGGAGAGGAGAAGAGAGGAGCTGAGCTGGCAGCACTAACTCTTGAAGAATGTTGTTATGAAACACCTCAGCCTGGAGCGCTGGTCCTGCCAGAAATGATCCTGAACCACAGTCCAAAACCCTACAAAATCATACATGATTCGTTTATGATTACAGCGCTGGCTTACGCAGCGAGGCTTCTGACATGAACGAGACGTGATTTGCTTTTTTTCACTACTTTATTAGGGTCTTAGTGACTTGCTTTGAGTTTATTTCAGGACCTGAAATATGTCAGGTACAGTTTGTTTGGTAAACTGGTAAAGTGGAATTGGGTGGGTATAATATAATAAAAAAAAGAATAATAAAAACTTTTTGATTTGTATTTTTTTCCATTGTTTTGACTTTGGTGGTCTTCAGTTTTCCACCACATTTTAGTAGGTACCTCGGTTTTGAAGTCACGGTTCGGTTCAGTTTATATATATATATAAAAGTTTTTTTTTTTCATTTCCAAAATATATGCTCTACTTAACAGTTCTACTTATTTTAGTATACTTTAACAAACGTCTGCATTTTACGAAACACACAATAGTTATTTATTTATTCATTCAATTTACTCCTAAATGCATTCCTTCCTTTCATCATGAATTAAGATATAAATGCTTAATAAACGTTCCTGAGCTCTTGGTGGAAATGAAGACATTCCGCTTTTCCTCACTGATAAGAAAGACACTAACACGTTGTAGGCGTCTATGAGGTGACGCTTATACTGCGGAATAATTAGCGGGTGTGAATGGGCCGTGAATAATCGGAGAGAAAATACGTATTAATAAAAGAAACGGCTGGTCACATGAGATCCTCTAAACCCGAGTTGTCCTGAGGTGGAATAGTTTTTCCAGGCACACGGCTGTCAAAACAATCAAGTGTCCTACGGTGAATAATGAACCAAATATCAGGTTTGTGTGTTTGGATTCGGGATTGCAGTCGAGTGTGTTCTTTAAATCAGCAATGTATGGGGGAGGGATAGTTTCATTTCCTTGTGAAGATGGTGACATTTATCATCTCTCACATGGAAACTATTAGTTGTACAGAGATGAGCTCGCATCCTCCGTCCCCCAATGGCTAGTTGACCCTCAGGCCAGGTCACCCAGAGGGGGTTAAAGCCCAGCTGAGGACAATTTTCCTGAATTGCCCCCGTGTTTGTTCACCTGCAGTTTTTTTTTTTTTTTTTTTTTTGGCAACAGGTGGAAGAATGCGTTTTTTGCTCTTGATGAGGGTTTCAACTATGTTGTAGCAGCATATAATTTTTTTAATAGGTAATAGGGGTGAAAGGGGACACGAAATTCACGGTTCGGTACCTACCTCGGTTTTTAAGTCACGGTTCGGTTAAATTTCGCTACGGTTAGAGGGAAAGAAATGCAAAACCTAAAACTGCTTGTGGTTTGTTTTTTTATTAATGCAGTCTATTATTATTAACATTTGTAAACAGTTTACATTTTTTTTTTAAACAATTTGAATTCAAATGCCAGTTTGGTTTAAATAAAACAATAAAATGTATAAAAATATAATATATTTTTTATAAAAGAATCTAAAAAGAATAAATCCAATGAATGCAAAACGCTTTATTTTTATTACGTTGACTGAGTAATCAATGAAATTGGCACAAATGAAATTGATTCAATAAAATGAAACAAATGGAAAAATTCTATAATTTGTTTAACAAATGTCTTAATTTCAGAAACACACAAGATATATTTTTTTTTATTTATTTATTCACTTCATTTATTTGCTTTTTTCATTCTTCGTACGTTCGCTAAATCGATATGCGGAATCGTCAGGAATTTTTCAAGAGTTTAAGAGAAATTCTTGAAGCTGTATATAAAACACAAAATAATCCATGTTCTTAGACCGTCCTAATAACGTTGGCGATGAAAGGAAGTGGCAGCGAGGGAACGAATCGCGGCATAACGAATCGTGTTTCTGGTACGAATTGAGTAGCCACAGTGACACTGCGCTCAAAGTGGCACTTGATACATTCGTGAGGGAAATCAGATTTGAACTATGTTCCACACATAAAACAAGAAAACCCTGTCCAGAAACAGTTTGGTACGAATACGTGTACGGTTCTAGTAGCTGGTCACGTTTTAATGTTGGGATTGTATTAGCATGCTACAGTTCAGTAGAATTTCTCAAATCTGTCTGGTCAGCAGGTTTGTTTCAAAGCAATTAGTTTCTTGCGTCTTCACAATAACCCCTGCATAGAGACGTCTTTAAAGTCCTGTTTTATTTTGGTCTTACGAACTACAAGAGGTACATGGCTGTCTGTGGTGACAGGAACTAACCTCTTCAACGTGCTTCAACTGCCACTATACACGTGTAAAAGGTGTCTTTCTTCAAACATGTCGTTCTGCAAACAATTGTCGATCTCCCATGTTAAATGTTTTCATTACGTGTAATAAAATGAAACTCACTTAATATTTAAGGAATTCAAATCAAATATACTATACAAGTTATTGCACATGTAACAATTATTATTAATGCATTGATATTTTGCCAAAGATATTAATATAATACAGATTATAGTACAGATAAGATATATATCATTATACAGATTGTTATATAATACAGGTTATATACAGATAATACAAGATATTATACAATAACTATATATTATAGAGCAGCTGTGTAGCATTCAGAGAGAGGAGTTATATGGTTTGATGGCCACAGGCAGGAATGATCTCCTGTGGTGCTCTGTGGTGCGTTGTTGTTGTTGGAGTCTGTTTCTGAACATACTCCTCAGTACAGTATACTGTATGTTTGCTGTACACAAGCACACTTCTCTTCCGAGCACCAACTGGGTGGTGCACACGTGTCTTTACATTTGTGTGTTTGTGTCCAGTGACCCGTCCTGCCCTTTGTTTAACTTGCAACATGGCAGATCTCCATGTTTTGTTTTGTCTTTTTTCCATACACGTGTTATATGACTGAAAAGTTTACACTGTGCGCCGAGGCAGGACTGAGTTGACCCTGTCCTCAGGGTCCTCATTAAGAAGCTGTGGAAAAAAAAATTAAGTAATGTGTAGACATACTGTGTATTTATATTTTTATATATATATATATAATAATAACATAATTTAAATATAATAGTATAATATATAATATAATATAAATATAATAATAACGCTATATTTGTATAGACGTGAGGTGACATTTTAGCATCATGACCCCTTCAAGGAGTCAGCTTTGTATTCGTCCTGAGTTTGTATCGGGCTAGTTAGTGAGTATGGTTGTAGGTCGGACCCTGGCTTCATTTCACCTCTAGTTAATAACTGTTGACTCGTATTCACTGGTTCTTCCTCAGACATTGATGAACCTGGAGTTTATGGGTTAGATTTTGGAGGGTTAAAGATGAACGGGTTGATGGATTCCCCCAGCGGTCCCCCCTGCTGTCTTCTACACTGACTTATGTGGTTTCTTCGTACGTCGCTCCGATAACTGATGAGTGTGATTCTTTTAACAGATTCTATCCATTCCTGCATCCAGACTACAGCGCAGTCTCTAAATCTGCACCAGGCCTTCAGAGAGACTCGATAACTTTAGTGTAATTGCCAGTGAAGACGAGAAACGAATGAAGGATTGGGTGGAGGATATCGTGCGCATGCATAGTTGACGGATCGGTTGGAATGCTTTAGTTTGTGTGTTTCTAAAACGCTTGATGAGACAAAATGTGTGTATAGTGTGTTTTTGTGTGTGTGTGATACCCAGCTTGGTATTTGTGTGTATAGGGTAAGTAAAAAACAAACAAAAACCCCACAATGAATGAGCACCAGCATTTATTTTCTTCAAAGTTGAAAGAAATCAAGATGTGTGCATGTGCGAGTGTGTGAATTCCAGAACTGTGTGTGTGTGTGTGTGTGTGTGTGTGTGTGTGTGTGTGTGTGTGT
>JAAIIK010000026.1:5948471-5972943 GCA_014706435.1 Silurus glanis
TGTGTGTGTGTGTGTGTGTGTGTGTGTGTGTGTGTGTGTGTGTGTGTGTATAGAATGTATATATGTCTTAAAGAATAATGATCAGTATGGGGTAGTTTACTGCAGTTTCTTAATAATTGAACAAATTACAGTACATAATTGAGCAAAAAAACCAAACAATTAACAGTACTTTATAAACTGTATGTATGCATGCGAGTGCATAGAAGAGCGGCGGTTCGTGAGTGGAGAGCGGAGCATGCGCTGCTACCTTCAAAATATCTTTTATAACGTTGTTGTATCGCTTTCGTCATAGTAAGATTCAAAAGTCGAACCATCCTAACTAATATATATAAGGGACAATACTATAGAAATGAAACTTGGATATATTTTAGAGTAGTCAATGCGCAGTTTGTATAGTAGCCCTCTAAAAACAACTCAACATACAGCCTTTATTGTCCAAATCACTGGCAACAAAAGTGAGTACACCCTAAGTGATGACAGCTGTACGTTGTGTAACCGTGCAAAGCAACATGTCCTTGTTTTTGTCTGCTTGACAGAACCTTTTAAATTTGTGTATCGTGTATTAGAGCAGTTAAAATTTGGTGCTTTGAGTCCAATTCTCTCATACTGACCACTGGATGTTCATCACGGCACCTCATGGTAAAGACTCTCTGAAGGTTTGAGCATTAGAATCGTTGCTCTCCATAAAGATGCCGAATCTGTAAGAAGATCCGTAACACCCTGAAACTGATTTACAGTACAGTGGTCAGGGTCATACAGAGGTTTTCCAAGACGGGTTCCACTCGGAACAGACCTCGCAAGGGTCCGTTAAAGAAGTTGCGTCCTCGTGCTGTGCATCAGGTGCAGAAACTGCTTCAAAAACAGACGCATGAGTGCTGCAGCATTTATTTAGAGGTTGCAAAAGCGGAAGTTTCCGATTGTCAGCGCCGAGATCATACGCCCCACACTGCAACAAGGCTTTCCAACATAATAACGACCCCAAACACACCGCCAAGATGACAACTGCCTTGCTGAGGAAGCTGAAGATGATTGAGTGGACAAGTATGTCTCCAGACCTGAACCCTATTGAGCACCTGTGGGGGATCCTACAAGGGAAAAGGATCCCAGCAACAACCTGTGCAGCTCTGGTGAATTCCATTACCAGGGGGATTAAAGCAGTGCTGGATATCAATGGTGCTCGGACACAGTTTTGACATGTTCACTGAGGGTGTACTCACTTTTGTTGCCAGTTATTTAGACAATCATTGCTGTATGTTGAGTTATTTTCAGAGGACAGTAAATCTGTACTGATATACAAGCTGCATATCGATTATTCTAAAATATATCCAAGTTTCATTTCTATAGTATTGTCCCTTGAGTAGATACTAAAATGAATGCTGAAATTTTAGGGGTGTACTCACTTTTGTGAGATACTGTGTATATCTAAAAATCTAATATAAATATAGAGGTATATAAATATTGCAACTTTAAGTGTAATATTTGACCTGAACGCCAGTTAAAACCTAAAATGGTACTACTGTGAGTTGAGCGAAAAGGGTGTGATCCCCCTCCTTCCCCCAGTTTGCATACCGTTGCTATAAAAGAGGCGAACTCTGCACATTTTATCTGATCCAAATTATGTAAAGAATAAAAGTATTTTTCGTGTATAAACACTGCAGTGTGTTAAATGTTCTCGAAATTGTCGGTTCATGTCGTGTTGCACCTGCGCCCCATCACAGTACTTAAGGGCAGAACAGAGTGTGAAAAGGAGGAAAGGAAGGTGATTGGTCTGGCTCCTTCTGTTTACCCTCTTAACTGGAATTTCTCACTTGTGCTGGAATGAAAGCGGGTCCTTGTGCCGGATCGAGCGCTTGGCCCGAGTGTGTTTATGTGTAGGAGCACAGAGAACATGGATCATACATGCTTTCTCGCTGTCTTTTCTGTCACAGGCTGGTTCTTCTACAGCCAGTGGAAACATCCCTCTAGTTCTGTACGAGGTGTGGAAGTGTCGAGGTGTGTTTGGGTGAGTACGAGCCATGCATACACGCCTGCCAAGACGGGCACTTGCAGAACTTCGCCTTCTAAACTGAGCAGGACTGTCCAACGACAACGAGTCATTCATTTGCGGCCTCATATTTATTCAATAATTTGTCTCCCTGCTCTCCCTTTAAGAGCCTGTGGACAGGAAGGCATTAGCAACATTTCCAGTAGATAGGTATGTGAAAATGTCCCTGCCTGTTTCCCCTCTAACGCAGGGCTTCGACGTTCTCTGCAAATGAGAACCTTTAGTCTTCGTTTGTTCCGTTCTTTTCGTTCCTTGACTTAATCTATATCTGATGGAGCTGATGAGTAAAGACGAAAGAATTTTAAACCTTTCTCTCCCCTTGTAATACCGATACACACACGCTCTGGAAAAAAAAGAACTTTTGAACAGCACCCGAACAGCGGTGGAGGCAAAGTGGCTTAGACAGATACTCGGTGGAAGAGTGCAGGCCCTCCTGCAGCTGAGTGCCTTGTACAAATTGACCAGCTTCAAAGCTGTAATTATGGTAATGGCTCCATTTGCAGTCGACTCAAGCCATAGAGTGCTTCCATATGTTTAGCCCCGCCCCCTAGGGCTCCAGGTTGAGCTCCTGACTGCACCCTTCGGAAACAGTCACACACTCTAAGACCTCGTTAACGTTCCCCCGTTCTCAGGATTTCGAAAGGTCGTGCCGTAGCTATTACTCAGTGGTCTGATCCACTACTTTTAGCACTTGGCATGTCGGGAAGCCCGCTTTATTGATCGCGACGTAGGTCTGGGATGACATCGTAAGGCATTTAATTTTCTGTACATGCCTCTGCATCACTTCATATCGAATGTTTAGTCTTTTATCTTCCCTGTAATGTGGATGAGATGTGCATCATGCACGACCCTGGGGCACCAGATGTTTCACTGTACCCGTAATTGTCAAAAGGTTTGCCAGCAGATACTGTCTTAAACATGTCAAAAAGGATTACAGTTCATCTAGACTCTACATATTGACTCACTGGTGCCATTTTACAACACCAAGTTCAGTGTAATTACAATGCAATTGTTCAGAAAGGGTATTTTCTTCCAATATTTTCCTCACATGAGGTAATTGACGCTCGTTTCTGATGGGTTTATTGTTTTGTTTCTACGGTTATCCTTCCATTACATTGTCGCTCTGAAAAGCCATGTAGTCCTGTTGCACACGATGCAGAATTGAAAGGCAGCCATTTGTTTGTTTTGGGCAAAAATACAGATAATCTGTTGCCAAAGTAGGACCCAAGACTCTAAAGCTCTGAAAATAAAGTCTTGAAACAGTCTAAGGAATGAAAATGAAACAGATGATAACCATGTGCTGAGTTGCTTTGCCACAGGACTAAAAAGTTTACTTCTTCATGTTCATAGTTTGGTATTGTCAAGAGTATGACTTTTCAAACTTGTATCTTTTTATAAATAAATATATAGATATAGATATTAAGGTCATAACTATGTAACTTTTATGTATGTAATTATACTGTATTATAGTTTAAATGACACATACTGAAGGTACAGATGTAGGACCCTTGATGGTATGACCCCAGAGACGAGGTAAAAACTGCATAGACGAGATTTGGGGCTTGAGCCGGGTAGAATCTTCAGCTTGGACCTTTACTAAAAACAAAATCGTGTACATTCTCAACAGAAATGTCTGAAACGCTTTTTAAGTCATGGCTCGGCTCAGGTCCAGGCCTCTAAGGGAAATGCTGAATAGTTATACAGTCATTAATATAGGCCCTGATTAGATATGCTAACTCATAACTGGATGTGATGTCGGTTTGAATCAGTAAACAGGTGCAGGAAATGTGAAAGTCGAGAACTCTGACTCACTTGACCTCCCGCCAAGGAGCGCCGAAACCGAACGAAAGGGCATGTCTAATAGTAATTAAAAGAGAAATTAAACATTATAAGAAGGCCGGCTGCTTATAAGATCCCTAAAATCCCACGTGACCTCATGGCTTTTTACTTGACACAATGTTTTGAGTCCAGGGGTCTTTCGCTGTCATCGTGGTCTACTTGGAATCCGTGTCTTTCCACTTGGCGGGAAGTTTCCACATGCTATCTGACCTGGTGGTATTAGTTGGAGGTTAAGTTTCTGGAGGGCTTTTATAATTTCCATTTTATCAACACGGACTCAAAAAGGCAAGTCCTTTCCACGGCAGCTTGTAGACCCTACGCATGTACACCCCCCTCCCTAATGTATTCCAAGATGGTCTCGTTTGCTAATAAGCCAACGCAAGCACATCGGAGGCTCACAAACACGCGATCCTGGCGGACGCATGCAGGATTCTGTGAATGGCTGGGATAGCTGAGAGATAGCTGCCATGCTTGGCACCTTGTAGAGCTTTGCAGTTGACAAAACTGATGTATTAGTGGGCACGCCAGGGTCACTCATGACCCCTGTGCTAAATCGAGACTCGTAAACTGCCTCGTGGCCTGCTTTCTGACCTTGCTCATCCCCAACAGGTGGCTCCAAATCTCTGGGCCCAAAGCACACATTTTCAGACAGGCTTGTGGATGAGGTTTGATTCCAGTGAAAAAGGGTTCAGTATACAAAGATAAAGAAAAAGACGGTGGATGAGAAAGACAATAAGTGTCAGCGAGAGGCGGGGGCGGCTGCATGCTTGAGTGACGTGTAAATGTCATCTGGCTATCTGTCATGCTGAGAGGCCCTGAGGACCAGCGCTAATACCAAAAGCAGCTGCATGGAAAAGACCCCCGAGGGGGGACGGATGCACTTTCATGGCGTGTTGCATCCTTCAAAATCAACGGTGCACATTCCTCCCTGGTCGGCTCTTTAGCTTCCAACACAACCGCCATCGGCCATTGCAAATATCATAAAGAAGCTTTACAAAACATCAGATGTGCAAGGAGCAAGTCTGGTCATGTTAAACTGGTAAATAAAATTGTAAATGACTGGTTCTTGCTACCCAAAAGAAAGTGGTGACTAGTGGTGATGCCTCAAAGCTGCAGGGTCGCCAACTCTCTCTTGTCTCCAGGTTAAAGTCTGCTTTTTATATTGGTTTTCCTCCAGGCTTCCTTAAAGCATGCTTGTAGAGACATTGGCAATTCTCTACATTGCCTCTAGGTGTGAATGTTTGTGAAACTGACTTGGTGTATTCCTGACCTCTTGCCCAGTATTCCTGCAATAGGCTCCGGATCCACCCTGACCTCCCCCCGACCCTGACCTCTGAGTGCAGCAGTTCGCAAAAAGACTAATAAATGAACGACTTGTTAGTTCCACATCACTTGACCTCTTGAGGAAGGTGTAATTGTATCACGGCCCCGGCTTTCATCTTTTCCTTTTCAACTCCTCCGCAGGCTCTTCGCCGGTAGCATCCCCAGGACGACTTTCATCAGCGTGGGCGGTTTCATCTTCCTTGGAGCTTACGAGAAAGTGCATCGCATGCTCCTGTGAGACTTTCGGCCTCGATGTCTGCTGTCGGAAAATGACTCATAAATCTGAGCTTAAACCTGATCCTGACCAAATTTACCAGGATAAAGGGTTTGTACAGCCACACCTGGCACTCGAGGACTTACCAGGGATCTAGGGTACCCTGGAATTCACAGCATATCGATTTTAACTACGAAATTACGGCGTGGTTATTTGTCAAACATCGCTGCCACGATGGTCAGATTTGCCCTGAAAGTGTGCTGGTGTTGTACATATTATGAGTTATTAAAAGATTTTTATACTGAAAATGTTTTATGTTTTTATGAGCACTATGACTCCAGTGTAACTATACTGTACTACAACTGCATTCCAACTATATTGTAAAAGTCCTGATCCCATTTATCAATCTCTATAGTACCTTTCCTGGGGTTTCTCTGTCCAAAATGAAGCCTTGTAGGTCACATCGTTGCAAGTATTTTTAAATACTTGTGGGATATATCACCAATCCACTATGTCTTTGGTGAAGTTGTGCGTTGTCTTGGATTTGAGTTCTTGAATTAAACCTTTGTGTGAAATTTAGTTTTTGTTTAATACGAAAGCTCCTTTCAGAATCAGTATTTCATGTAATTATTGACTTATTGATCACAGCAAAGAGTCCTTATTACTTCATAACTCTACTGTCAAATATTTAGCAGGTATTGAAAAGTCACTGAGATTCCACCCTCTATGAAAATTCACATCAGTGCTCCATTATACATTTAGTTCACTCGTTTCATGCAGAATTCTCCAGAAGTTTTCCAGTTGTAGATGTGACTTTCCCAGCTATGGGGAAATGCCAGTTTAGTGATACCTGGCTTTAAAAAAATGAATGTAGGGATTGGTTTAAGCCAGTTGCTACCAGTGAATTTTGTATGTGTGTGTTGTAGATGTTGTGATATGGGTCTGAAATTTCATTCACAAATCCTGTTGAAGAAAAAGCACTTGTTTGAAGTAGCAGCCAAGATTTGCCTAACAGTTGATACTGGTTGATATCAAACAGTATGAAAATAAAATAATTACAAATTCATAGTCCAGTTTGGCATGAATTTTCTTTTTTGATCAAATAAAATGTCACAAGCTACCTGTTCATAATCTATTTAGCTTGAATCCATTTCTCAAATTTGAACCAAAACAGTCACATGGCTATTTTTATGCTTTATTTTATGCCACAATTATTTAACTATTACATCTGCGACTTTCTCAGACTTGACTGCTGAAAAACAATCCCGCATAAGGACCAGATGAAAACTTGTCTAGGGATATTTTTAAACACTAGGGCCATTTTATAGTATGATTGACGTCCTCCTCGGAAAAGCGCTAACAGGACATTTTGCATTTGGACCAGTGCTAGCAAATTGGAGAAATAAGCTAATTGGAGCCTCCGGTTCTAAAGAATGGTCTGAATACAACTTTGCTGCACCCAGTCTCTCAAAGAAAGAGAGTTGCAAAACAAACTAAGCTGTAAAGGTTGCTGTGAAGGGCATACATATCAGACAACAACCGTATCTCGGGACACATTTGGGAATCAATAGAAAGAACTTGTGCAGGTGCTCACTTTACAGAGTCCAAATCTTGAGTCTAGACTTGCTTGTTTGCTTATTAGCAGTGAACATAAAGACTAGTGATTTCCAGGACTGATTTATGAGAGTATCAGTGAAATATATATGAGACTAGCATGCTGGAGCTAGTTTTATGAGGCAGAAGAATACAAGTGGGAATCTGATGTGGAGAGAGAAACTGACAGGTGAGCCCACAGGTGTGAATGTCAGAGTAAAATTGAACCAAAGCTAGCTATTGGAGTCATGTTGTAATATGAAATATGATATATTACTGTCGAATTCTGAAAAAAATGGATTTAAAAATAACAAAAAAAAAAAAAAAACACCTGTGTAATTTCTGCTGCATACGTCCCCTCCTTGGGAAAACTGTCAAAACACGGTAAGTGCATTCCTATTTAAGAACAACTCGAGCGTGCAAAATAAATACGGAAAAAAAACAACGCAAACATTCGCCGAACCGAATTATCAACGACCGCGGCATTACTTAGTGCCATTACTTGTTTGATCATAGCTCGTACTAGCAAACAAAACACGAGCGCACTGTATCTACATGCGCATTGGTTCAGTTTAAACATTGACTAATGTGAAATCCTGATAGAGGGCAAATGTTCTCAGTGCAGCGGAACTGAGATCAGGCTTAATGTTTGCTCACGTGAGCGCTCGACGACTTGAGCAGATATGAGCCGAGCTGAGTGGCTGAGGCTTGAGAACCTTGCTTTATCCTTCAAGTCATACGTTTTCTTGGCCTTTCATGGTCATTTCTAGGCTATGCCTAACTCTGTTTACACCTGGTGTTTAAATTGGTCCATGTGTCTCTGGTTAAAAGATGTACTGTAATGCTAGAGTGGTTTGTTAGCGCCGCTAACTCGAGTGGTAGAACTAAAGTTGAGTCATATTTGTACTACATACAGACTTGGAAGTCAAAAGACACTGTGGAGATGAACCAGATTCTGCTCGGAGATGACGTTCCCGTCTCTCTGGCTACAGATCGGAGGGGACAAGAACAATATAGCAATTCAATCATAGTGCGTTTAAACAATATTGTCACAAAGCAGTCATCTATTTGCAAAGTGCTCATTCTGGAGGTAAGCTCCAAGAAATCCAAATGAGCAATTGCTTTATAATTAGATGGATGTTGGTTTGTGGATACAGAAAAATGCATGACTAACTGCGAATTGTCCAATTACTTCATTTATGCTTTCTCTTTGGGTGTAAAGTGGACAGTTCTATCCTGAGTGATCACATGACTGTCACTAGTCCCCTAAACGTTGAGTTATTTCAAACTCCTACCTAGGTTACCTAGCTACAAAGCAAGTGTAGCAGGATCTATCTATTTTCCCTAGCAGAGCAAAAATACGCAAAATATGTTTTTTTTTTTTTTTTTTTACCATGTCATCTATGTTTATTTATCATTGTTGTGTTCCGACTGAATATTGTTACGGCTGTAATTAGCACTGTTACTTAGCATGTAGCTTTGTGCCTACTGCCAATTCACAGCTGTGAGGATCTTCAGTAGATCTGTAGATTCAGTAGATCTGCACTATTTATGCTAATGCTTGATTGAATCTTTCAGGGGCTGAATATTTACTCTGCTATGGTATGGTAAGTTGATGCAAAATTCTCAATTGGTCACAGGGTGTTGAAACATTTTTCACTAATTGTCACTCAAGTCATGGATTTATAATTTTTTTTTGTTTTTTTTGTTTGGGTTGTTTCTGGGGTAACTGTGGGTTTCTATACTGAAAATTTTATTTAATTAAATTTAATTTTTTGGAAGGAGTCTCCAGTGTTAATATTTGCAACCAACACAAAAGTAAAAAAGTGTAACCTCTTTATATATAGATATTTATATTTCCATATGGGAAAGTATTTAGATTAGGAGTTTTTCTGTAACATGACAAGTTATTTTGCGTATTTTATACTTCAAGGAAGAAAAACTGGCTTGTGATGGTGGGAATGTTCCACAATGTACCTGTGATAAGATTTTTTTAAGAACATTAAAGGGAAAAACCTGCTATAGTTTAATGAATAAAACCCAAATAAGATATTGTGTAACTGGTAAATAATTTACCTCAGGGGGTTAACTTCACTTCATCCCACCTTGTTGTTGAAATTCTTCAATCTAACAGCACTCTAGTCAGGTGTTTAATCCCTTAGTGTATGTAAACCAATAATACAAGATATCGATAGTAAATCTAACTTATTATGGCATAAACAGTAACAAAATTCAGACAACAATAGTCAAAGATCAAGAATTTTTAATAGACATGTCAACTTGCCACACGTCAACTTTTTTTTTTTTTTTTTTTTTTTTTCTTTTGTTTCTCAGCGTTGCAAATGTACAGCCACACGAGTTCAATTCAATAAATTAATCGTAAAGGAAGGTGAAGAAGTCGGCTATGTTGCTTAAGCTGTGGACATTAGCAGGTTAAAAACCTTTTCTGAGGAAGAAAAACATGAAGCAAAGATGTTCCTCTCTTCATTCCGAATTAGCTGGTTAGCTAAAACCTAGCTGTATAAAAACAGTTAGTTGTGTAACAGAGTGACAGAATTGCAGTAACATATTGTAGCTAGCTCTTCTAACAAACAATTCCCTCAGTTTGGTTTCTGTGTAGGAGGAAAAAAAAAAAACGCCTCACAGATTTAAGTTATTTGCTTAGTATCTATTATTTGGTTTAAAAAAGGCTAGAGTTAGCATTAGCTAATGAGGCGTTTAGGAACGTTGACGTAGCATTATCTAATGGTGTTTACTGAAGATACTGGCCAGTCCCTATGTGTAGACATTGCAAAAAAAAAAAAAAAAAAAAGTCTCCTGAAAGCTAGCTAACACAGATAATGATGCCCTTTGCTTGTTGATCTTTTATCCCTTTTCTCTTACGCTAAGAAATTTCCAGCAATGCCACACTTTCTTTTCTGCAGAGGTCCTCATTCACATGAGTTCCCTCAATGGAGTAGATTTAAATATAAACCCGAATAGTACCGTTTCTTTGTACCACTGGCAATTGCTAACATTTGGTACCTTCAGAAAATGGAAGAACTGAATCTTTTCTTGTTTTTCCCTATATTTTAAGGCTGGGCAAATGATGACAATCACAGTTGAATCCATTACGGTTTGATTTCTGTATTTAGTGTGAAAATTTCAACCTTCCTACACGTCTTGAGAATTGCATTAATTCTCATTATACTTACTAACCAAAAGTGCTAATTTTGCAGTTTCTTCACCCACCCTCGATCTTATTTTACCGTGCTAGGCCTGAACTGTTTCCTCTGTTCAAGTCCAGCGAGTATGAATCGTATCGTAAAGTCGTAGCTGGAGATTGTAGTGTTTAATCTTAATTTCAAGTGCAGGAAAACATTCCCATTTCACAAAAGAAGAAGCGTCTCGCCCTGAGAGACAGATGACCGGCTCACAGAATTTTTTGTTCATGCTGTAAGGCACCAGGGCTGGGAGGTTTATAAAAAGATAGGAAAAATAGCATCACTCTGATCGGACCATGCACAGAATAGATTCAAATACTCTTCTGTAAAAGTTATATAATAATATTAATATTAATATTAATAATAATATAGATATATATATATATGAAAACTCTTATGTACAATTGAAAGTCCAACATTATAGCACTCTGTTATATCATACAATATCCCCTACATTAACATGCTTCAAATGCAAGTCACTTATCATCATTCTTTTTTTTGCAGCGGTGAACGAAGCCTCCCTAAGGAGGATTTTAACACTATGTACAGATGTAACGCTCGGACTGGGACACAAAATGCCCCCCCGTTCAAGCCTCGCCTTCAAATCCGGACGCCTAGACTCCGCGATCAGACGCAGGACAAGCTCCAGGTGCGCCCCCTCGGTTTGAGGTAGCAGTTCACAGTGCAAACAGGATACAAAAATAGCAATACCGATACAAAGTCTTTTTTTTTTTTCTTTTTTTTTTCTCGGTATTCCACGAGGTGCTAGTCACTAGCCCGCCGGAGGGGGGTGGTTTCACTCAAGTGTGTGTGCCCATTGGGTAATAGAGTCTTTTTGAGCTTGGTGTCTGTGCAGGGGGAGGGAACAGAGGTCGGCTTTAGCGGCCGATGGTGAATCTCACTTGGAGATGACTTTCCCGTCTCGCTGGCCACAGATCCTGAGGGGGGGGGAATAATAAAATTTTGCAGATCAATTGAATTTTGTCACAAAGCAGTAATCAAGTTGCAAAAAGTTCATTCCGGATTCAAAGCTCCAGGGAATCCAAATCCATGATTGCTTTATAATTAAGTTCATGGTGTTTTTGTGGCTACAGTAAAACACAAGACTACCTAGTAATTGTCTTCATTTATGATTTCCCTTTGGGTACCCTGAGGGGGTCACATGACTGTTGCAAGTCCCCCCTAAAGTTTGTCAAATTTGTCTGTATGCATAAAAACAGTCTAAGCAACCTAGTCAGCTGAAGCTACACTAGAAAGCATACACATTACAATTATGAGAATTGTACAGTATTGGCAGATAAAGAATCCCGATTCTCCCTGCTAGCAATGTTCTGTTTGGTTCTGCTCCAGTGCAGAGGGATTCAAGTATAACACCACACCCACTAGGATAGTTCTCAAACTGTTCTGATCATATTTAATGTCAAAGCATATTTCTATATATGAAAAATTGACATCTGTTTAATACACCACTCAAATTTGTCCATTTATATAAGAGCCAAAGGAGAACTGATTCGAACTCTCTCCTTTCGACTCCCGCCTGTTCCCTCGCTCGCCCCTGGGGCCATGGAATGTGCTGTGCGCACTCTCTGTGTTAATTAAACCAAGCCAAACCAAATCATTCCACCCGTCTGATGACAGGACAGAGGGTTCCTTTATCAGGCGATGATGGACGACGAGGATTTTGCTTGATTTACGAGCCGTGGGCGGCACCCAATGAATCAAACTCAGTTAAAAAGTATGACACGTAGATATAGGGGCAACAAAATTCGACCGCTCGTTTTCTCACCCTCACCTTTTCTCTCGGCATCTTTCTTGTGCGACGCCACCTCCTTCCGGATTCCGTTCGGCGTGCCGTTGCAGTGCCCCTCGCCCGGTATATGGCTACCAAAGGACGACGGAAACTGAATCTGCTGGAACTCTGTGCCTGAAGGAGCTGTAATGCCCTGGCAGTGGTAGTCTGATGGCCTGGGGTAACTGCTACTGTTTTCCATGCAGTCAGTACACAGGACTGGAACATCAAAACCCCCTAAAATGGTGAAGAAAGGAAGTGATTATTTCGCAAGCAAGACCCAATGGATAGATTTATTATAGCCCAAGACAAAGAGGCACTACTAAAACCTCCACTAGTAGCACAAATTCCCTCGTACTCTTACAATCGTCCTAAGGACGTCCACATTACATTTTAATGTGCATTAAAGAAGGCTTGCCATTGCTGTGTGTGTGGCCACTAGGCTGGGATCCTCCGCTGGACTCTATTCTTATGCACACGTCCTGCCTCTCAGACAGTGTCCCCTGTGAGGACAGGTAGCTCGGGACATCAGGAGGAACAATGGTCTCATCTGGGGACAAGTAAAAACATTAGCATCTCCACTTCCTGGACAGTAAAGAAGTCGTAAAGTATTTGTAGCAATGCACACCTGTGTTGACGCTGCACTCTTCACTCTTCTTCCTCGTCTGATAGATGATGCACACCCACACCAAAGAGGTCGCTACAACGCTCGTCACCACGGCGATCACGACGATGCCTATGGTGACTGCGCCAGAGCTTGCGTTCATGTGGCAGTTGGCACCGGGTCGCTGGATTACAGTCAGACTGCACTGGGCGCGCTCTGTGCCCAAAGGGTTGGACATGACGCAAGTGTAGCGTCCAGCATCCTCCATTGTGGTGCTGCTGATCACCAGAAGCTGGTTGGCGTGTGTGAAGTGGTGACGCTCGGTTGGCTGCAGCGGCTCGCCGCCGCGCAACCATGTGATACGGGGAGGGGGGCTCCCCATAGCCTTGCACTGCAGTGCCACCGCCTCGCCCAGCACCACACTGCGGTCCTCCATTCCCTGCAGCAGGTGGGGCATCTCTGACAGGAGCAAACGGGACCGGGGAGATTTTAATTCCAATATTTGAGAAATTAAACACAAATACAAAACGTACAAAGAAGGGCGGTGAGGATTATGCAAATATCTTCATTTTGAAGCCATGGAAAAAGCAGCACACACGAAGTACAAATTGTTCAAGAGGTACACCACCTAGTACATACAACAAGCTTTAGTTGTCACTTGTTAGCTATGTCAACATTCAATAAGGCAAGCTTCACCTCAGCAGTTCCTGACCAGGAACTAAATTGTTTCCTAGAATACCAAACCATCAGACCTAATTCTTGGAAACACACCCTAATTCTTGCAAACATACTTGCTTACTGATCCCCCTTCTTAGTTAGAAAGATGTAGGCATTGTTTGTATTTTGTTACAACTTGCAGATGGAAATCCCAATATGAATGATAGATTGTTGAATAAATATAAAGCTCCTGTTTAGACTTGGAGCATAAAAAACTCCAATTGCATATTATTTTCCAAAGAAAAGATTACAACAAAATCAACCCAGTGTAGTATCTGATTTGGCTTTGTGTCGAAACGTAGGAATATGCCTCCTGCAGGTAGTTGTGTAAGGCGGTAATCATTTTGTAGCCAACACGTGCATAATCCGAGACTGTATATGCAGCAGTACCCGAGTTGAACTCGGGCCTGAGAAAAAGCTTCTCATATCCCACTGCTTAAGCCCTCTGTCTTGTCCCCAGCCTCTCTGCGACCTCCTCTATGGCCTTTCACCTCTGACCCCAAAAATCAAGGCCACAGCTGCACCAGCCAAACCAAAACTGAAAACATTCTTTCTTGCATATGAGGTGATCTGGGGTTTGCCAAACCCCAGCAGCTTTCGAATCCCAAAATGAACTTCTGTTTAAAAACTAAGCGCAAAAGGATTTCTAAACCAAACCCAAGAGGACTTTTCTACAGTGTCTAACCCTAGCAGAACTTTCTTGCAGTGTCCAAACCTAGCAGAACTTTCTCAAAACTCAAACGGACTTTCTCTCAGTCTTTCAACTAAACCTAACAGAAATCTTAGTGTAGTGTTCAGGTTAAACCCCAACTCTTACCCAGCACTGTGAGCGTGACGTTGGCGGAGATCATGCCTGCTGTGTTTTTGGCCGTGCAGCTGTACACACCCATGTCCTCTGGCTTCACGTGCATTATGAAAAACACGTCGTCGTCGGGCATCACCTCCATGCGCCGCTCGCGGGCTGCCGGGAAATCTGTGCCCCCGTCTTTCTGCCAGGCAACCTGCGGAGACGGGTAACCTTTCGCCGCGCACTCCAGACGAGCCTTCGCGCCAGCTCGGATAGTGAGGTCACGTGGGGTCTTCACAAATGATGGCAGCACTGTGTGTGTGTGTGAGAGGGGGAAGCAGTAAATTAGCCATGGTCAAGTTAATTCCTGACTAATTCAGTTGGATTTGGGAAACAGGTTAGACACAAAACCATGGAAAAAATCAATAAATAGAATAAAATCTCCAAATACAATCAATTTGCATCTGGTGGACTGGCGGACAGGCTGAGTAATAGAGTCAGAATCTGCGCAGCATTGGCGCTGAATCAATTTGTTCCAAATGTGCTTGGACGGAGCGGTCAGGAAAAGAAGGAGGGAGAAAGGAGGGCCACTAATCACATTTCTGTCCTGAAGCTCAGTAAGTCCTGGTCTGCTTCTTAATTTAGCCAATAATTCCCAAATGCTATCGGGATTAAGTGATCTGAAACAGGAACATTTGGCAACACGCACTGCTTGATTTTATTTTTTAAAGAGCGCATTCATGTTTTGTTTCACTTTGGGCCATTTGTCCACCCATAACAACAGGAACTCGTGTCACTAGAAAAGTGGAATTGTGCTTTTTTTGGACACCAGTCCAGCACCAAAGTTTCATTTGTATGGTTTGGGGAAACTGGTCATTATTCTGGTGGTTGATTTTTGGGCCAGTTCTTGGGTTAAAGTTCATCATGTTTGATATATAGAGTAAGTTACCAAGTAGCTAATTTTGGTACAAGGGCAAGAGCAGTGCCAATTCCTGGTATCATATAAAAAAAAAAAAAAAAAAAAAAAAAAAAAAAAAAAAAAAAAAAAAAAACAACAAGACCTTTATACACTGAGCTGTGAAGTGTAGTAGAATCAAAACCTACCACTTATGCTGAGACGTGCTTTGCTGGAGTAGGTGGAGCCAAAGTTATTGGAGATGACGCACTGGTAGCGTCCCTCGTCCTCGAACTTGACGTTGTGCAAATGCAGGACGGTTGTGTACTCCATGATTCCTGCCCCGTCTCTGGAGGAGGAGTGGGCGAAGTTCTCGACGTGGGCATGAGGCAGTGGCTCCTGGTCTTTCCTCCAAGTAAAGGTCATGGCCGAGCTGCTGCTGCTTACCGCTGTGCACGTTAAACGTACGTCCTTCCCTAACACTCCGGCCGTGGGTGCGGGGTGAACCGTGATTTGAGGTTTGGGCAGGTCATCTGTGTAGGAAAAACGGGTGTGGTCATTAAAATGTCAGCAAACCTAATTTGTTATGCAAACATGAATTGTAGAAGTTGTTTTTGTCGTTTTTTTCTGACATTATTGTCATGCGTGTACGCCATATATACTAAGAGTTATGATGTCATAAATTACGAGAGCCTATCACATGCTTGTATGCAAATTTTTATTACATCAGCTTTCCTGGGGAAGATATGAGTTTGCCAGTTTGGTCCACAAGCAAATTTTTTGTGCAAAATTCAATCATTTTTAGGGGCAACCGTTAATACTTTAATGAGAGATTCCAATGTCCCATTTGTCTTGAGACATTCTGTCCATCTGACGTAAATATGTAATCTCAGGTAAGAATTTATTAACTAAAATTGTGTCATTGGGGCGTAAGCTGTTCCTCCTAATTGGAAATATGCAGGCGTAGTTCCTAACAATCAGCCCTGTATTTCCATGAATGTCAAATCGTGTCGGATCAAACCCTCTATAGAGACTGGTCAAAACCCAAACCTAACACACCTAATCCAGGCAATTAACTCCATCAGGACAGGAGTATGTAATCGACCAGAACATGTAATGATGCCCACCACAAACGAAGCTCTGTGTTGGAGCCTGGAAGATGCTGGTACCGTTCAGGCTTTCGGGGTGTGCGCACGTGGCATGGACGCCAGCCTGGAGCTCTCGCGCCACCACCCACTCAGGAAACCAGTGCAGCTGGCAATCGCACAGGAAACTATCGCTCAAGATCTCGCTGTAGACACAAAGCGAGATTTTGAAAAGACTGAGTATGACTGTTTAAACAGTAACTCAAATTAAAGTTTTAAACAAAAAAAAAGAGTCAGAAGCTTGTGTGTGTGTGTGTGTGTGTGTGTGTGTGTGTGTGTGTGTGTGTGTGTGTGTGTGCCATTATATTTGCAGGACGTCTGAGACTCACAGTGTGCGGAGGTTCTTCATGTTGTTGAAGGCATCTGGTAGAATGGAAAGGATGGCATTTCCGCCCAGGTTTCTGTTCAGACATGACAAAGATGATTTTGGAGCTTCCCCAATGTACACACTGTATACACACATTCTCTCGGTCTCATATACACGTATGCCAGCTTGTATTTGTAGAAAGGTTTACTTTAGCTTAGGCAAAAAGAAGCCGGTATTTTGCTACGTCTGTACCCTCAAGCTACTTGTCCAACACTAAATTCCATTTCTTTGACAAAATGTTCGTTGCGCAAAAAGGAAGAAAAAGGCTGAAGCTGGCTGGAGTGATACACCAAGCAGCTGGCTGCACACACACACACACACACACACACACACACAGCCTCGTTCTTCCCCTTTTACAAAGAAGCTATTAAATTGCTTGCAGCCCTCTCAAGCATCTGTTTTTGGCAGAGTGCTCCAGTGGCCGCAATGCATTTTGGGATACTCACAGGTGCTCGAGGGCTTCAAGGCCTGAGAAGGCTTTCTTGGCCACTGACTTGATTCTGTTTCCGAACAGTGTCCTGCGATTCCAAGAGATAGGAGATAAATGGGAAAAGAAGAAATTGGGGAAATAGTGAATAAGTGGTGGGGGGGAGGTGGGTACAAGACAAAAGGAGAAAAATAATTAGTGGGGTTCAAATTGATAAGACATTGGGGTAGTCAAAATTGTGTGTAGAGAGATTGGGGTTCTCACAAAAAGCTCACTTTCATATTTATTCGAATGTAGCAGTGATGACAGGGCAGGGGCAAATTCATGAAAAAGGGCTTCAGTGAGAGTACGAAGCTTATAGGTTTATAAGCGACCGTGTCGTGGACTGGCTAGCAAATAATAAACTAGCCATTTGCCTGGACCCCTGTGTATGTGTTGGTACCTGCTCAAATTTGAGTGGGTTCTATTTAGTGCAACCTTCTTTGGCAAGTGATTAAAATCAAGATTTATGCTGTTGACTGAATACTGCCTATGCAAGCAGCGCAATCATTAAATGCTCCCTCCTCGACCCTGAGACTAAGGCACCATGTAATGTCTGTCAGCAAATAGTATGTGGAATCTATTACAATCTATATGACAGAGAGACAGGATCTGTCAGCTCCTGAAAGAGCAAGACATCACCATCTCTCTTAGGCTTATATACTTAGGCTTCTAATCACCAGGGCAGCCACCCAGATTCTTCTGTGGCTTCATTTTGAACCTCTATGCTGTGTTTTTTATTTATTCTGAACACTTGTGTGGATCTTTTAAACTTAGCTTTCACATTGAGGTGTACTTTTTTTCCTGGCCTTATCCTAAACCACCAGATTGAGCTTACCCTTCCCCTGGCATCAACCTAAACCCACACAGTATTGTATGCTTACCTAGATTCAACCTTGATCCTCCCCAGTGAACTTTACTTGTGAGAGAAAAACACTGCCAGGAGCCCCAAACCTCTAGCGTAACTCCAGCTTCTAGTCTGGGACTTAAAGGCTTTCATTTGCTCTGGGTTCATGTAGCATCTTTGATTTGAACTTTACAGGTATATTACAGGCAACTGGTCAAAATGCATGACTGTACTTTCCCGGAAAATATACAGCATTATAAATGTCTGACAAATTGTCAAATATTGTTTGTTCATTAGCATTTTATGAAAGCCCTTCATCTGCATCTAAACCTCGGGCAATCCACGCGTAATAAAAGATATTAAAAACAATCTGTCTAAAGGGAGATGAATAAACTGTAAAGAAGTGCAAAAGAAAAGAAAGGGGATGATGGGTATTTTATCAGTCACATCAATGTGCAAGTAAGAACGACAGGAACAAAGCGACCGCAAAGAATCCATTCGGGTGATAAACCTACACACCCGTCTCTCATCCGCATTGTTCTATGGGAATGTCCAGAGGCACAAAAGCAGGCAGAAAGCCCTTTGATGTTCTGTTCTGTCACCCTCGCCCATTCCCATGCCAGCTCAATGGCCTCTACAGCAGAAACCAGCGACTGCAGTGGGATTTTGCCAGGACTGCGCATCACTGGGATGAAAGGAGCGGGGCAGGGGTTGAACACGATGTTTGATGAGGCCAGATGCCCCTTCACCCTTCCATTTCACACCCTTGGGATTAATTGACACAATTGCAGGGTCTGACTTGGAGACCTTGCGCAATACACCAGAAAGCCTTCTTAGAAGTGTTTCCAATAGTGTCCCTCTGATTCCACTCTTGATATCCAAACATTCTCATTCTTGCTTTGATAGCACATTGGTCCATTGTCTGGTCTGGTCAACAAGCTCAAATTACTGATGAGACACTTGAGTTTTTATCCCATATACCATTAGGTCCCATGAGTCTTTAATAAAAAAAATTGTTGCCACTTGACCAATGGAAAATGCATGTCTTGGTGACAAAAGGTGTGGCAAATAGTAGATATAGGTTCAGTTCAGAAGAGAAACGATCTGCACAAGGAAGCCTGGTCCTAAAGCAAACTCCCTCGGATTCCATCCAGTAATTGAAGAGATCCCAGAAGCTGCACTTTTCCCAAGAAGAACCTGTCTAAATTTAAACATATTTAACTCCAGAAGTTCTAGTTGATTTCCCACCGTTTGCTTGGATATACGAGGTGGTATCAAAAAGTTTAGTGACTAGCTCTGTTTACAAGAAAGTACTGTACACTATCACCTTCAAAACAGTCCCCTTCAAAGCAATCCCAGCGTTCCTGCCACTTCTGGAACGTGTCGTGGATGTCTTCTTTCCAATCGTGTCGAGCACCCTCTGAGGCAAATCCGGCAAGTAGGGGTGCGGAAGTGAGATCCTGTGGATTGTTTTACGAAGATCATCACGCACGAGTTGCCGGATGGTTTCGGAATCTTTCGGGGGTTGAGCTCGAAGTTCTTCCTGATCTTTCAACAGTGATGTTCTACTGCTCTTGAACCGCGTGTGCCACTCAAAACACCTCATCCGCTGATCGCCCATCCAGTGCAAACTGTTTGCACTAATTTGATCCAAATACCATTAGCTCCTATTGGCTGACAGAGCCTCAAAGTTTTAATTGCCCTTGATCTAACATGGAAATGGTGCGAGGCTCATCGTCAGTTACTGAAGTTACTAGGGAAGATGGGGTTAAGAGGAGTAAAAAAAGAAGAAAAAAGGAAAGAAAAAGACTCACAGCTTCCGGAGTTTCTTCAGGCCGGCAAAGGCACCGCTGGTGTCCTCGATTGTTCCAGAAATGGCATTGTGGTCAAGCTCCCTATAGGCACAGAAAAACAGAAAGTGTGAAGTCAGATAAAGTATTCTTGGCCCTGTTTCAATACTCTTGGCAGGCATATGGTTGAAAGTCACAGGTTGCGCACTTATTACTCTGAGACACACACCTGGCCTAAGGAGTTCTCTCCATCCCGCTTTCTCTTTTTCCCCTCTACCATCGAGCTTTTCACTCTCTGCCAGCCAAATGCATTCTTTCCTTTGTGAAGCATGAGGCTGCGGAAAAACAGCCGTGCCTAGGCTAACGCATGCATAATGCATGACAGCTGAATGCTACTGCCACACACACACACACACACACACACACACACACAATCACCCAGGCCTCAGAATCTTTTACCATCATGAATCAGTCAGCAACTTCGCACCGGACAGTGCAAGAAAACCACGACCACACCAGCGTCGGCCTGCGAGTTCCTTCTCCCGGTTGCGACACCGGCAATCACTCGCTATTGGGAACTTGTAGCCCTTGCTTTTCAATCAAACTTCATCTGTAAGTATTTAAATAAAAGTGGAACAAATGCAGGAGGGAAAAAAATAGTCCCTTCGAGTCCTGCTTTGTGTCCCTCTTTCAATCCCACTCCTCCAAACTTTCATTGCAGTTTGACAGCTCCCCCTTTACAGCACTTTGGCTCTCATTCCCTTTTTCTCTCTCTTTCTCTTTTTTCACTCCGCATTGGCTGCCAGTTTCCCTTTCTTTCTGGCTGGCTGGTCCTAAATGAGCGGCGGGTCGTTAATGGTGGTGCCCAGGGCCTCCGGTCCCCCCTCCGCTCCTTCCTCTCTCACCCGGTGCGTACCAATTAAAGCTTGCCCTGCTCCCTTTCAGCGCCACACACTAAAGCCGTGATTAGATTAGAACTGTCTTGTCAAACAATACAGAGATTTTCAAAAATGAGGGAAAAAAAAAGAGAAAAGAACACTACCAGGATGGCTGAGCGAGCACAGTAGCGTAGCGCTGCGCACATAACCCCGCAAAAAAAACCTCTCAGCGGAGACACCGAGAGGTAGAAAGATTAGCACATCAAACAGGAGGACAAGCCGCGGGATGAGAGAGCGATGAAGCGAGACGGACTGAAAGAATAGACAGAAGAAAAGGACGGGAAGAAAGGAGGGGTGGGGGGTCAAACAGAGACCCTCTCATTCCCACACGAGGAGCCCCTTCCCCCATGGTTCAGCCATCAGAAGTGAAAGAGGGGGGTTAAGGCCAAGGTCTGGCACCCTACTGAGAGAAAGCCTTCACGCAAAGGCTTTATTCTTTAGGTGAGAGGGAGAGGCAAGAAAGGGAGCGGTAACAAGAACAAATGAGTCGGTAAGCAACACAAGAAACGCCGGAGCACAAGTCCGTGTGCGTGCCATCGTCGTTTTCTTTTCTTTTTAACTAAGTATTCTTTTTCTTTTTTTTTTTCTTTTTAAATGGCCTGGCTCTCTTGAGATACCTGGCACAGGGAGCCATGCACCCAGGAAGCACGGTGGGAACCAACAAGCCAACAAAGACGAACGAACAGCGAAAAGAAAAGAGCTTTCACAAAAAGACACAACGCGACTGGCCACTTTTCCCAACACGTCCATGCAAAGTAACGACTTTCGCAAGCCATAGCTGTCATTCTAGATTTAGTACCTTAAGACTAAACTAAAAGCATTAGTGAGGCTACAAGGCAGGCCTAGCCTCGAATCTATTATACGCTTCTTTTCACTGTTAGTGTACGTGTGGAAAAATGGAAGGCTAACCCAATATCCAAACAAGTACACTGTGCCTGCCGATGCCACGCCCCCAAAAACAATGCAAATGCAAGTATTATGCTAGAATAAATGTACAAGAGGCAACATTTTCTGAATTCTTTATAAGAACAACGAAAGATGTGTGTTGTCTTGACAGGCTTGTCTGTGGTTTGGGTTTAATTCCCACCATTTTTAGCAACCTACAGGTGGACTTTCATTGCCTTTGCTAAGAGAACACCTGGCCCCCTCAAAAAACAAGACACTTAGCCAATCGTTATAAAATGAACGTAGAGTGTGCACTTACAGTAAGCGTAAGGAGGTCAGCCCTCTGAAAGCCCCCTCTGCTATATTGCTGATGGAGTTGTGGCTCAGTTGAAGGGTCTGCAAGTTGGCCAACTTAACAAAACTGCCCTCGGCCAGCTTCGTCAAGTTGTTATGGCCCAGATGCCTGCAAGAACACAAATCCTTCATATTAAATCTGCCTGCGTCTTAATTGGATTTTCCTTTGCATGCTCTTGTATAATCAGTATATACAGGTCACTGAGACTCAGGGGTACATGGCAGAGGGGTGATACAAGGACAAAAAAAACCCCAACTCACAGCTCTCGCAGCCTCTCGCAGAAGCGCCATCCCTCAGGGTTGAAGCTTGAGATTGAGTTGTTAGACAGATGAAGGTGAAGCAAAGACTGGAGGCCATACAGAGAGCCACTGTTCACCTCTTTCAGGCTGTTGTAGTCCAAATGGCTGTGGGAGCGAAAAAGCCAGAGCCGGGTTATTACAGCTTAAACGACTAACCCGGCTGCAATTTACCTGTCAGAGCGCAGAAATGAAGACGGATGGCTCTAAATATGATTCGGCATTAAGGGAAATTTTCATGAAATTGCACTTGGCTCGGGGACGTCTCGAACGCGGCGAGTTCGAACTTCGGTAATGCGTCCCAGATTTAATGATGAGTCCAAATTAAACCAAGACGGCTAAGTGTTTTGGCATGCATCCAAACTCGGTCTCATTCTAATTAAATACCAGACATGAAATGACCCTAATGAACAAACAGTACATAAAAACATAGCGACTTGAGTTACTTCGAATGCAAATTTCACCCTGGACATTTCACCCCCCCCAGAATTGCTGGATAAACAGTTTTTACAGACTTTACACAGAGTGATGTTTGAGTGTTCGTCCAAATATCAAGGAACAGTAACAGACTCACAGGGATCTCATGCGTGCCAGGCCGAAGAATGCTCCGTCCGTGAGCTTGCTAATGTTGTTCCTTTGTAGCTTCAGCACCTCCAGATTGGAGAGACCCTGAAAGGTCAGTCCTTCTATCAAGCGCAACCGGTTTCTGCTCAGGTCTCTGTGGAAAAGTCACATGGTTGATGAGATCACAGGGAAACGGAGGACAGCTTGTAATTATAGCTAAATGAGTAGTTAACCGCCTTAATACTAATGCTAGACTTTTCGTTGTGTCATTTATTTTATGGGTGTGTAATGATGATAATGCGGCGTTTACTAAGTAAAAAAACTGAAACCACGCAGGGGAATAATCCTGTCCTGAAGGCTTTGCCCTGTCCAGACACTCGACCTGGAGACTCCTTCCGTAATTGTTCAATGAATCTCCTCACAGCATTACGTCATAACTTCAGGAACTTATTATGATGCGTTTATTTGATTCGATTCAATCGATTTGTTCTGTGATTTGTCTTGCAGCTGTGCCGTTGTCCGAGCTGCTGGTCTCGGAAATGAACTCGGAATTCGAACACAGCTCACGCAAATATGAAGCGCATCACAAAAGGACAACAGACAGTAATATGGAGCCGATTAACATTCTTTTGGCAGATGTTCATCTTCTGAGTGAGTCTCCTTCACGTGTCACTCTTCCATTAGAACACACACACAAAGGTTTGTGGCTTTGAGGAACCAGATACAGCACCCAGGTGCGATGGCTGAAGTGTGTGTAGTGCCTAAGAGCAAAGCGAGACCCAAAACATCCCGGTGGTGGCTTTGTGTTCACCACCCTGTCGCTACAATCAGACTGGAGTTACAGTAACACCCGCAACCCGAAGAACAAAGCATGCCTACAGTCATAAAGAGACAGGGAGAATAATGGCCCTCTTTAGATGAACAGCACACTTTCGTTCCAGGTGTGAGGACTGGGGGGCGAGAAAATGTTTTCAGCACACTTTTTCAACTATTTTTAGGAAGCTACAAACTATGGGTACGTTTTTCATGAGCTGATAAAGAACATTTTTCCAGAACAGGGTTTTTTTTTTTCCTTTTCTATTCTTCCAATAACCCCGGAATATTTGCAGGCAATCAAGAACCGTTTAAGACACTCGGGAACTTCCCAAGAAAGTGTTTTTTCAGGAACCCTGGAACAATTTCACAACCGGACCATTTTCAGAAACGTGACGTTTTGAAGAAATTTTGTCAGAAACACGTACATTTTGAGGTACTTCTTTTCCAGGTTTTTTTAACTCAAGATGTTCACTGTACAATCCCTGGCACTTTTAGAGAACACCAGGACCATGTTTCTAACACAGGAGCCTTAACAGAAAGCCTGGAAAATGATCAAATGGGCGATTATCCTGCGGCCACAGATTGTCACGCTTACACGTGCATGCACACACACACACACACACACACACACACACACACACACACACACACAAGTGCACACAGCTGCATAAACATAATACAGTTATTAACACCTGATTTATTGCTCTGTAGTTAACTTGTTTTCAACTAATTTCTTCAGTCTGTCTATGCCACACATTTCTATTTCTTCTACACACTATATTTTTGGCCCTTGTGTCCCTCCAGCCTGCATAATTAAACATGTAGAATTATTCACAAACAAACCACCGAGTGTAATCATTTTAGAATCCAGGGTGTATGAAGCGAAGTGTAAAAAAACAGTTGATTGATGTATGCAGGTGAGATCAGGTCACGTTCCGTCTAGAGAAAGTGTGTGTGTGTGTGTGTGTGTGTGTGTGTGTGTGTGTGTGTGTGTG